>CAVNZK010000045.1:0-600000 GCA_963693345.1 Pieris melete | reverse complement strand
TGTTTAAAAAGAAGTCTTTTTTCTATTCTTCGTAGAATAGTTAGTTATTGTTTAAAAAAGATGTCTTTGTTTAAACAATAACTATTCTAAGGGCAGGAGGCTCACTGAATAAATTCAAAACTCTCGTTAAACGTAAATTAATCAAGAAAGCTTTGTTATAAATTCGACGATTATTAAATGATCCTAATCCTTGGGATTGATTTGCTCCAGTTCAAACAATTTGTATGACACAAAACTTGGCATTAAAAAGAGTGGCGGAGAGTTTTTTGCCAGTTCTTCTTGCCCGCTCTACGCCCTTGACTTGCGAACTGGTAGTAAATGTAAATTTAGAATCAATTTCATATCTTTTCTGATGACGTTTATGTGTACTTGGTTACCTATATGAAAAAAGTTATTTTGAGTTTGAGTTGGCTATTAAGTAATACCACTGGCCAACGATACTGTTAATGCAAGAGGGCTCGCTAGTGCGTTGCCGACCTCCACTATCACGAGTATTTTAAATTTGGAATACTCCATTCCTATGTATCTATTGGCCAAAAACTACTGGGCTAATATCAATTCTTACACCAATAGAAGGCCAATATCTTTGAGTGACTTTTTATATTTTCTAAATATCAAAAAGAAATGTGTTAGTATAATTAACTTGTCTAAAATACTCGTGTATTTTAAAAATAATTTATAATTATACCCCAGAGAGAATAACCTACATTGATAAAGTGTGATTTATGTACTGTGTCCATTAGTTGATTGTTTTTTTATTACCAATGCATTAGGGATATAAAGATAAAGGAATATTATGTTTCAAAATTACTTCAACACAATACTGATATGGAAATTTATCAACGAGGCAGAATACGAAATTCCACCGGTATTCCACACGTCCGTCGTTCCACACTTAGTTGTGTTATTAAGACAGTTTTTTTCGTATTTACAAACCTTCAAGAGCGTAACAATTATTAAAAAGTTGGCAACGCACTCGCGAGCCTTTAAAGGGCCCTAGTAGTGAAAGATATTATTGTCTATTTATATAACTTTTATTGCTGGTAGTTTTCCTATATTGGAATATATCGTATTAAATATTTTAATTCTAATTAATGTATATCCTAGCAAGGCGTCACTTGAAGGTTGTGCGTTCAAATTCTGGATATACATAAATTTTTCAGGTGTACAATTAAAACTTGCTGTGAAAATCCGTGGAGATACTCGTATTTCTGAACCAATGCGACTTAGAGTCCTTTAAGGTAAAAAGGCTTGCAAGTGTGTTGCCAATCTTTTAAGAATTGATTCTTTTCTTGGAGATTAAAATACCTCAGTGGGTAGCTGCCTTGCGATTCTGTAACTTACTTTTCGCCGCTGTGAGAGTTTGAAAAGTGAGTTACAGAATCGCAAGGCTGATTCCACATAGTATTGGTGGCAGGAAAAATTTGTGGAATTTCGTATTTTGCCTCGAAGTCCGATGATGAAATTTGTGATTGTCTATGGGCGTCGGTATCACTTGACAAAAGGTGACCCGTTTGCCGCCTGTTTGTATACAACATGCTGTGAATGATAACATTATAAGGAAACCAGAACTTCTGAGAGCAGAAATTGATGTCATGCACACCTATAAAAAAGAGAGATGAAGAAATAAAATTATTTAAAAATAATAACAAATGTATGTAATGGTTTAATTTCCACATTTCGTAACTCGTAATTCCGGGAATCCGTTTATTTTGCAAATACTACTAACAGACAAACTTTCCCCATTCACTGTTTAAAATTTCACGGGATTTAGCTCCATTTGCATGATATTCTTGGTTCGCTACCTCGATTAGAAATAATGTTGTTTTAAACAATATTCTCGATTTTTGTATTCCAGGTAAAGGAAGTCCAGACTTGTTGGTTATTTAGTATTGTCTTTAATTTGACCGGATTGAAGTTATGTATTATTATAAATTTACAACTATTTAACATAATTTTAAATTTATCCGACGTTTCGCGTGCTTTACAGCGTGCGTGGTCACGGTCAATAGAGGATAGAGCCATTTTTGCCAAAACCCTCCATCTTTTAGTCAATACCAACTCCGGGGAAATAAATACAGATAATGCAACTTTCTCTACAGCTGTGATACTTCTTGACATCCAACACCTTTTGTTTTCAGTCACCGTGACCACGCACGCGAAACGTCGGATAAATTTAAAATTATGTTAAATAATTGTAAATTTATAATAATACATAACTTCAATCCGGTCAAAAAGTTTTTTCTTTGTTGGTTATTTTTATAATTTCTTTTATTAAAACAATTGTAAGTCGAAAATTATATATTGCTTCCAGAATAGCATTTTTGGCCTTCACGTAATTATTTTCTTCATATCAATGCAATAATATACTAAAATATTAAGGTTAAAAAATCTATTAAACTATGTAATCATTTTACAAATATAATAATGATAAACCTTATATTCAACAAAATATGTTGGTGACGCTACTCCCAACACTACAGAGCCCCTGTGTTGTGGGTGATTAGATAACATTCCTTCCGTGGTGCATATTTAAAACAAAATGAAAAAAGAAGAGAAGAAGAAGATGTATAATAATATTTTTTTCAGAAACCTTTGCTGCCCCTCTCACTCCGAAGTTCTTTTCTCGTAGCAAGATATAATAGGAGTACGTGTCAAAGGCTTTTACAGAACGCCGATGCATACCAGCGCCATATCCAATTTCTTACTTTTTAGCTTAGTAAAACTAACAACGGTGTCTTCAATAGATTTCTGTTTTTCGAAGCCACGTCAGAGAGGAACAATTGTTTTTCCAGAAATAAGAGCAGCCTTTTGTTTACTCTGATCTTGGCTATGACTGGAAGTAGGGATATTGGTTGGTAATTGTCGGGATATAGATTAGCTAGCTGCAGGATAGGTGATAAGGTTACATAGGATGTCTTTTAGTCTTCTTCTTCTTGTAGTGCCTCTCCACTACTGGAGGTTGGCGGTCAGCTCGTCATACTTCTTCCAATTCTTCGCCAAGCGCATCAGCTGTTCTATTATTGTTTTAAGTCTGATTATTCGTTAATTCGTTTACTATATTGTCCCATCCTCCAGCCGAGTTGGCCCGAAGTATATTGTTAGTTGCACGTAGTTCCTCTTCGCCTGTGGGTAAAAATTAAATTGGGTTTGACTTGCTAACTGTTTCTCATATGTGTGTAAATGTGTGATAGTTCTTTCAGCTAAGCGATTGTCTATGTTTGAAAAAAGTTTTTAGTTCTTTATTCTGTGATAGTAAAGCCATAGAGGTATGCAACTTTTTTGATCGGATGTGACAGATACTCTTTGCTGACTTCCATAGTTTTTTGGTGTGATATATGTTCTGCCAAATCATGATTTCTTCGTGATTTTCTTGTAAGATCTTTATAACAATGTTGCAGAAGTTTCCATGTAAAAGAGCCGGATTTGAATGCATATAACTACAGTCATCTGTTTTTTTTAAGTTTTCATTTCTGAGAAGTATGCGGTAAAGAAAATTAGTACACGTGTTGGAATGGAGCGTAAATAGATAAATATACTAAAAACTATCCAGTCCAACAACATAATTACAATTATAAGCTTCGTTAAATAATTTAAAACATAACAGTGAAAGCTTTTATGAAAATACGTCAATGTAAAAAAATATAGTGCTTTTACGAACGCACGTATGATCCTTGATTTTCCCCCTCGAGGGTTACGTACATAGCACAAACAGAATGAAATACACAAACAATGTTTGTTTTGTTATCGGTATGAAGAAAAACATTTTTATTTTAACGGTGGAACAGTTTTGAAAAACTGTAACAAAAGTATAAAGCAATAAGGGAAATGTAAAACTATTTGATAAATTTTCATCGTTAGTAATGCGTTTATTAATAATTTTAGAACACATTTAGAATTGGAAAATTCTTTGTTGTAAGCTTGAATATGGAATTTACTAACATCTTTATTTCTGAGACATCGCTGGCTATTCGATTGTGAGGAAGTTGCTTGGATCTGGTTAGCACTTCTTATTCTTAAAGTGCCTCTCTACTACTGGAGGTTGGCTGCCAGCTCGTCAAACTCCTTCTTATTTTTCGCCAAGCGCATTGGCTGTTCTACGCTGGCCACTCCCGTCCATTCTCTAATATTGCGGAGCCACGACTTCCTCCTTCTGCCAGCGCCTCTTTTCCCCTCGACCTTGCCCATCATGATTACTTGAAGAAGTCGGTACCGTTCCTGTCGAAACACATGTCCCAAGTAACTCATCTTCTTCTTTTTAATGTTCAACGTGAGTTCTCGGGATCGTTTGACGCGCCGTAGAACTTCTTCGTTTGTGACTCTATGGACCCAGCTGAGGATAACTCAGCATTCTTCGGTAACACCACATTTCAAAGGCGTAGTTTCTTAATGGTTGCCTCCTTCAAGGTCCAACTTTCAAGGTTAGCACTTCTTAAATTCTCATATTATTTTCACACCTATTATTTCTGTAAAATATATATTCATAAGTATCTGATTGTCTTCTAACATATTGTGTAATATTTGAGATAAAAATAAAGTCCCAAACTACCGGATTTCACTGTCTGGTCCACCGTATTCTTTATAGACGTAATTGACGATATTGTATTCAGTACGTTGGAAATTGGAGTTTCGTCTAAAATTTACTCGACTGTTAACTAAGCCACGTCGGATGCAATTTGAAACTCTATATTGAGAGATAGAACGAGGGAGAGAAGTGGAAAGTTTTTATCCAATGCTCTGTGCACTCGAATACATAAATTCCAATTTGTCACATACATCATTTAGACAGATGCAAAAACGTATTAAATCAAAATTTCGTCTAACATACTAGAACCAAGTTATTACAATTTTAGTTATATCTACATTCCGTTCTTTCTTAATTCCTCAATGGCTTCGTTGATTATAATGATTAAGAAGATAGATAAAGCTTACATCTTCAAAAGTGTCTTTAAATGGTATAAGTGGAGATTATACCGTACGCTGTAGAAGATTTATCTGTTAGGTACGTGTTCAAAATCAAATATTATTACATGTAGTATATACGCTTTTCGATTTTTTTTTGTTTAAATATAAATTTCCCAACATCACCTTGGACTCTTGTGGTGCGGGACCTTGTTTTATACACATATTTTGTACAAATATCTTAATATATATAAATTACGTGTCACGTTGTTTGTCCGCTATGGACTCCTAAACTACCGAACCGAATTTATTCAAATTTGCACACCGTGTGTAGTTCGATCCAACTTAAAAGATAGGATAGCTTACATCTGAATTTATACCCGCAATATTATTTTATTGCAACATATTTGTTTATTATTTGATAGTCACAGTTCTAACAGATGGCGCTGTGTTGAAAGTACCAACGTTTCACATAAGCTACAATTTAATGGCATAACCACCAAAAAAGCATGGTGGTTCCCATGACTGGTGTTCTCCTACCGTTTCCCTTGAATAGTTTGCTACTATGTAATATAACAAAAAACCTGAGCCACAGAAACACTTGGCCGGTCTGCTAGTATACATATATATTAAATAATTTCCTAATATATATATCATAGGCGAGGGGGGATATATGCAGTGACTGGCTTCTATTATTATATCAGTATATTTTTCCACAACTTGTTCAATTTCATGAGTATCTATTGTTTCCGTTATATTTCCTCTATTTACTTTGTGTTCTGTTAGTAATTGTGTGATTTTTTCTTTGAATAACGTCCAATTCGCTTTTTAAGTTACGTAAACGTAACTTTTTTAGACTTGTTAAAGTACAAGGGATATGTAAATAACTATAAAACCCGCTTTCCTATAGAAATCGAGGTTACAATAGCCAATAAATGTTAATTGCACATTCAAAAACAGAAATTTCGTGCATTGGCGTGCTATTTCGATGGGTTTAAAATACCTACGGCTAGATAATCAATTTTATCGCCATGTTCACTTGTTAAATTGTAACGTATATAATAATATCCCATCGATTAAGTCAAATAATACTATGTTAAATGACAAGTTGATAAATTATTTAGGTTATATACTGCTGGCATGTACGAAAAAGCATGAACCCCGTTACGCTCACTGTACACTTGCGCCGCATCTATCTCTTTTCCACTCGATGGGCCTATGCGTCCAAAGAAACTTCCTATGTATTCATGCAAAATAGTGATAATTCAATAAAAATTATTCAATTTTATTCATAAAAGTATGTAATCATTTCATCATTATTTTGTTATGACGTCACGTTAAATCGTCCGTAAACCGACTTTACAGACAACCTTTTTTTTTTTTACCTATACCTATATACTGACAAAATAAGACACACAAAGATAAGAGCCGTCACTAAAGTTACAAACGCTTAAACTTTTACTCAAAAACTGAAATGGCGTTGGGCTGGCCATGTAGCAAGAATGTCTAGCAGAAAGTGGACCAAACGAGTTACCCAATGGAAAGGACCACCAGGCAAGAGGCGGAAGGGGAGACCCTTAGACCGCTGGGAAGATGATCTGGAAAGATCAGGTGGCAAAAACTGGCACTCCATAGCACAGCATAGACAAAAATGGGCATCTTTGGAGGAGGCGTTTATCCAAACCGGGTTCCTGTTAATTCATAAATAAAAAATAAAAATATATACATATATAATTATGATTATTTACAATAGTTGGTAGTTGATATATTACAATAACCAAAACTATTGATTTTATTATTATTATATACTGACTTATATCATTACTTTGTTAACATCGAGTATGTATAATCGTTAACATATAAAATTGCCCTTGTTAACAAGTTCAATTGATAAGTCCTCACACAATTACTGGACATTAAAATTTCATTTTTTCTCGATAACACTTCGCTCTAAGTGCTTTTCGAACACAATAGAGCCATAAGAGTGATGATAAAAATTGATTTTCTGAATCTGTGCTGAATAGGAGTTTTTTGCAAAGTGTGGGATTATTGTTGTAATCACAGGTAATTCGTATAAAAGGAATTATTTTTAATTTATTTTTGCTCTCAAATATCACACATGTTGATATATGGACAATCAGATACTTATGAAAATATACAATTGAACGCATTTATATTATATACGTGTGAAAATGACATAAGAACTTAAGTCGCAGCGCTAACCAGATCCATGCAATCCTTTACGATCGAGTAGCCCGCAATATAGGAAATAAAGAAGTTAGTAAATTCGATTTTAAGCTTTTACTAAGGATTTCCCAATACTAAATGTGTTTTAAAATTATTTACAAAAAGCCTTGCGAAAGTTATCGAATAGTTTTACATTTGTCATATAATAATATATATAACTAGCAGACCGGCCAAGCGTTGCTGTGGAAGGTTTTAGTTATATAACATAGTAGTAACCTATTCAAGGGAAACGGTAGGAGAACACCAGTCATGGGGACCGCCATGCTTTTTTGGTGGTTATGCCATTAAATTGTAGCTTATGTGACACGTTGGTACTTTCAACACAGCGCTATCTGTTAGAATTGTGACTGTCAAATAATAAACAAATATTTTGCAATAAAATGATATTGCGGGTTTAAATTGAGATGTAAGCTATCCTATCTTTTAAGTTGGATCAAACTACACACGGTGTGCAAATTTGATTGATATCGGTTCAGTAGTTTAGGAGTCCATAGACAGACAGACATAGACAAACAACGAGACACGTAATTTATATATATTAAGAAGATTAGTAGCCTGCTGATTTATGATTGTTCACGATTCAAAGGGAAATACAAAACTAGAATGAAAGTTACTTTTAGCCGAAGGCTGCTGTTAATTATAACAGCAGCGTTCGGCAACCATAAACCATAACATAAAAGTAAAGTAACCTTTTCTAATTACACCCCAAGTCAGCTGGTGGGGGAAGTTGCCCATTATCCTCCGAAAAAATCGCTAAATTTAAAGAAAAAACTTTTTAACCGGATTAAAGTTATGTATTATTATAAATTTACAATTATTTAACATAATTTAAAATTTTACCGACGTTTCGCGTGCTTTACAGCGTGCGTGGTCACAGTGACTGAAGACAAAAGGTGTTGGATGTCAAAAAGTATCACAGCTGTAGAGAAAGTTGCATTATCTGTATTTATTTCCCCGGAGTTAGTATCGACTAAAAGATGGAGGGTTTTGGCAAAAATGGCTCACCGTGTCCTCTATTTTCGCGGATTGTTCGAAACGTCGGATAAATTTAAAATTATTTTAAATAATTGTAAATTTATAATAATACATAACTTTAATCCGGATAAAAAAGTTTTTCGTTAAATGTGTAAAGGTTATGTCAATCAAAGACAATACTAAATCGCTAAATATTAACGCAAGCCTGCGAAATCAAAAGGAGCATAACACATAAATTCGTCAATAATGATCATGGACATTTTATAATTTTACTACAAAGAAGAAAAAAATTGGCAAGAACAAAGTAGAAAGTTGAAGGCGTTAAATATGTGCATACAGACAGAAATTAAATGTCATAAGTACTAAGGTACGTAGTGGAAATCGTTTATTCATTTAGGTAGCACAATGTACACTTATGAACGTCAAAAATAAATACATATTAAATGCTTCTAACTTTACATTTACTGCCAGTTCCCAAATCAATGGCGTAGAACGGAAGAGAAGAACTGGAAATAAACGCTCCGCCACTCATTTTTACTGCCAAGTTTTTTGTTTTACACATCGTCTGTAAGGTGCACCCATTACACCATGTTCCACATGACATCTTAAGTAATTAATAATAATAAAATAAATTAAAAACAAAGACACGAGAGAAAGAGACTAATATTAATAATTTATTTCAAGTTTGTTTCACAGGAAAAATCTTATATCTAAATTACGCTAGTTATATAAACAAAAATAGTAATAGTCATAGACGCTGAACTAGGTGTGAATGTGTATTTCAGCATATAGTGCCTAACCCCTTAAAAATAACAAATAAAAAAAACTGATCAAATCAAAGACTCGTCGTCCTCAAAATTATACACCGTTGTAAAAGATCCGCAGGATCGGTGCAGGAAATTAGTGGAGGAAAAATGGCAAATGCACAGTATATCTGTAAATAACGGCCTGTTATGAAAATTATCACTTAAAACTTATCCTATATATTGTGGTGTGTTCGCAAAAGTTTTTGATTTCTTACATTGTAGTATATACTAAGGCAGTAAGCGTATATTTCGTATATTCGTAATTACAGGAAGCGGTTTATACCGGAACCGGATGGAGGCTTTTCTTCGCGAATAAAACATTTGAACATTTAGAGTACTTTAGCAATTCGTAGACTCAGAAATTTTAACTTGGTGAACAAATTTTACGACCCGCTATGTTGTTATCCGTATGATGTATAAAATCGATTTTTATTCTAATTTTGTCGCGCTTAACCTGTCTTCGTAAGTTCTAGCTCGAAAAAATATTTTTTATCTTACTATTTGACAACCGAAAATTCAAAAGTGCATTAAAATGGTCCATGGATCGACGGACTTGGAATAACAGATTTTTTTATACGGTGTTTCAAAGCCATAATAATAATAATTTTATTGCTTTAACAATAAAAATACTATTTATGGAGCCGTGTTGGCCTAGTGGCTTCAGCGTGCGACTCTCATCCCTGAAGTCGTAGTTTCGATCCCTGGCTGTGCACCAATGGACTTTATTTTTAAGTGCGCATTTAACATTCGCTCGAACGGCGAAGGAAAACATCGTGAGGAAACTGGCTTGCCTTATTCCCAAAGAAAGTAAACGGCGGGTGTCAGGCACAGAAGGCTGATCATCTACTTGCCTATAAGATTACCTAATGAACATGAAACAGATACAGAAATCTGATGCCCAGACCAAAAAAGGTTGTAGCACCATTGATTTAATTTATTTTAATGCTTTAACACAAGTTAGTTTAATGTAACCAGTTGTTGGGACCACGAACATTTTATGCTTGTGATGAGAGATCTCCATATCTGTTTATTTATTAATTTATACTTTGTTGCATTACAATATAAAAATTTAACATAATTAAATGAAAAGGGGGGCAACTGGCGGCCTTATCGCTTTCGTGCGATCTCTTCCAGGCAACCGCTGTGATAACAGTATTCAATTATTCCAAGACCCATACAATAGTGACGGTAGCAGATCCTGCCTATTATTCAGTTCATGCTACCACTTGCCTTGTCTTTTACGACTTACAAGCGCTAATAATGGATACTATACCATATACCTAGATACAAAAATAAATGGAAAATATGCGCCATGTGTAGATTGCATTGTGTCAACTGTCAATTCTGACACACATTGTGTTTGCTTCTTTTGTCTCAAATGCATAGAAAACGCGGGAAAGTTAGCTATTTCCTGGGAAAATTGTTACGTTCTTGTAGGTCAATGGAAATGAAATATCTTTTTATTACGTATATTATACTTTTCTTTGAATTACGTAATTAATTTCTTGAGAGTTCATTTCGAAATTAAACTATGATATTGACGTCAATATATAGTCATAGTCAACTTAAAACGCTCCGTGGAATGACGGAATGGAAAATAGCACATATTTATGCGGTGTTTCAAAGTCATATAATATGCAAATAGCTGTATTTTGTCGCGAGTTTTATAGTTTAATTACTATTGCGTGCTTAGAAATAGAGTGACCTCGCCTGTATTAATAATTTTTATTGATTTTCTAATTGTACATTGACCTGCCGTCTGGTTTTCCCGTATTAAGTGGCTGTCCCGTGGAAATATTTCTGCATTGTCATTTGAATGATAGTAATACTGAATCCATGTATTAAGGAAGTGTTGGCCTCGTGGCTTTAGCGTGCGATTCTCATCCCTGAGGTCGTAGGTTCGATCCCAGGCTGTGCACCAATGGACTTTATTTCTATGTGCGCATTTAATATTCGCATGCCTAAAAACCTAAAAAGTCGATGGCGTGTGTCAGGCACAGGCTGATCACCTTTTTTTTTTTTTTTTTTTTTGATATCCGAGGTGGAAATGCATTTACGCATCCCCTGAACAGGGGTATGTGGGACTCGACCCACGCCAAAATCTCTGCTATTCAGAGACTGGGTGAGCAATACCCACTAAAACCACCTCGAGTAGTTCCGACAAAGCCGCGTTACAGAGGCTCCGGGGTCGCTGTCGCATTCTACCGGGACCTCAACGGCATGTTTCACTCAGAAACCTCTGGTGCAGTATACACTACATAGGAGGTAGGAGATGGGCATATCTTCTCCTATTTACTCCCCGTCTTCTTCCCCTAGGATTCGTCCTAAAGCGCTCCCTCTCTCGTTCTGCTGTCTCCTTCTGTAGCATGACATGCTCACAGAAGGATACCACTGCATTCCATACCTCGTCACTGCCGACCATTTTTTGTACAACACAAGGTAAAGCAAGGTTATTACCCACCACAGAACTAAGATTATGACGTAACTGAGACCACTGCGGACAATCCTCCAACGTATGCTGTGCAGTATCATCATTTGCGCCACACTCCAAGCAACAGGCTGATCACCTACTTGCCTATTAGATTGACAAAATATGACCGAGACACAGATACTGATTTTTTTTCTTTATGCATTCAATTAGAAAAGAATATGAATGCTTTAATTACCGTTGGAAGACAGTTATAACTGAACAGAAAGGAAACTTGCCTGTTACTTTATCTTAAAGGCCAAATCTTAAAAACCAACGCTCTGGTGAGCCTCCTGCCAATGTGTCTTTGGGCTATCGCGTAACATCAGTACGACTTAATACTAAATTATTTTTTAATTTAATTAATTAATAATAACTTCAATTAATTTATAGTAAATTATTGTAATTTGAAAATTAAATTTGATGTCTTAAAATGATAGCGATTTTCAACTTCTAAACTATGTACCTAATTTTTTATAACACCTTCAAATTATTTTTAAAAATTCGCCAGTTATCGACTAATATGGGCGCCGACTATTACCAAGTATTAACTTAATTTCACTATCGAGAGTTACAGAGTACGGCGACAAATCAATCTGCCGATTGTCCCTTGTATTATAAAAAACAATTGCGTAGTCTGACCTTTATTATAAACATCCTTGCAAGCCTCATTATTTTTCCCGTGACGTATTAAAATTATAAATCAGAAATAAAAGGTTCTCTAGAGAGGTTGCGTATATATGAATATGATTTTACAGTTTGCGGCGTATTTTATTAATTAATTTAGTGTATTATTTATGAATTTATTGTATTTAAAAAAATTATTACTTTAAAAAAAGTAAAGTATTGAATTTAGTTGAGCTGACTGTTTTGTATTCGTTCCGCTTATTTAATCTGTGTTTGTTTTGTCATTATATTTATTTTCTTTTTATTAAGTCGACAGTTTTGAGTAATTAAATAAAGTTATACAGTCACTGTTCAGGCCCCAACGTTTAGTGTTTTTTTTATTCTTGTTTTATTAATAAATAAAAAACACAATAATTTTGTTTTCGAAAATACTGTTATCTTGTAAAACCTGATTTCGATCTTAAAATATTACGTTCATTTCAACTTCATATACGATATCAAACCTAAGGGTGCGTACACATCTGGCGAATACGCTGCGAATGTGCAGCTCGCGAGCCGTTTGCGAGCTGCGCGTTACTGGCTCGTAGTACGCTGATCGCGTACGGCGTATAGTCCAGTCAGTCAAGACAATTAATTCATTATAATTCCAAAAGTTTTCAAATTTTGATGTAAGGTCGGGAGTGGTATTATAACAAACTATAAAATTTTGCAACCTGCTCTGCGGTCCGGAACATTGTTAAAAATGCAATAAATGATAATTTGCTCAGTTCTTGAGACCAAAATTTCAAAAGTTCTGCAAAGTTGGAGTGGTGTTAAATATATTATTTTACATCACGTGTCAAATTTGCAACCAATAAAGTGTACGGAACATTTTTTGTTATTAAAAATTAATGTTTTTTTTTATTAAACTGTAGGAAAACGTTCCAAAAGTTCTGCAAATTTGACAGATATATCGAAAATAAAATAAATAACAAAAAATGTTCCGTGCACTTAAGTTGGTTGCAAATTTTATACGTGATATGAAATATTATATCGAAAACTTCCCCAAGTTTGCAGAACTTTTGGAATTTTTTTCACGACCATACAGCAAAAATTAATTTAATTGCAATTTTAACAATGTTCCGGACTGCGGACAAGGTTGCAAAATGAGATTTATTGTCGTCCCAATGTACCATTCACTTGACAGAAGTTTGAAAACTTTTGGAATTATTATCAAATTTTCGATTTCGAATGTCTATAATGACTGGTCTATAAGCAGAATCGCAAGGCTGGAATATTAAATGCGCACATAGATAAAAAGTTAGTACACAGCCGGGGTTCGAACCTCGGGGAATAGTCGAGTCAGGGACAATTAATATACTACGCTTCAACAAATGAATGTTTACCCCCAGACTATATCGTCACAAGTTATATTAGATACATTATCATAAATTGTATAACAACATATTATGTGAAACCAAACTTAATTTTAACATGACGCACTTTATACGTGTGTATGTCATTAACATATACAACAATAACCCCGCGTCCAATGTCAAACAATATTAAACTTTTAACTAACCAAAAAAGGTCTGTTTCGCGGAGTTCATCTAGAATATCATTAAAACTTTGCACACTTATAGTCCCGTTTTTAAACGATATATGGTTGCAATTCAAAATCAAATATCTATTTGGCATATTATTAACTAAACTTATTAATAAAAATGCGCGATAAAAATTGTCAATTCTTCAATTAAATACTTTTTTAACAAGTTAAGTTAAACGTTTCTTGACGTCTTCTTGAAGGCACTTTTGGCACCACCATTCTAGGTGATTGTGAACCAAAACTATGCAGGGCCTTCAACATAAGAATATTCGATATCGTCGACGGCCGGCAATGTACTAGAAAGTTCAATTCCAGGTGCAATTTTTTCCAAATGGGTCCTATGAAATATTGACCATTTTTAAAGGATTTAAATTTAGATAGCGGTTAAAAAGTAGGATATATAAGGCAACCCTGGATGAAGTTGTGTAGGCCTTGTCGTACATACCTAGACTAAATCCAGGAATTGAAACTATCGATATCCGACGAGCATGTATGGTGAATGTTATGAAAGTTGAAGAGTCAGGACAGTAGTCAGTGGAGATCCGTGGTCTCTGCTTACCCCTTTCAGAAAAAAGGTATAAATAAATAAAATAAATTTTAAATTCCTAATTCCTTCGGTAACAACCAAAGGTTTACAGCCATCTGCAACAAACAAGCATTCTTATAAAAATATTACATGTTTTTAAGGCTTTTCGAAATTACGAGGCGAGTGTTGTGAATTTTTTAAACCAACTCGCGGTTACTTGTTATGCTTTGCGAAATATTTAGCTCGACCTTTGGACCTAGTACATTGTAACGTCACCATTTAAAAAAAATCTTGTAACTGATAAAATAAAATAAAAATAAAATATGTTTATTATGGAACATAAGATGCATGTATCACTTATTCCACGTCATTGAATTTGAATTTGTAGGCATCCCTACTGATCCGCAAAGAAGACAGAGGGTGTAGGCCGAGAGAAAAATCCGGCGTAAAAAACTCTCGGTACTCTTTTAAAATAGCAAATCATCAAACAACACTTATTTTAAAACAAATATCGAAAATTAATTAGAAGAAGCCTGTCTAGCACAAGTCCCAGGCCCTTTTATCAACTAGATACCGCGTATTACTCCACCTCCATCGGCCCTTTGCTTGAAACCCGAAACATTGTTTCCTTGGGAATCAAACCAATCTCTTGAGAATATTTCATGTTCATGCTTACTAGACATGCTGCTATGTCATAGTAGATAAGTGATTTAAAGGTGATGTATGAAATATATGTGAACAAAATACTTGCATAATGATGATTACATTGATGATTACATAACAACCAAATATTTAAAACTTTCTTAACCTACGTAATTATAAAAAAATAATTAAAAAGAAAATTAAAACATATTTAAAAGTTAGGTCCCTGTGGAAACATTAATAATAAGTAAAGTTAAGTTCTAGAAACGACAATTAAATTTTCCTATAAAAACTGTTTCTAGCTGAGAAATATTTAATGTCTTTTGCCTTTTAGAAATAAAAAAATACACTTGGTCGTAATATGTTTATAGATTCCTTCAGAAATTTGTGTTTCATAGCTGTAGTATTAGGTCTCTTATGTCAGTTTTAATATTCTTTAGGTATACAAATATATTCTGTAGGTGATACGAAGTTCACCGAGTCTAGACGCTTATTAAAACTAAGAAAGCCTTAGCAAAATGTATAGCCTTTGCTCGTACAGATACATTTTCTATAAACAACGATATTTTACCTAAAATAACAAAAAACAAGGGTTTTAATAAAACCAGTGGATATTTACTAAGCTTGATTAAATGGGGATACAAAATATAAATCAGATTAGGGCAAAACAAATTAAATCATTAGCAGGGTTTCCACCTACCGGAAAATTTGTTATCTACACAAATCCATCAATTTATTTGGGCATCACCTATTTGAATATCAAATTATCAGTATATTTCTGCTATATGTTATGTCGTGCTTGCTAAGTTAACACTTAATATACGTACACTTAATAATATTTATATGAATATTGTGAAATGGTGTCCAATTATATTCTCTCGTGTTTCTGACAGTTATTGTCATTACAAATGGAAAAATGTGACGGCGAGAGGGATAGGGACAAAGGAACATTGAAATTTTACAAAAGCTTTATAAAGTCAAAGGTGATGCAGGGTCTCGGTGAGATCACTTTTTGCTCTCTGTCCTGTGTTTCCTGTCCAAATTCCGAGAGATGCTTTTACTACACCAACCCTGGCAGGGTTTTAGAAGGTAACACCAGCATGTCCTAGCTGCTCACGTCTACGTCGCACCTCCTGGGCCATGCTGCACCAGCCGTTCTCAAGCGAGTGCCACTCTCATTACTTCTCACGGTGCAGTAGCTGAAACAGCAGGGCAAAGGCGAAAACCAGATCGAACAAAGAAGAAACAATAACCAAAGTTAAAGGGCCAGGTACAGAGCCTTAGGCGGCAACCATTTCAAGTGTCTAGATTGCGCTAATCACCTGTCCAGTCAAAAACCAACCGATTATGAAACCTTATGAGGCTAAGGCCCACATGGTTATACCATTGATGATGATGATAATGATGATTATAAGGACCAGATTTATCATTATATTATTATTAGTGCGCGTTTAGCTTTCTATATAACACGTAGACAATTTTGGGATCTAAGATTCAGAAACGAGTTTATCAAAATTCAAAATTTTAGCATTACACTACTCCTAAGATATCAGTTTGCTTATAAAAAAAAACAGACAGGAGGATCATCTGATGTTAAGTGTTAGTCCATAGAGACTCACAATTCGTAAGATGTTTATCTTAAATCTACTTGCTAAATACCAAGAAGAAGGCTTTGGCGTTGCGTAGAGAGTGGGGTCTCCGCATCTTCTACTGCATTTACCACGGGGACTGCACAGGAGTTGTTCGTATCATCATCGGACGTCGAAAGAATTCCACCCGTATCATCTCGACGTCGTTCCACAACTGAGTGTTTCTGAAGTTATACTTCTTTAGGCGCGTTATGAAAAATTGATGAGACTGAAATTTTACGATGCGCGCGCACCTGAGACACAAAGTTGTCAGTGTGATAATAGCGTGCGCGAGCGAGATGGGAATAAGACAATCTACAAGTTAAAAGAAATAGAATATGCGTGAAGTTAGCAGCTATGCCAAGAATTTTGAAGGACCATAATGACATTTACCTTTTTAACAAATAAAGGAGTTTTAATTATTTTTTCAAAGAAATTTAGCAATGCTTTTTCACAAAGACTTATTGTTACTTAGTTAAAAGGTTATGAAACATACCTAGTTATTAAATTGAATGAATAATATAATAAAATAATAAATAATAATAATTATTATTATTATTATTTAATAATTGAATAACTATTGAAGAAAATACTAGATATTGAATATTATTAAATTATTGACGTTAAATATTTATTATTAATTATTTAATATTTTAAAAAAATAAAGAAAGCCAATGAAGTATTACTTCTTACGCGCGTATATAATAAGTACACGCACCCTTTTTTGCCTCGCACCATCACTAAGTGGCCAGCTGCCCGAACCAATTCGACTTAGGGACAAGAAAAGAGCGTACCAATTCTTAAAAGGCCGGCAGCGCGCTTGCGAGCCTTCTGGCAGTGCGCGTGTCCATGAGCGGCGGTATCTCTTGACATCAGATGAGCCTCCTGATGAGAGTAGAAGGTAACTAACGGGGCCCTTCTACGAAAAAAAAGAAAAACGCACTAAAATAGCCAGAGCTAGAACGCCAATGCACCCTCAAATGTGCTCTTTGACATTCCAAATTTATTTCGACTTCTAAATATTTATATGCCCTTTCAATTAGGTTGTATTAAATCCAAAATAATTGAAAAAGCTAAACAAATCCAGAGCTTTTATAAAATGTCCCTTACAGAGGCCATATTTTTCCTGCCCTTTGTTAAGCCCACATCACCATTGTTTGTGGGCGTATGTTTAATTGTTCTAAGTTACCGCATAATTTATATGCAGAGCTCTCGGAACGTAAAGCAAACAATACGAGTTGAAAATACGAAAAATTGTTCTGAATATCTTAGGAATTGTCTATGGTTTAAGACTACTTGACATTATATTTACTTGACTTGGGTCCTTCAAGAAAAGAGCGTACCAATTCTTAAAAGGCCGGCAACGCACTCGCGAGCCCTCTGGCATTGAGAGTGTCCATGGGCGGCGGTATCACCTACCATCAGGTGAGCCTCTTACCCGTTTGCCCACTGTTCTACAAAAAAAAAACTTGTGAGGCCAGTTCTACTTTATGGTACTTTTATATGTAAGGAACTAAACACTGATTTGTCCTTTTTCAATATTGTCCTTATCACTGTTTACATAATTTATAAACTGCGTTGTTTTGTTCAATTAGTTTTGTCTAAATAACTATATGCCTTATGTATTTTTACACTTATTGCTTACCTTATCTTTTCTCACAGTCGTTGCCTGGAAGACATCGCTCGAAAGCGATGAGACCGCCAGTTTTCCTCCTTTTCATTTAATTATATCAATTGTTTTATATTTCTGCAACAAAGTGTTAATAATACATAAATAAATATACTAAGTACTGCTTGCGAAATAATTATATTATTATAAAATGAAGGTTGCACAACCTACAGCCGGTGTAACGTCATTGCCTGTGCACTGTGTTTTATACCACGCGATCCCAGGTCTGTGTCATCAGCGGATATTAAAGGTATAGTGAAAAAAAAATTAACATTCAATTGGAATCGGTTTTAAAATCGCTATCGGAAGTGTTGGCTTTGTGGCTTCAGCGTGCGACACTCATCCCTGAGATCGTAGGTTCGATCCCCGGCTTGTCTATTAGATTAACAAATGATCATGAAACAGATACAGAAATCTGAGGCCCAGACATAAATAGGTTGTAGCGCCACTCATTTTTATATTGGAAGTTACAGTTACTTTGTCTCGCATTGCGCTAGCTGTGTAACCGCTGACATTTGACATATGACAGGTTAAATTTGACACTTCACTGATGGAAGCAGAAACATATCTACTAAGCCGGGCTTAACATTTGTATCAAGTAGAGTTCTCCCCTTAATGAATACGTTAAATAAATTAAATATTCGGCCACTCAAACCCAATTATCCGTCTGTCAATGTAGTTTCATAAATTTCGGGCCCAAATTGGTTGTTGGTTCGTTAGAACGGCTAAGTAATTACTACATTCATTTTAATAGTACGTAGTTTTTGACTGCGTATTTGCTTCCAATGTTTATATTAGGGCCTAAAATAGTCGTACTCAGTCCACAATTTTGAGTTAGGTTGGAGTTCCGGCTTTTTTTTTTATGTAATAGGAGGCAAACGGGCAGGATGCTCACCTGATGTTAAGTGATACCGCCGCCCATGGACACTCACAATGCCAGAAGGCTCGCAAGTACGTTGCCGGCCTTTCAAGAATTGGTACGCTCTTTTCTTAGGACCCTAAGTCGAATTGGTTCGGAAATACTTCAGTGGGCAGCTGGTTCCACATAGTGCAGCGTGCAAAAACTGCCTTAGAAAACGCTCTGTTGTGGAACGACGGACGTCGAGGTGATACGGATGGTATTTTGTATTTTGCCTTGACGTCCGATGATGAAACTCAGCTGCAGGTATTAGACCGAACAACTCCTCTGAACACTCTCTATGGTAAATGCGGTAGAAGATGCAGAGAGATCCCACATCTCTACGCAACGCCAAGGGATCAAGCCGCACGGAAAGTGGCTGGTCGTCGACGATTCGAACCGCTCTTCGTTGAATACGGTCAAGTGGAAGGAGCTGTTACTGGGGAGTTCCCGCCCAGAGGTGAGAACAGTATTCCATGTGGGGCCGAATTTGCGCTTTATAGATTTGCAAGCGGTGGCCCGAAGTGAAGCACACCAAGCTTTTTGGAGGCTAATTTAGCCTTTCCTTCCAGATGACCGCGAAACTGAACGTTATTCGATATGTTCCGATGCTAGCTGAGCCTTTAAGGAGAGTGTCTTCAAAGAGGGGAGTAGCGACAAAGGGAGTTTTTTAGCGAAACTTGCACTTTCTGTCTATTAGCGCATATATTGGATGTATGTATTACTGTAATAAATAAATAAATAACTCGCTCATACGGTGAAGGAAAACACCGTGAGCAAACCGGCATGCTTTGACCTGAAAATTGACGATGTGTGTCAGGCAAGCTTTTATAATTATATAACCTACTAGCTGGCCTGGCGAACATCGTACCGCCTAACAGTCGATTCTTTATTTTTTTAAATACTTATTCTGCTATTCGGGACACCGGTCTAGCTAGTAAGATAAAAAAATAAAGTTGATAAAAAAACAAATACAAATATGTCAAAAAAAAAAAATGTACCTTCCCGGAACCCCTCCACTAACATTTGAACTTTATGATATGGTATTAAAGTTCAAATTGACTTTTAAGTATTATTACGAATATTTTGTATAGGAATATAGAAAAGTGTTGTTTTTAGACTTTTTCACTCAATTTTTTAAATTTTTCTCTCCGTAAGAACCATCCTCGTACTTCAAGGAATATTATCAAAAAAAATCAGACAAATCGGTCAAGCCGTTTTCATGTTATGTCGTGACAACGGAAAACGGGTTTCATTGTTATATATATAGATTATTATTTCGAAAGGTTGATTAATACCTGTATCATCAGCCCTGTCTCAAGATAAAAGTAACGTCATCATTTATTTTATTAATATAATATTTGTAGTCTATGTATTAGTCGTAATATGTGGTTTAGTGGCTCCAAGCTCTTTATTGGTTAAAATTGAGGTGTGAATGTGCCTTTGGAGAATGGTGATGTCTATAATAACAATAATAATGATAATTAAGCCTTATTTAATCCTTGAAACATTCATTAACCTATACAACATATACACACACTTAAAATTTTACACAGAAATAATTATATTTTTTTTCAAGGACCTCTTATACAGTATAGACCTCTTCCAAATTGCTCCAACTCTCTCTATCTTGATTATTTTTCTTCCAATGTTGAGGCCGTCAGTCCACCGTGCAAGAGGGCAACCTCTCTTCCCTTTCCCTTGTGGCGCTTTTCTTCTTGTAACTGTTTTCCCAACTGCCATTATTCATGCGAGGATATTTATTAAATATTTAATTGTGTTAAGTAATACTAAAATTATATTACCTACTGTAATTATAAAACATCCTACACTCTTGATTATTATGAATATTATATCAAATTTTTATTTATTTAATTTTATATAAAATTCTTTAGTATGACAACCAGACACTCCGAAATAACAAATTTAGTTCATCATAAAACATCACATTACTTAGAAACGCGAAGCCGAGCGAAGAAAATTTTAAATCTCTCTTTCAAAGCGCGAGCCAAGTGGCGGACTGTTTTTCGGTTTTCCAAGCATTTTGCAATCAGGCTCACACGTGCTTTGTAAACTGATGTCTGGGTCGGACTATGCACTGAAAATATCGATTCAAACATTTATTTATTTACTCACTTTACTTATTGTACAACTAGTAGCCTCGGCCAAGCGTTGATGTGGCTAAGAATTTTTGTTATATTACATAGTAGTAAACTATTCGAGAGAAACGGCAGGAGAACACTAATCCACCATGCTTTTTTGGTGGTTATGCCATTAAATTGTAGCTTATGTAAAACGTTGGTATTTATTTTGATAAGGATCAATACCCTAGGTACGAATAAAGAGCCTTTTCTAGCGGTGGTAGTTAAAAAAATAATAATAAAAGGACGCTTATTGTGACGTAACTATAAAAGATAGAGACATGCTGTCGCGACATTTTTTATAGATAGTGATGTGTCCTGAGAAATTGAAATACATCATGTTGTTCTATCATTAATAGTTTTTGCAGCGCACGCGATTGAAGGAAGTTTTTTGTTAATTTTTTTACACCTTGGGTTAGATTCAAGTTTTAGTAAGCATCCCTAATTTGTTTGAAATGAAACATAGCCTATGGCACTCGGGAATAGTGTAGCTTGCTAACGGTGAAAGAATTTTTGAAATCAGTCCTGTAGTTTCGGAGCCTATTCATTTCAAACAAACAAAAAATCTAATCTTTCCTCTTTATAATATTAGTATAGATATCTAAACAATTAAATTATTGTTCGGAAATGCTTCAGTGGGCAGCTGGGTCCACATAGACCGAAGTGCCTTTAAACACTCACGACGACGAGGTGACGGGTAAATTAGTATTCTGCTTTGTCACCCTAAGTATTAATCCACTTTTCCAAACACTATTTATAGTTAATGCAGCAGAAGAAAGGGACCCCATCTCTACGCAACGCCAGGGGATCAATGAGTCATTGTAGATATACATATATACAGCACACTACAGTGAGGGCGTGCGTTCTTTTCAACATTAACATAAATAGGATGTAGTATATTGAACATTGTAAACAAGTATTCATGATAAAACTACCAATTCTATACATTAATAAAATAATAAATAACATAGTGTTACTAAATTCGTGCCTGTTTGCCATTGAATTCGTGTTTGACCAAGAATTTAAAATAAACGGAAAAGGCAATTTAACGTAAGTACTAAGTGGAATTTAATCAGAGTTTTTGTGCTACATAGTGGAATTTTTAATTATTGAATGTACGCGTAGATGGTTGGTTTTACAACCTTTTAGGTCTTGGCCTCAGATTTCTGTGTATGTATCAACCGACTGTTCCTGACACACCCCTTCGAATCTTTAATCTTTCTTTCTTTTCTTTTTCTTTAATCTTTGGGTCTAACACACGCCCGTTCTCTCACGATGTTTCCTTCGCCGTACCAGCAAGTGTTAAATGCACACATAGACAAAGTCCATTAGATGAGAGTCGCACGTTGAAACCACTAGGCCAACATGGCTAGTTTTTAGAATGAGAAAAAACAAAACGAAGGTTAACTTTTATAAAAAAATATTTATACATTTATTAAAACTTCGTTGCATACAGAAATATAATACAATTATTGACATAATTAAATGAAAAGGAGGCATCAGCAACACGTATAATTTCTTCAAAATATCTCTTGCAGTTAAATTTTTGAATTATTCGAATACTTTTAAATTTATAGCTGCAAGTAGCTACATTACGTAAACACTTTGGTCATATAACAGTCATAAGTTTACAAGGGTACGCAAATTTATCTCAACATGGGAATTCTTGTACACACAAATCTTGTCCCTGACATGAGATGCCATCTTATACGCGTTCCTCGAATAAATGCTATTTCTAGTGATGGACTATTTGGTCGATAGTCACGCAATTAATATCACTATTCCGTTTTCAAAATAAAGAAAAACGTGTGTGTTATGTACACGCGTTAGAAGTTATATTTCTTTGGCGTAACAAGATAAAAATCTTTTCAAAATTTTTATTTTTCGCCTTATTCTACGTTTGTAGAAAAAACTAACTAACTTGACTCTCATCATTTTTCCCTAATGCGCCAGAAGAAGTATAACTTCAATAAAAAAATTTTTTAATCTAGACATCTACGTCATATGTAGACATAACATTTATTACTAACAAAAATACACACTTATAAACGCACAAAATAACAATGATCAAAGAAAAAATAAAATGAGAGATATCAAAAACAATTAAAATAAAACGTGTGGCACTGGGGGACTGCCGCGGTAAAGCTATTGCATTGCAATGATTTATTTATTTTAATGTATGCAGAATGTTTTTCCTTTGAAGTAAGTAATTTCTTTCTTTGTACCGGCCGCGCTAACGCTACGTCACCGATCTCGTCAGAGAGATGTGAATACGCAATATGCGTTCTGTCCCACTCTCACGCGTATTGGCCGCACCTATATTACGTCATCGTGTGTTAGGTTTATTTCGTTACGGAATTTCTTGATTCGGTCGGCGCGCTCAAAGCCTGCGATAAAATCTATGCAAAAATAAAAAAAGTTCCCTTTTCCCATTCGGTTCGAATCTCAAAGAATTATTTTATAGTATGAGCAAATGTTAACCGTATGAGAGGTAGCTTTTTTATTGAAACTGGACGAATCGAGTCGTCGACGACCAATCCGTCTCCGAGCGGCTTGATCCCTTGGCGTTGCGTAGAGATGTGAGGTCACTCTGCATCTTCTACCGCATTTACCATGGAGAGTATTCAGAGGAGTTGTTCGGATGAATAACTGCAGCAGAGTTTCATCATCGGACGTCGAGGCAGAATACGAAATTCAATCCGTATCGTCTCGACGTCTGTCGTTTCACAACTGAGCTTTTTTTAAGGCAGTTTTTGGCGCACTGAAGTGTTTCCGAGGCAATTTGGCGTCCTTCAAGAAAAGATATCCTCCAAGCCCTCTGACATTTAGAGTGTCCAAGGGCGGATATACCTCTTAACATTAGGTGAGGCTCTATTGGCCCCCTGTTCTATTAATTTTTTTTTTAAATTAATTGACGTATAAAAACGCGTAAACGCTGCTAAATCAGTGTTGTTAACACCATAATCAATGATAACTTAAGAAATTATCGATTATATACGTATATATAAATGAATTACTTTTGTTTACTTTTCATTTGTTTTTCACTTAAAGGTTGAGCAACTTTTTGACAGCAAAGGTTATTCATCCGCTAGCAATTAATTATTCATTTCATGTCATAACGATAACAACCCAATCACTTAACAGACTATGAAAATTTAATGAACAAAATCGATAATTCTTTGGTCATTTTACTAACTTATATAAAATTTATATTACTATTAACAATATATCATGGATTTGACGTAAAACCTTTGAACTTGACGTATGCATAAAAATATTTTGTCGCATTTATATTAAAATGACCCAACGTTCTCTACCATTGTAATAAATGCTAAGAAGCACCATCTAATACCTGCAGCTGAGTTTTATCATCCGACGTCAAGGCAAAATACAAAATACCATCCGTATCACCTTGACGTCCGTCGTTCCTCAACTGAGCACGCCACTATTATGTGGAACCAGCCCTGCGATTCTGTAACTCACTTTTCGAACTCACACAGCGGTTTTCGCATCGGCGGTCACTCTCAAATCAGTCGTGAAGCAGTCACTTTATGATTTGGCATTCTGATAAACAATAAACTACAAGCTCCCACCTTTTCAAGTAGTCACGAAAAGTGAGTTACAGAATCGCAGGGCAGCTGCCCACTGAAGTATTTCCGAACCAATTTGACCCTTGAAGGGTCCTTCACCAATTCTTGAAAGGCCGACAACGCACGTAAGTGCGAGCCTTCTGGCAATGTGAGTGTCCATGGGCGGCGGTATCACTTAAGATCAGGTGAGCGTCCTGCCCGTTTGCCACATATTACATAAAAAATATATTTGTGATCAGCTGTGTGGCATAATTCATTTAAGATTACTTTAAATGAACGTGATTTAATTAATTAAAAATAATTATATATGTGTATATCCTAATCCTCCAGAATCCTAATTCCATCCATCCAAGGACAGTTCCTTGTCTTACTTCAAACTTGGCAAAAATAAATACAAGAAAGCTTTAACTGAAGTTAGTACTGTAATGTTATCATAGAAATATCTTCCATTTCAATTTGAAATCTCTCAAACATTTCACTACAAAGCATTCATTATTCTAAGTTTGATTGAACGTATTAAAACCGCACTCAGAGTTCTTCATTAAGAGCTTGACACCCGCAGTGATAAGAATTTGGGTATTATTGCAAAGCGTTTAAAGTTATCAATTATTAATTATATAAATCACTTTTTCTTGAACTCTGATCGTTAAAATAATTGTTTTTACATGATATCACAAGAAAACCTTCAAAGACTTTATATAAGAATTACAAAAAAAGAAACGGTCTTTTTTTGTAATTTAACTCATAGATTAAGCCCCATATTATATAGTATAATATTAGTACTTTTTCGTCTCTTTCATACAAATCATGTTTACGCTGGTATAAAAAGAGACAGAATCTCTGAGTGTGATGTTTTTGTTATATTATTATTTTAACACGACTTTGTTTCAAGAAGATAAGTACCTCTTTTTTTTAAATTTTGTCCTGGGTTAAGTGTTACCATTTTTGATCAGGGCTACCTGACCTGATAACCGGTATCCCTTAAAAGACTGAAGGTCAACTCAATTAAATATTTTGATATGAATATGGTTGTCTTTAAAACTTACTAAAAACTATATATTCTTATGTATGTTACTATAAATGAGGTGAGATGAGATAGAGCAGTGTTGGCCTAGTGGCTTCAGCGTTCGACTCTCATCCCTGAATTCCTAGGTTCAATCCCGGCTGTGCACCAATGGACTTTCTTTCTATATGCGCATTTAACATTCGCTCGAACGGTGAAGGACACATCGTGAGAAAACCGGCTTGCCTTAGACCCAAAAAGTCAGGCACTGAAGGCTGATCACCTACTTGCCTATTAGATTACCAAATGATCATGAAACAGATACAGAAATCTAAGGCCCAGACCTAAAATGTTGTAGAGCCACTGATTTATTTTATTATGTTACTATAACTTCCCAGTGTTCTATTTCTAACTCTGTGAGACAAAAGTGATTTAAAATTCAAGTGTGTAAAATATCGATAAAACTTTTTCTCTGCACATCACTATAACAAAATATAGCCGAGTGAAATCATCCATGAAATAAGGGCCGCGTATGTCACCTGTCTCTGTGACATGCCCTATCGTTGCATATTCTTTATACGCAAATAAAACAAATAACTTAGAATTCATTTATTTTTTTGCTGGCTCACTAACAATACATACCAACACTTACAAAACAATATTACACTAATAATAGAGAATACAGGAGGCTAATCACCTACTTGCCTATTAGATTGGCAAATGATCATGAAACAGATTCATAAATCTGAGGCCCAGACCTAAAGAGGTTGTAGCGCCACTGATTCAATAGACATATAGAGACATATACACATTACTGACTCATAGAAAAGCGGGTACTAAAATGACAGATAAAAAAATAGAAACAATGACAAATGTAATAAAAAAGGTTAATTTTTTTTTATTTATGGTCTAATAAGGACTTAAGCTTAGGTTTCCTAGAAAAGCGGTTTTCATTTTACGGTTGTTAATAACGGCCGTCATTACTTTTTAACATAATGCAAAAATCATTTTCGCACGTCCAAGTCACGTTTCCACTCATTGTATTAATTAAATATGGTGCCCACGCTACACGCGAAAAACGTTGAACTACTGTTTATCACCGCTATGACGGCCGTTATGCAAATGACAGCACCACTATTTGACGTTACGATGACACTCAACGTTCTCTAGAAAACCTACTCCGATGATATTTATAGACAATGCTACATTACATTACCGCCGTTAGATAACGGCACCGCTTTTCTAGGAAACCTAAGCTTTACGCTACTACCTTTGTTCTGTTTTATCTGCTCCTTAACTTAAGGCATACTGGTTCTCATTACATTGGTTTCCTGCTGAACATTATGCAGCTTTATGGGCAATGACTTATTAAAAGCCTTTTTAGGTCGGCAACTCACTCAAGTCCTCTGGCATCGAGTTTCCCTGGGCGGCGGTGTCACTTACCATCAGATGAGCCTTCTGTCCGTCTGCCCCATGTTCTATAAAAACCACATTAGCAAAATCGTTGGACTTACAAACCCAATAAAACCTAGTTTGCCGGCATCTCTAGGAATAATGTTTCAAACACTCCGCTGGTTCTGCGACCCAAAGTGTGTCTTGACCTCCAGAACGAGAAACATCCACCAGTGTCCTGTCTCACTTCCCACCAGTTGCTTCCAGCTCTCGATCCAGCTGTTCCTGGGGTCCTGTTCGCCTACTTCAACCTAACTACCGAGAATCCGTATATCTTTTCCGTAATTTAAAGCATGTTGTATTATTCATTGAAACAATTCGACTTAAGGTCTTTCAAGAAGAGAACCAATTCTTGAAAAACCCGCAACCCATTTTCGAGCCTTCTGCCAATGTAAGTGTCCATGGGCACATGCCCATTAATGCCCATTAATGTTAATTATATAATTAACATCAGGTGAGTATCGTACCCGTTTGCTTTTGTATTACAATTTATTGAATCCAATAAGTCCAACTTTAACGTTATCCCGGTTAAAAGCAAGAATATTTCATGTCGTCGTACGCTTAAAAAGGTTAGATAAACGAGATAGCGTTTCATGTTATAATCTAACAAAACGAGTGTCGTTTACGAAAATTAGGGCGTAAAAATATACGTTAAAAAAACCGCAATCTCTAGTAATAATCATAAACGAGATGTTTGCAGCACCCATTTAATACGACTTGAAATATATTTTACTGTAAATATTAGCAGATGAGACAGGGCCCACTCTATTTCTTCTAATTTATATTATCACGCCTTTTTTCCGAAGGGGTAGGCAGAGACCACGGATCTCCACATGCTGCCTGGTTAGTGATACCAACGTATCTCTCTAGCTTCATCCACTTTCATGACATTACACATGCTCGTCGGTTATGGGTACTTTTGACTTGTCCCTTCCAGGTGCCTGTCCTTGTCTGTCCAGGTGTGTATGACAAGGCCTACCCAACCCGGTCTCACCATCCACGGTTGCCTTGTATATTCTACATGTTAACGGCTTCTCATTCATCCACTCTACATGGCCAAACCACCTAAGCATTCCCTTTCTTAACACGCTCACTTTTCTCACCATTACTTATCCTATCACGCAATGTAACGCCACACATACTTCTTAACGCTCTCATTTCCACGGAAATACGAAATTCCACCCGCATCACCTTCACGCCAGTCGTTCCACAACTGAGCGTTTTTAAGGCAGCTTGCCGCGCATCATCACTATCTGGAACCAGCTGCCCACTGAAGTATTTCTGAACTAATTCGACTTAAGGTCCATCAATAAAAGAGCCGGCAACGCACTCGCAAGCCCTCTGGTATTCAGAGTGTCCATGGGCGGCGGCATCATCTTACATCAGATGAGCCTCCTCCCGTTGGTCCCGTGTTCTAAAAAAAATAATATTCTATTTTCATTCTTTCTCATTGTCACTTCTATCAACTACCGCGATACTCATCCTAATGTTTTTGGGATTGGAATCGGGATCGGTATTAGAAGTTACTGATCTGGGGGTAATAATGTACCACAATAGAATGCCAGAGCGACTGCGGAGCCACTCTTACTTGCCTTATAAACTACCAGAGGTGGTTTAAGTGGTTATTTCCCAACCAGTCTCTAAAAAGCAGTGATTGTGATGAAGCTCAATCCCCACATTCCCCTGACTCAGTAGGACCCTCATTTCTAAACGGACGGATGTATGTCGGACGATTTGAAGGTTTTAGTTTTGGGTTGAACTCCAGGCAGGCTAATCACATACTTGCCTCAGATCACTCATAAAAATACCTGCACTTTCCTCTCTTCTTTACATTTAGTGTTCCGTCTTGATAGGAAAGTAAGCTAAAGTAGTCATATTTGTTCAATTTCAATTCGTGTCTGTAGTAATACTCTACCACTCTTCTTCATGAAATCTCTTTACTAAACTTTAATCTGTTTCTGTCAAATTGTTGGTTATATTATATGTCGCAGATTCGAAGAGAATAATATTAGCCAGATAGTTATTACTATCGTCGTCCGTTATTTGGATTTCATTTTAAAATCAGTCAGGAGCAGGCGCCGATCAGAGAGCAATAGTGATGCCATCCCCTACAGAATATTCCCCCTATACCTAATCAACTTCAAATACTAGGGGTATACCTATATATATACATCGACTTAAAACTCCTAAAATGTTTATTGTACACTCGGTTTGAGAGGTAATTTTAAATATAAATTAAAAATAATATGTATTAATGATTATATTTCTTAACTTTTCTGCCTTTAAATTCGGATTTTCTTAACTTTCTTTGGCATATATATTTTTGCCTTTTCCTCATTTTATTTTCATACATAACTTTTAGAGGTTTTTCTACTTTCTATTATTTCTATCTTCGAGTATTACATCCACGCTTATAGCTTAAATTTGGTTTCTTTGCTGGGTTCAAAGATAAATTAAATATAAAAATAAAATAAATAAATAAAGTGCGTTTAAAAAAGTTCATGAAAAACTCTCTAAAACGGAACATCTGGATTCCAAAATCTAGGGAGAAACTCCCATGTTCGCATCACTCACTCAACGATCGATCTACTACTGAAAAATTAACTTTAACACATTGACAATTTACAACCTGAAGATGTCTGCAGTATTGCGTGGTGTTGCTATTCTACTAAAACAAATGACATCATATTCTTTTTACTCTATCTCTCACAAATAAAACTAATTAGTATTTTTTTGTTTCATGTACTATCACAGGGCGCAACTCGAGTAAGTACCTTAACTCTAACTTTAGATTAATAAAAATTGACGGGATAACGTGATATTTATATTGGAAGTATTTGTAATAATTGCAATATAAACTTTTTAAATACAACAAAAGCTTTGACGGCTTTGGCGTAGAAAAGAACCAATCATCTATGATTGGGTACCTGCATATCTCGTGTATAGTATTTTGCAATACAAAGTGTTAATTGTCCAGAACCACATCAACAAGTTCACCACAAGCCAAATCGCCAGCCGGCAGCAGTGCCGGAGCTGTCGCCAGTGCATCCACTGCGCAGGGAGAACGTACACCAACTGTCCACAATAAACAGCTCCAGAATGTCAAGGGACAGGAGCATCCGGCGCATCCATCTGTAAGTTTTGAATTTCGAGTAATTATAAACTTTGCGCATAGAGAATGAACTCTCATGCACAAGACAGAAGATGTCCCGTTTCTACGAAGATCTTTCTCTTTCTCTTTCCTTGGCTTGCTTGGTTCATTCTCTATTACATAGACTTTTTCAAAATTCTAAAATGCACTTAAATTTTAAACACTAATAAATAATTGGCAAATGTAAGTATAATTCAATGTTGGTTAAATTGTTTGTTAGCTAGACTGGGTATGTTTGTTCCAAAAGTTTGGATGATTAGAAATTTTTAACAATTTGAATAATATTTTCACTAATTACGATGTAAAAACTTTTTAATCATCTATAACTGGTATTTAACTGTTCTCTTTATCTGTGCTGTCAATGTTCTGAGAAATATTTCTGTGGGATGTCTAACAAACTTTGAAATAGTGTCTGAATGCGTGTTAGATTACGAATTGTAGTATATACAATTGTACCTATTGTCGTATACCTGTTATGTATGCATTATTCTAAATGTTATTTGTTGGGTTTGACAAATTGGAGTAGGAGAATTATCTCGTAAAAATCTATTAATGATATTTAATAATAATTCACAAAACAGTAAATTATTGAATGTGCTTGAGAATGCTTGGCACATACAAATAATATTATATAAAAATTTGGTTCTATGAATATTGTAGAATATATCTTGTGTCTTTCGCTCTCTTCGTCTTAAACTGTCTAAGAACTGAGGCTGAAATAAACATAATACCTTATGAATAAACTAAATTATTATAATAAAATCCAGAGCACCACTAAAAATAGACATATAATGTATCAATAGTATTCAATGTTTTCCACTAATGGAAAAACGCAATAAACAATACAAATGAATTTACTCGGACTTTGCGTTTATAGGTGTGAAGGAAAACCCGAAAACACTGGCTATGACGTTATCTAACTATTTGTAGACGCAGATATATCATATACGCAATATGTAATATTTATATTCTTTGGAGTAGATTAACCTACATAGTAATAATAAAAATAATTTTAAATTAATAAAAAGAAAATTGAAACAAGTTTGAAAACTTTGGTCCCTGTGGCAGTGTACTTTTAACGCTGGCCGCATTTCCTCTCTGTAGTGCAATACTTATATGTTGAGCGAGGAACGCACCAGCTCTGGTCACCGGTACTATCTACCAGGCAACTTAAATCTTTAATTAGCGCCTTTGCACTTGAACCCTATGGCCCAAGAGCCCAAGAGCATTAATTTTTTTATGTAGGTACTATATTTTCATAAAAAAATAAAAACATTTTTTTTGGGGTGGACACCCCTTATTACTTAGGGGTAAGAAAGATAGATAGGAGCCGATTCTCAGACTTACTGAATATGCATAAAACATTTCATTAGAATCAGTCGTGCCGTTTCGGAGGAGTATAGGAACGAACATTGTGACACGAGAATTTTATATATTAGATTTGAATTTTGACATAATACGGGTAGAGTCTAAGATCAAACATTACGAAGTTTTAATTAAAACCATTTTATAGTAATGGTTATTATTATCGTAAAACTAATTAAAAAGGGTTAGGGGGTGAATGTACTATCTATGCAGATCATTATTTTTATTAGCTTATAATTATTTTTATTACTACTATGTAGGTTATAAAATTGTGAATACTGTATATTTGATTGTAATAATAAATAGAGACTTTTTCTTAAACATCAAGAATGGAAAGCTAAACGCGCCGTGAATCCTAATATCAATAATTAAGTTTTATTGTTATTTTACTGTCCTGGGCTTTCCTGAAATAGCAATAAAGATAAACGTTTTCTTTTTAACGTGAGATTTTCTTTACTTTGAGATTTTAAACTAAGTTTTGCTAAAAAAGTACGTATTCTGATTTGAAATTTTCAAGGCTTTTGTGTCTGCCTGATCAAGGACGATTAGTTTAAAAAAAAAACTTTTAAACCGGATTAAAGTTATGTATTATTATAAATTTACAATTATTATATAAATAATAGTAATATATAAATTTATAATAATACATAACTTTAATCCGGTTAAAAAGTTTTTTCTTTAAATGTGTAAAGGTTATGTTAATCAAAGACAATACGATTAGTTTAATTATAATCTATGATATATTTACACTATCCCCTCGAAATGGCCAAATTAATCTACAAGTTACCAATTATTGTCCTAAACACACTGAACTATAATTTTATTATAACCGTATGTTTTCGATCGAGTTTAAGGGCGAAAAGGGCCATAAAATTTAATTAAAATTAATTACAAACTTATACAACACATTGGAATCGTTTCTAGTACTCTTTAGAAAATGTACTGAACAACCAACAGTTTTATCTAATATATAAAATTCTCGTGTCGCGGTGTTTGTGGTTAAACTCCTCCGAAACAGCTTGACCGATTCTCATGAAATTTTGTGTGCATATTGGGAATAACTGAGAATCGGACAACATCTATTTTTCATCCCCCTACATGTTAATACCCCTATAATCCACCCCTAATTTTTTTTTCATTTTTAGATTTTTTTATTGTATGATACAGCATTAAAAAATACACACACCATCTCATCAAAAACGGCTTGACCGATTTTGTGTATATTCGGTAGAAGAATATGTCATACTTTTTTAGTCCCAAATGATAACGTTGTCCCACCTCAAAATTAAATTAGATTTAATTTTGGTATTAAAAATATATAAAGCCTATAGCCACTACGTTAGCGACATGCCCTAAACGCGACATAGTTATTTGCAACGCTTAGGATATATACAACTTAACTTGACCTTAGTCAGTGAGTATTATTATTTATTTCCTTGTTTCCAATTTTTACTATAACTTAATACTAATACAATATAAAACTAATTAAAATTATAAATTTAATATAAAAATTAAACTAAAAACATCTTTATAACTAATTATAAATAATGCAATTCTTGTGAATTCAGCCAGCGTGCAACTCAATATCCGTCTCACATGCAATAACATTTAGGGTGTGTAAGACACTCTAATGGAGGCACAGCGACCGCTTACCACGCCGAGTGTGATTATTGGCACACGGGCTGCGTGTGCCAATAATCACAGTCCGATCCTCTAAGGATATTAAAAAATATAATGTGATTGTAAGGTCCTTACCTATAACTTGTTGTATCCTACCATACCCAAGACAAACAAATTTGGATACATAACTGGGTAAAATTGATACACTCCATACAACCTAATGTATCTCGTAAATATAGAAGTTAGGCTGGTCGAGAATCCTTCCTTTACGTCAGAGGAGAACCTTACTTTCTCCACAGCCTACACAAACCCCAATTGTTCAAAGCGACATTTGTTCAGTTATAACGGCAAATAACGTTTACCGGGTCGGGTAGTTATAGATTTAATAAAGGTCGTATTTATCAAGGAATGGCCAATACACAGGGCTATCACATATATATATATATAAATGAAACCGTTTTCCGTTGTCACGACATAACATGAAAACGGCTTGACCGATTTGTCTGATTTTTTTAAATAATATTCCTTGAAGTACGATTGAGATGGTTCTTACGGAGAGAAAAATTTCAAAAAATGAGTGAAAACGTCTAAAAACAATTTTTCTATATTCCCATACAAAATATTCGTAATAGTACTTTAAAGTCAATTTGAACTTTAATACCATATCATAGAGTTTAAGTGTTAGTGGAGCGGTTCCGGGAAGGTAAATTTTTATTTTTGACAATGTATTTGTTGTCTTATCAACTTTCTTTTTTTATCTTACTAGCTAGACCGGTGTAGCGATAGAACCCTTGGGTCTCTCCTTTGGCCGTTGTTTGTAGAGAAACGGCCTTCTGTGCCTGACACACGTTATTTTTGTTCTCGATCAGCTGTCGTAATGATGTTTTCATGCGAGAATTAACTGCGTACACAGAAAAGCTTTTTACAGTACCGGTATTCGAACACACAAAGTGTTTAGTCACGTGGATATATGTATACAATATTAAATTTAAATTACACACACAGAATATAAGTCACCTACGGTGTTATAAACAATACACAAATATATATTTTATAAACATACGTATTATATTTTGTCGTACCCTGAATTTTATTGATAGTAAATTTTATTTTAATAAAATAGGTACTTGTCTTTTCTGGACTTATGTGAAGACAAGATCAGAGCAGTGTTCTCATATTTGAGCATGCGCTACCCCAATGATCGAAAAACATCTATGTTAAATGGCTATATAATAAAATCGTTTGTGTTATAAACAGTGATAGATAGAGTACTTATGGCACAGCTTTTAGTACCCCAGTTTAACTACCCAGTAAAAACCCATAGCGCTACAACCTTTTAGCTCTAGACATGAGATTTCTCTACCTGTTCCGTGATCGTCGTTGTTTTTAAAAGGCAAGGTTTATTTCCGAACCAAGTCTACTTAAAGTCCTTTAAGAAAACAGCGTACCAATTGTTAAAAACCCGGCAATGAGCGAGCCTTCCAGTAATGTAAAGGTACATCAGCCGTATCACTTAATATCAGGTGAGTCTCCTGCCCGTATGGACCCTGTTATACATAAAAACATAGCCCTTTGTGCCCGACACATCCCCCGACTTTTTGGGTCTAAGGCAAGCCGGTTTTACACACGACGTTTTCCTTCACTAGTACCTGTTAAGTACCTGTTGAAAACCTAATTAGCAGGCTACTGCATTATTGTGTACAGGGAAACAATTATTATGTCTCCAATCAAATTAAACGTATCATTAACCATAAAAAGGTCGAGAGCAAAGTAACGCGGGATAATTAATATTATGAATGATTAATGTCTGTTTCGAATTACATCGAATTCCACTAATGTAAGTCGTAAATCAATGTTGGGTACTTGAACTTGTTGGAATGGACTGAAATCTATAGCTAGACGTTTTTAATTAATATAAACATAATCTACATGTACATGAAGGAGAAATATCGTCACTCCATCGATATGGTCATTAGTGGGTAACATGTGATTAAAGTACGAGCACAAAAGACACGAATAATAATCATACAGTATTTAATTGAGATTGATTCCTTCTAATACAACAATACTTTAGCTTAAATTATAAAGAACAGCCTTGCGATTCTGTAACTCACATTTCGAACTCACAAAGCGGTTTTCGCATCGGCGGTCGCTCTCAAATCAGTCGTGAAGCAGTCATTTTATGATTTGGCATTCTGATAAGGTGGGAGCTTGAAGTTCATTGTTTATCAGAATGCCAAATCATAAAATGAATGCTTCACGACTGATTCGAGAGCGACCGCCGATGCGAAAACCGCTGTGTGAGTTCGAAAAGTGAGTTACAGAATCGCAAGACAGTGGGTTTAAACTCACTTTTTACAACAAATCACATAAACCCAACTCGGTCCAACGTCTCATCACCACAGTGCTCCGATGAATACTCCTTCGGAACTGTCCGTCGTTCCCTGAACGTGAAAAGTCAAGATGGCCTACTCAAGGCATAGGCTCACATTATTTGTATTTGTTATGTAATGATTTCAAACTAAGACATAATAACAAAACAAATCAAATAAAATTAAATTTTGATTCTTTAAAGTAATAGAAGGAATCTCCATCATTAACCAAAGCAACAATAAAAGTCAATAGGCATTTGACTCGATCATAACATTTCCAGATAATCCGAGCATTCCCTGTCATATATATATATATAATATATATATTTCAAACCCCTAAGTGATAAGTCCACCCAAAAAATATTTTTATTTTTTACATAAAATTGATTCTTTATATTATTTTATGATACAGCATACAAAAATACATACAACCCTTAATTTCCACCCCTCTACGATCAATCCCTATTTTTTATTTGTAATTAAGGACATATAACTGGAACTCTGAGGTTCATATAGAGAAAAATCACAGAAAAACCTAAAAAGTTGTCATTCCAGGAAACCGAACAGTCTTTGGGGTAGCATAGCAAATCATGTTCCATGTTGGTATGTACTAACTTACTTAGCCTAAGTAAAATCACATTAAGGAGAAACGAAGTTCGCGGGGGCATCTAGTTTATATAATATTTATAAAGAGTTATCTCCAGTCACAGTCTCGCCTTGAGCGCTGTCAAATTCATACAGAAGAAATGGTTTAACAGCTCTTGAAACCCTCTCAAACTAGATTTAAGTTTTATTGACATTCAAGAATACGGAGTACGATTCAGAACCGAAACTAAACGCTAAGTCTGGCTTCCATACGTCAAAAATGTATTAGATTTTGACATATGGGAGTAATAGTTTGCCTTGTTATCTTCTAGGTTCTACTATTTTACGTTTCAAACTTCAATAACTATAAACATTTGATGAAAGAATACTATTTCACCAGAAATCGAACTTAGCCCAGCCTGTGACGTTGTACACAGCGACAGTAATACCATTAATTAACAAACACCAATTAAAAATAATCAATATTTTCAAAATACGATATTGAACGAGATAGATACGGCTTAATGACGATGTTGAGGTCACAAAACTGTGTCTATTTTCTTTTGTGGATGTCAATCGGTACTTTAGATAAGGGTACCAGTAACGATGTAGGAAAAATTGATAAGCTCACTGCTAGGGCTTTCCTTGAGCTTTTAAAAACGCAAGTTTGGTTTGGGTCGCATTATTATACATCAGAAAATTCTTTTGATAATGTTCAATGATTAATAATTTTGTTCGAAATACTTATTTTTTACATAAATTTTGTTGAGGGTGATCTATATTGTAACTCGGCCGATTGTCACATTTTTTGTTTTTTTTCGCTCGGGTTTTGGCCAATTATATACATTACTAGCTGATCCGGCAAACGTCGTTTTGCCATCACTTATAATTAAAAATAGGGGTTGATCGTAGAGCGATGAAAATTAGGGGTTGTATGTATTTTTTAATGCTGTATAATAAAAAAATAGAAATTAAAAATTTAGTCTAAAAAATAAAATTTAGGGGTGGACTACCCCTAACATTTAGGGGGATGAAAAATAGATGTTGGCCGATACTCATAGATACCGGATAAGCACAAAAAATTTCATCAAAATCGGTCGAGCCGTTTCGGAGGAGTTCGATTACGCACCTCGTGACAGAAGAATTTTATATATTAGATTAGTAACATCGAGTGTTATAATTTTTTAGTGAGTGTATATGCGTATTGTAAACTTTTTTAAAAGCAAAGTATTAGTATATATTATCTGTCTAACCTCTCTTATTGTCCCCAAACTAATTTTTCATATCCTTATGACTGACAATTGTATGCCTTTCATGGTTAGAATATATGGAAACGAGGTATGTACTAGTTCTTATTATCTTTCTCGTATATATATAATTCTACTGTACGTGTGTATGCCGCTGAACTCCTCTTAAACGAATGAACTGATTTGAATGAAGTTTTGTGTGTACAAGTTGAGTCGAGAATGATTTACATTAATACATTTTTAGTATGTAACACGTGTGTACAGGACAACGTCTGTCGGATCCGCTAATTTTAAAATCAAATTGTGTATCAACCGGCCCGTTCTTTGTAGCACAATTATACTTAATTTTATTAGAGTTTTGTAATATTTTTAATTAAAATTAATAAATTAGAATAATATTTAAATATATAGTTGGTTGTATGCAATTTCTGGACGTTTGAAAAAAGGATTTAGAGAATGTAGTCAAAGTTATTTGTATAATTTTCTGTTTTTAATGGAAAATCTATAAAGGTCTATTGATAAAAGCTACTTTAAAACAATTCCAATTGAAAAGTTTGCCTGCCTCGCCCGCGACTCGCTCATTGTTTATCGTAATGATGTGCGGGTCAAATTTTGTACAAAGTTTTAAATAAAATATTTAATATAATGTGTTTAAAAAAACAAAACCCAATAATGGGTTTGTTTGTTGTGTGTCTGCATTGGCGTTACATTAAATTGTTTGGACAGCCCTACACTTGCTACACTAGCTACTTCAGAATATCAGGTTGTATCAAAATATTGCTGAAATTCAAACCATTTTCAATAGGAATCCAACCGGCCAAGGCTTAGGCAATTTTCAATTTGAAAGAAAATTGCTTTCACAACACACAATAGTACTCTCGGAGTATTTTGTTTTAGAGAATTGACAGTAAATCTTTATACTCGTAGTAACATTCCTAAGTATTCGTTCGATAGTAAATCAACAGTTGTATATGTATAATGTAAGTTTAAATCGTACTATACATTCTAGTACTATAAATACCTAACACCTGCAATTTATCATTACACGCTTTATATTAGCTTCACCTATATGTATGTATGTATGTAACCGACTCCGACCCACTTTTAACGGACAGGTTTAATTCAAACTGTGCGCACCTGTCAAAGATCGATGACAATGCAATAATCCGAAAAAAAAATGAATAAAATTTAACTAAAAAATAAAAAATTATTAATAGTTAAAAAAAACTAAAAAACAGTTGGTTGCTCGATAGACCACAGAGCGCCCCACGCTTTTTCACAATAATACAGCCTAAATTAGGAATTATTTTTCATTTTATAGTTTGATGTGCTTTAAAAGCGTGTTTTTTAGTTTTTTTAAACTATTATTTATTTTCTTATATGTGACTAGCTGACCCGGCAAACGTTTTGCCATGTATATTATTTCTTGGAAACATTTTTTTAGTTCAATAAAAATAACAATATAATAAAAAATTGGGGTTGATCGTATAGGGGAGACAATTAAGGGTTGTATGTATTTTCATAACAATTTTTTCGTTGGGATGGACGGACACCCCTTATTACTTTGGGGTTTGAAAGATAGATAGTAGCCGATTCTCAGACTTACTGAATATGCATAAAAAATTCATAAGAATCGGTCGAGCCGTTTCGGAGGAGTATGGGAACGAACATTGTGACACGAGAATTTTATATATCAGTAAATTGAATAGAGTTTTCTTTACAGAAACTAACTTTGAAATCTTTTATTAAATTGTCAACCTAGCAATACAAGTATCTGACAACAATATCTTTTGTCAATTCTTCTAAATTGAAAGAAAACACGCCTTTGAAAATATTTTCTAAAATATCCGAGTTTCTGTTACATTAATTGGATTTTAAGAGGAAGGTGAAAATGGATTGTTTACACATGGTTTCCATATTAATATTAACAGTAAATTTAAGGCCCTAAATATACGATTCGTTGGAGTTACGACTAGTATTCGATTGATGGGCAAGGTGTTTGAGTCTTAAAAAAAGGAATGTTTAAGAAAATGATACCAGTTTCTTACAATCTTTGAGGTCTAATTTTTCCTTTGAGTTCTGAGTTTTTCTTTTAAGTCTGAGTTTTTATTTGAGGTCTGAGTTTTTCTTTGAGTTGTGAGTTTTTCTTTGAGGTCTGAGTTTTCCTTTGAGTTCTGAGTTTTTCTTTTAAGTCTGAGTTTTTATTTGAGGTCTGAGTTTTTCTTTGAGGTCTGAATTTTCCTTTGAAGTCTGAGTTTTCCTTTGAGGTCTGAGTTTTCCTTTGAGGTCTGAGTTTTTCTTTAAGGTCTGAGTTTTTCTTTGAGGTCTGAGTTTTCCTTTGAAGTCTGAGTTTTTCTTTGCGTTCTGAGTTTTCAGATTTCTATATTTATTTTTCCTTATAGGCCGTCCATTTTTAGGTGTAAGCCATACCGGTTTCCTCCCGACATTTTCTTTTACCGTACGAGGTAGGCCGTAAAAAAATTGCTGTAAATGAGACATAATAGACATAGACATAACATTTATTACATACGAAAACACACACACATAAACACACAAAATGAAAATACTCAAAGGAAAAATAAAATAAGACATCAAAAACAATAAAAAAATTAAAAATTCCCTTTTGCCATTCGGTTCGCTTCAAGTGTGCAATGTGTGTGTACTGTGGTTGTAATTGGCACTGGCATTATGCTGAGGAGCAGAAAGTTCCACAGCGCTGGTCATTCTGCCAGAGAGAGATTCTGAAGAGGGTTGTACCTCACTAGGCCAACACTGCTCATTTGAGCAAATAGTTATATTATATATGCTATAACAATTATCAGTAACATCACAACACATCCAACAAGTATGTTTTGGTTCGGTGTGATTATAAAACGTGGATTTAAAATTAAGACGTGTTTGTTGCCATGTTTAGGTACAATGTTATTTTTATGCAAATAATGACAACCGTAAAAATATGCACGGATCTTTCGTGCGATGTTATTTAATTTATACTTTAGTTTTAACCTACCAAGTGAATAATGGGATGAAAATCATAGAACAGAACTAGTACATAAATATTTTTTATTTCGCAACCAAATTGCTCTCATTTTTCAAGTTGTACTTGTAAAATTAACGCTGACTCAGCAATTATATAACTATCACTATTCACAAGAGGATCGTTATTTTAAACCGACTTTTTTAATAGTTACATCTAGAATTTTAGACCGACTCGTTCTTCTTTTAATTCCAAAATATTGGTCAATATTGTCAGCTGTCAATTTGACAGCTCGAACTAGAGTACATGTACAATTTGTGCGCTAATCTGTTATAAACGATGTATGTTTCCGTTTTGTTTCAAATACGCTCAACTAAAGTGCTGCATACACAATCTATCGTCACTTTTATATATTTTGTCCTTTTATTCCTGATAATTATGAGTCAGCACATTTATTAAAAGGGGTTAAGGGGGTCCTTTTTTAAGATTTATATTGCCTCGAACCCAACCAATGAAATCGAATGTAAACTCAAAGCGTGACTATACCCCAAGATCGAAATAATCATTAATGGTCGTATGTGTAAAATACACGCAAATCACTGCAAGAGCCATTATAATATACTACTTAAATGTATTTCTAACTTATATTTGAAATTACCTTTGTAACCAAGTAAGTGTACACAAACTAAAATAAAATTGGTAAATACTAATTTTAGGGATTTTAGTCGATATTTTTTGTAAGTTGGTCCTAGTTGGGGAACATTTTGTATGCGTTGCAATCACTGGCTGCTTTTGTTTCAAATACGCTCACGAACTAAAATGTTGCATACAAAAATCTTTTATTTTTTAGAACACCCGGGGGCATACGGGCAGGAGGCTCCTCTGATGTTAAGTGATACCGCCGCCCATGGACACTCTCAATGCGAGTGCGTTTCCGGCTTTTTAAGAATTGGTACGCTCTTTTCTTGAAGGAACCAAGGTCCTTCGAAAGGAGATGGCACTATAACAAAGAATTAAAAATATTTTTTTTTTCTAACATTGCAATTTTCTAAATATCTATATATATAAAAATGAAACCCGTTTTCCGTTGTCACGACATAACATGAAAACGGCTTGACCGATTTGTCTGTTTTTTTTTTTTATAATATACCTTGAAGTACGAAGATGGTTCTTATGAAGAAAAATTAAAAAAAATTGAGTGAAAAAGTCTAAAAACAACACTTTTCTATATTCCCATACAAAATATTCGTAATAATACTTAAAGTGAATTTGAACTTTAATACGATAGCATTCAAGTGTTAGTGGAGGGGTTCCAGAAAGGTATTTTTTTATTTTTTGACATAATGTATCTGTTGTCTTATCAATACTCTTTTTTTTATCTTACTAGCTAGACCGGTGTCACGAATAGCAGAATAAGTATTTTAAACAAATAAAGAATCGACTGTTAGGCGGTACGATGTTCGCCAGGCCAGCTAGTTTTAAAATAAATATCTAGCCGTACCGGTACAGGCTAGTATATAGAATAAAATTCACGTAATACATCTAAATCAAATGCAGAATTATCTAAAGGTTGCACAGATTTTTTTATAATCTCGGAAGGTTTGCATGAATATAAAATCTCAATAAACAAAAACGGTTTGTATTATTCAAAGGGTACTCATACTTGAAATGTTTTTCTGACCTCGTGATAAATAATTCATCGTTTCGTCAATAAGCCAGTCTTTTGAGCTGAAGGTTTTAAATATAACACGTACGTTGACAGGGTTATATTAAAGCCTGATATTAAAAAAATCTATATTAATACTAATCGGTGGTCTGACAAGTTTGTGGGCGAATGGAAAATATATTTTTTTATAGATTTGATTTGAACTTTTTATATAGTATACGAGGGTGATAGCTGTCACAATAAATATGGTATCGAAAATGTATACAATTTTTCGATACCATATTTATAGTATGATTTGTCTTTAACGTCAAAATTACCTCTTCATGCAAAGTTTCTGTCCAGCGAGCATTCTCTTGAGGTCTGAGAACAGGAAAAGGTTGTGACGTTATTTTTATTGATTTGTAACACAGTGCATTGTCTTGATGAAACAGCACTTTCTTCTTCAAATTGGGTCGTTTTTCCGCCATACTGTCCTTCAAACGCTCCAATAATGCTACGTAATATTTGTTTCTTATAGTTCCCTTTTTAAGATAGTCGATAAATATTACCATGCGTTTCCCAAAATATTGATGCCATAACCGCGCCAGCCGACTTTTAAGTCTTTTCACACTGTTATATTATAAAGAATTAATTTAATTAATCATGTATAAACTACGTTTGTTAGGCACAAAAAGACCTTCTTGCCTTAAAAAAACAATCACGGAACAAAAATATAAAGTCAAGACCAAGGGTTTTAATTACTGTTATCATTTACTATATTTTAAGTTTACGATTAATTCAATGAGAAGCTAAATAGTTGTTCTATACATTTTAATCAAGCTTCTCCGTTCCGTATAAAAATCATTTGTGTATTATAAGTAGGTATGGTGTTAATCCATACACCGTCATTATGAGTAATGCAAGCAAAACCAGGCCATACCCAAAGAATTGAACCATCACGAAGTCATTGAGTATTTTACACGCGTTCAGACAGTGTTTAGTGGTTGCAAATATTATCTGCATAATTCTAAATTATGGACCCTCTTTCCATGCTTCCTTCAAAAATGGTAGGTAGAAGAGGTTGTATATGAACAATTAGATTTATTTTTAAAAATGGCGATATTTACGCTTCAATTTAAAGTAGTCACTAAAAATAGTTTAGTTTTAGATTAGCACTAATCACAGTTATTAATCGATATTTGCAGTCATTTTTTGTGTGTAAATTTTATATGCCGCATATTTTATTCACGTTTGTATGATGAATTATCTTCAAGGGTAAGTAGTTTTTAACAATTATATCGGCTTAAATGTGGTCTCACAGATGTATAGAACATATGTGACAACTAATAAAGCTAATAGCGGGTTGTATTACTTGTCCAATACATGTTATTGTCTTACGATTATAAGAATTTGTTTGGTCGTGAAAACAGTTTGTAACACAAAGTGATAGATAATAGGACCTTTTTCTGGTCACTGAGAGAATAATAATTGTAATAAAAATGATATTATAGTTTGAATGACAGAAATAAAGACCGTTTTTGTGTAGTTAATTCTTCCGTTTAGTAAAACCTTTATTTTGTTCTGGTGCGTTTTTATATATTTTTTATACTTTAAGCCGATATAATTATAAAAGAATTTTAGTATTAGCTTTTTAGAGCACGCTTTCAGATTGCTGTATTAAAAATATTATATTATTTAATTTGAAATATAAACACATTGAATGCCACTAAAAATCAATTATTATAATAACGGCCATTTCATTTAAAAACACTGTAATCCTAATGTTTAAGTTTAGACATTCAATTGTTATTTTTACTCTTACTTTGTGAATTTAGGCGTCTTACTAATTAATTAGTATTTGGGCCTTCGCAACATTAGACCAACAACCTGATAGCCGAGTTTAAGATGCTAATTATGATTCATTTCCATTTTCGATTTGTAACCGTTATGCAAGTGACGCAAAAGCTTTAAAATTTGTTTATGGGATAACTCGGGTAAAGATTTGGCTAAGAGGGGCTGATTAGTTATTTAAAAGCGCTTTCTTTAAGCCCCTTAACAGTCAATTACAGTGTTCTCTGATCAAATATGTGAAATAAATCAAGGAAATTGATTTTTTAGTTCTTTAAAAGCGCTTTCTTTAAGCCCCTTAACAGTCAATTACAGTGTTCTCTGATCAAATATGTCAAATAAATCAAGGAAATTGATTTTATTAAAAGGAATCGTGATATTTTCATGTCAAAACGTACATGTTAAATAAAATGGATGAGTGTTATTAGACCTTTTTAACTATAGTCATCATCCTTTCATCACAGCGTAAACACAATCTGTCAGAAAGAGACGAATAACTACCACAGAGTTGTCAATAACTTTTACGTTTAAAATTTTTATTACCCATTATAATGAATGGGTAATTTTTATTACCCATTCATTATAATTGTAGACAACCTTTCTCATAACTTAGTTTTCACTTAAAAATACACGAAGTTTCAATGTTATTTATCGACTTGTTTTGACCGTTTTGTCTTTGAAAACTTTCCAGAGCCTCGACTGACTGTTCGATACTATTTTGTTACATCTCTGTTGGGCTTCTTTCTCAACACAAGATTGGATTTCCTTAATTGTGATGGAGCCGTGACACTGGCAATGTGTATACATACACACATTGCGATATCCATCAAAATGACATAATATATTCTTGTTTCATTATTATTAAGCTATTCGATTCGAGTCTTTAGGATGATTGATTACTACTATAGTATTAACACCAGTTTCATTTGATTGTAAATTGAACACTATAAGGATTCGTTCAAGTATTTCGTCACGCATTTTTTGCATACTCTTGTAATCCCCCCCCCCCCCATGTAACGTGCCGTAACGTTTTTCTTCTGTACGTACTCAATAGTAAAACGTTTCGTGACCAACCAGTGACTCTTTACACCTAAAAGTTATCAATTTGTCGTGTAAAGTACCGGATAGTCGAAAATAATATTAACAGTTAAATAAATAAATGCGTAATTTAATTCCCGCCCCGTATCGTAACGTTTTACAAGAGGAATCACACCGAAATTCGTTACATAATACTTGAAACTCCCTAAGTTCACTAGCACGTTACGTAAATTCACGTGCTGACACATTCAGAATTGGTTTTTAAACTGGTAGTATTACGTTTTTACTTACGAGTATCACTTAACACACTATAGGATTATTATCACAGTTATTTTAATATCCCCGTGCCCACGTTTCAACACGCAAGAAAACAAAAGTTTAATTTGAATTGGTGAAACGGAACGTCGCGTTTCTAGGATTGGACGAGAGATGACATTGACCAATCAAAATCGAAAGAAACAACGTGTGACATTTGACATTATTGGAAACGTGCACCACACCATATCACGCACACTCTTCGTCCAACGCTTTCTCAAAAATACAAATTCCTTCTCAATTCAAAACTTTATTCACTAACAATCTTAAGCAATCTTCTAAACCTAATAAACCGAAACTATAAAATTAAATTATGTAGAATTTATTTCTTCAAGTACTAATCATTTGGCAAATGGAAGAAACTAGCTGCCCACAACACAGGCGTAAAAGTTGTACCCCCACAATTCTAGTGGGGGTACAACTTTTTTCATTGTACTATAAAAGATGTAAATTTTTCGTCAGTTTTTTAATTATAAATATAATAAAGTTTTCTGTCTAGCACGAAAGCGGTTCACTTTTCGTTTAACATTTCCATTTCTTTAACAATTTTATAGTATGAATACATAAAACGGAAAATACCGATTTTCGTACATGAAAGGAAATTGATTTATATTTTCTTTGATATGGTATTTATTAATATAATTTGTTATAATTATGAGGTAATCATTCATTTTCTTTGTAATGTTGAATAATGTAGGGCCATTTTGTAGATATATTAGGGATGTGTTTATTTATTGTAGGGCAATAATAGGACGGACTTTTGCCGTAAATGTTATTATTAATATACTGAAAAAGCCTTCTAAAGGCTCTCTGAGGTTAGGACGATGTTTAGGTTTAAAGAAAATTATTCCCATTAAAACATACATTGCACGAGAAAAATAAATGAAAATCATCAAAATCCGTCTACCAATAACTTCGCAAGCGTATTTGAAGCGGGTCTACTATTATTTTCCGTATCTCAGGAGGCAAGCTATTGTAAAAACTCGCTCCGAAATAGGTTATATTTTTGCGACCGTTTTCGGTTCTGATTTTAGGTAGATATACGAGTATATTGATAACTATATTCGAAGATTTTTTCCAGTGGATTTAGTCTTCACATAAATATTAAAGTACTTACGCCATTTTTGATACATATAAATGTAGCTTTATGCTTTTCTATGCGCTCTATTCATTCTTAATCTTCTCTATTGTGTAGACAAAGAAAACATTTTTTTTTTTCACAAATGAATAGTTATGTCAGCTTTTAAACCACACAGCTTCAGATACCATGTTTGTAAGTAAATTAGTTTGTTTTTTGTGTATATAAGAGGTAGTATAGAGTAGCTTTAGACATTTATCTTAAATATTTAGCTATTAAATTGGTTGAATAATTCGTTATTAATCAAGGCAATCATTGAACAAGACGAAGAAAAATCCGACTACCAAAAAGGTTTTACTTTTTGTGTATTTTTTTTATTTTTACATATATAAGTTAAGTAACAATACGTACTTAAAAAAATAAGTTTTTTTTTTATTAAATATTAACATTTCGTTTACTTAAACATTAATTTGGCAATTTTATGTGTGGGCAACACGGCACCATATTTTGTTTATAGATATAGTGATGAGATAATTTTCGATTTTCTCGTCGAATTTTCATTCAACAGAATACTGATTCCCAAGTATGCGATATGATAAATTTATGCAACTAAGTTTCCTTATACGATAGTTATCAACTATCAGGATTATGCACTACTTTGATATACTTAGGAATGTTATATCAATATGACAGGTAATACAAACTATGTATAACATAATCGTTGCTTTTAAAACATTTCAAAGGAGAACATTATTGTATAGGAGACAGAAAAACATTACCTTTTACGCTTCAAAACCTTTTCGACTTTTGCTAGTAAAAGTTATTTTCCCACAGAGCCTAACCTAGTGAAATTACGCGTTCAGACGATAATATGAATTTTAACCAAACCCAACTTTTGAAGCGTAAATTATAAATGTTTTTATATATCGCATACTTGAGAATCAGTGCACCGTATTGTCGATACAAATCGTGCACACGTACTGACAGATGGCGTTCCTGCAGAATCGCTCTATATCCCTGGTCGACATGTATATCGATAACACGGAGCCCTCAGAGAATGTGGGGCAGATTCACTTCTCGCTGGAGTACGACTTTCAGAATACAACCCTGATTCTGAAGATTATACAGGTAAACATCTCTCCGTAGGACGTCTCCACAGATAAAGAAATTCAATAGAATTCTAATGTACTGGACCGTAGAAAATTTATATTTTTTTAGTTTAAATAATCCGTCTTCAATATATACATTTCATAAATATACTGTAATCAATTGTCAACTGTCAGCTGTCAAATTTTGAGTTAGCGCCAATTCCAATTTGTTTTTATCAATAAGTGTTTAACCAAATAAATGGATAAATTAAATTATCACGGACAAGATTGTAATAATTTCTTTGTATATCAAATAAATTCAATAAGTTAAAATTATGAGTTCAGCTAACATGCAGATATATTTTGTTTGAAGAATATATTACAGGATCACGACGTCTCTGTTTTGTGTTATTAAATATTGATAATACCATTTTATTTATCTTTGTAAAAGTGTTACGAATATCTTTGCTTTACTTTTGGTCCCAAACTTCAGTTTTGCAATTAGTAAAAAAACGCATCCATTTTCCTTAGTTCTTTTTTATTAAAGGCCATTTATCAATGCCCATTTGAAGATAAAAACTATACATAGTAAAAGGCTTTTATGTTATTATGGATTACGTGTAGGATATAAGTATTTAAGTTGGTTATTTTAATTATTTGTTTAATAGAAAAAGCTTTTCTAATAACTATTACAATCAGTTTTTTTGAACATTCTTTAATATGACTTTAAAATTAGCTTACTTTAAAGAGTTTAGAGGGAAATTATATCCACATAATTCAGGGTAAGGAGCTCCCAGCCAAGGACCTCAGCGGTACATCCGATCCCTACGTGCGTGTAACCCTTCTACCTGACAAGAAACATCGCTTGGAGACAAAGATCAAACGCCGTACCCTCAACCCGCGATGGAATGAAACGTTCTACTTCGAAGGTTTTCCAATACAGAAGCTACAAGCCAGGGTAAGTGGTTTTCATTATTGTATTAAAGCGCGATAGTCAATTTTAATTTTCGTTCGACATATTACGTAATAACTGGGCCGCGAAAATAAAGCTATTGAAGATAGATAGCTATTAAAGAAGATATATTAACCTATGAAAACATTACATTTTAAGACCAGACTTTAAAGTTTTAAGAAAGTTTCTATTTGATAGCGTATGTTTCTCTTGTACTTAATTAACACTTAAAATTATAGGCAGGATATTTAGAAGTGCGGTGCCGGCCTTTTATTTATGTAATTAATTCGTATCGCACTGTTTCAGAACGTCAAAAATTAGTATTGTCTTTGATTGACATAACCTTTACACATTTAAAGAAAAAACTTTTTGACCGGATTGAAGTTATGTATTATTATAAATTATGTTAAATAGTTGTCATTTTTTTTAAACGTTTTTTCTTTAAACGTCAAAAATTGTCATTTATATGCATGAAATTTATACTTTAATTTAATTATACTTGATTAAATATTAAAATGAGACGTACTAGTAAATAGCGGTTAAATTTTCTAAACCCTCAAAACGCGGTCAAAAGTTAAAATAGTTGAAGCAAGATTTTCAAGTTAACTCGTCTGCGAAATCCGGAAAACGTCCAGCTTGCTCAAACTTTACGATAAAGTTGAGTTTTTAACGTTTCAAAGGGAAAGTTTAAATGCTTTGTGTTTCATGTTCATGCGGAAATAAGGTGTCACCCTCTCTGAGTTAAACGGAAATTTGAATTTTCTTGAAGCTGCATGAATTGTTATATTCAAGAAATGTCACATTTTATTTAAAAAATTGTGTTAAGTGTCACCGGTCAAAAAATACCTTTTAAAAATTATGTCGATCAATTATGAACCTATATCCTAACCTATTAAGATTTTTTTTTTATGTCTGGGTTAATGAACTATCCAACACAAAGAATACTTCTAATTTAATCGTTCCTGAGATTAGCTATTAAATTATTAATTTAGTCTAAATCAGTCTTTCCCAGCTATTTTTTGCCATGCCCAAAATTCTTATGGCCAGAAACTTAATTTTTTCGCTAAAATAAACGCATTATTTAGACGATAAATTTTAAAAAAAAATGAAATAAGTAAAGTTATTCGTCCCAATTGTTCCCTAGGAAAAAAATACTAGGAAATTGTTAGTGAAAGACAATTAGTAAATTGTCAAAACCTTGAATAGACCATTAACAAACAAATTGCACCCCTGTGGAACGTGTTTGGAAAATACTAGTCTAGATGCTGATAAATAATATTTTATAATAGAAATAGTATTTGCACATATTACACATTACACATATTTTCAGGTTTTACACCTACACGTTTTCGACTACGATCGCTTCTCACGGGATGATTCCATTGGTGAGGTCTTCCTTCCTCTTTGTCAGGTAAGTATCAAGTCCCAGAACCAGGACCCATGTTCCTATTCCCCATTTAGCATAAGCCTCAAATTCAGAAACGAAACTTAGCACGAACTGTCTCCCGTCAAAACGATATTGGATTTCACTCTTAACGCAAAATTTCGTTTCTGAATATCCCACGCATATCAAAAATATTAATATTATTTTATTACGTGTATCTGATGCAGAGTAGTTCCACCACCGAAGAAGTGTGGGACACATTTCTGCTTATGTACAATTGAATGATTTTATTTAATTGTTTATATTACTATAACTGGCATAGCTGTAACAGCTCTCTGTTTCTGACAGCTCGAATATAAATGTTATTCCAACAATATACCGCTAGCTATTATACAAAAATTCTAACAATTCGGTATTATTACTTTGACTATTTAAGAGTGTGTTTTCGAGTTTTATCTCTGATTAAAATCCAAAATACATAGACCTTAAATAATGCTGAATAAATTTAATATACCACCTCATTCTATTGAGTTATCTCAACAAACAACTTTGACAAACTTTAAACGCCTGTGAAAATTGATGAGCAAAACAACACAAGTCTTCATTACACTGACAGGTTTAGAAAGTTCAGCCAAAGTTAAATCTTACGTTTACGTAAATAAGTTATTGTAATTATAAAGGTGACTTGTAATTAATGCGATTCATTTAGTTCAAAGTTGAATATATATTAATCTTATCCATTTGATATGTTTCCACTTAAGTTTAGTCGACGTATAAAAAATCAAAATTACAAAAAACTTTTGAGGTTAAAGATACAATACCCAATGGCGGGAAATTAAAATGTGTAGGTGACGCCTCACAGACTATGAATTTTGCTAAACGTCAAATCTACAGAAGTTTATTAAAGCAGGGATTAACATTTTAAGAATTTAAAAATGTAACTCGTGACAAATATTTATCAAACATTTTGGCTAATATTACTGTTTATACATATACACTGTTATACATACTGTTTGTACATAATAAAGACAAACCAAAATCATTTGACAGTCATAGTGACACAAGCAAGTGATTGATATTAAGTTTTGTTGTCTTTTTCGTCATAGACAATTCCATTCTATCTACCCTTGATTTACAAACGATCACACGATGTTATTATAAGTTTTTTTTTAATATCCAAAAGCTATATAATGCCTGTTTATACGATTATCATAATTGTGTGACTGCGACTATACGAGTATACTGCTTTATTACCGTTATCGTTAGGTACATCAATTGTTCTGTAATTTTTGCTACGCAATTTTTAACAGGCTTCCGATTAATTCTGAAAAGTTTTCCCCGACATTGTAAGGATTTCAATGAATTGTAAAACAGTGCAAATCCCAAGTTCACAGAGATGGAAAAAAGAATATCTTTGCTGTACTCTTTACCCCAAACTATAAGGCACCATTACAAAACTTGAACTAAAGTTAGTACGGTGTTACAATGGCTATCGTCCTTATACAGAAATAACATCGTACTTATTAATGCATGTTAAAAATGTTGAAAAAAAAACTGATTTATTTTGCAATGTAGAGTTAAAAACATAAATAAAAAACAGAAAAAACTTCTTCACAATTATTTTCTTTTTATACTGTTGTCTTTCATTAGATGTGCCTGGAAGAGATCGCTTAGTAGCGGTAAGGCCGACCGTTGTTTTTCTCTTTTTTTTTAGTTTATTGTTAATAATTTAGTGCTAATAAAGTGTAAATAAAAAACACCTTATCTACTTCTAAAATCACGGACTGAATTTTCAGGTTGACTTCAGCGAAAAGCCTTCTTTCTGGAAGGCGTTAAAGCCTCCAGCCAAAGACAAGTGTGGTGAGCTTTTGACATCATTGTGTTATCATCCCAGCAACAGTGTCCTGACTCTGACACTGCTTAAAGCCCGTAACCTGAAGGCGAAGGATATCAATGGAAAATCTGGTGAGCCGGAAATCTGCTTCATTTGTCTTAGCACCGTTGGACCGTGATTTCACTGAAATCACAACCCTGACGTAAACTAATAATTATTTCTAAGTACGCAATTATTGAAAAGAAACTTCTTTAGGCGCTTGATGGTAATTTTTTTACGGATACATCACGAAGATGTGCAGCGTTTTTGTCGAGAGAATTTATGACATATTAGTATTTTATATTTTATGCAAAATACTTTATTAAAATCTCAAAGTACGAATAGTAAATTAAAACGCCACGTGTTTTTACTATCGAAGAAATAAATTTATTATATTATGTATTAATATTCGGCACTTTTAATATTTTAATGACAGTTAAATTCCCAACATATCTTCCTTTTTCCCTCCCTCTAAGTCTCGGAAATCTATAGTTTTAGATTTGTATAAATATGAACAAGACGAAATTAGATTGCCAAAGAAGTTTCACTTCTGACATGTGTACTTTGTACACACGCACTTTTTTACAATGTCGTACTCGAAATCTTTTAAGATATCCGGAATTAGACCCCCAAAATTATGTGTTAGACAGAAGGCCGATTAAATTAAGAGAAAATGATTCAGTCCACCACAGATGCAATCTAAAACCCATGTGCATGTACCGCTATTATATTTTGTATTGATTCCTAAACGGAAAGTCCTAAATATTATATACTTTTAAACTACGAAAATATATAATATAGGTTTGTGGACTTAGTTTCTGCACTTAGACTATATATAGGTCCGTTGGGTTCGTTCAATAAGTATCGTAGTACGTACAATGCTTAAAAACTTCACAGCCTGGGGGCCCAAACTTTTAAGTTTTCTTTATCCATTTTTAATAATTATTATTATTACTGTATAGGTTTAGAATAATGTAAATTCCCTTTACATATGTAAATTATAACTTTTAAGAGCTAGCCTCAAATCAGTTTGCTGATGATATTTTTTTCTAATAGGCACGTCAATCGTGTTTTCACTGTGTTTTCTTTCACGAGCAAGTGTTAAATGAGCACATTGGAAATCCATTGATGCACAGTGATCGAACCTACGACCTCAGGGATGAGTGTTGCACGTATTTCGTATTATTAAAGATTTAATTTGTTCGCTTTCGGAAGTTACTTTTATAGAGCTTTTGACACACATACTTTTGTGGTTCATACACGCAATCTTCTCACATATATAAATAAAATAAATGAGTAGCGCTACAACCTTTTAGGTCTTCGGCTCAGATTTTTATATGCACCTAGATCAGCGTCCTGTGCCTGACACACGCCGTCCAGTTTTTGGGGCAACCCAGTTTCCTCACGATGTTTTCCTTCACCGTACGAGCGAATGTTAAATGAAATATAGAAGTCCATTGAGCCGCGAATCGAATCAACGACCTCAGGGAATTGAGTCGCATGCTAAAGCCACTAGGCCAACACTGCTCCTATATTTAATCTCCTCACATACAGTAAATTCATCAATGTCATAAATTTAGATTTGTAATATGTCTAATAAATCAATTTCCTACCTTTGCATAACTTGATATCCGGTCGTAATTAATGGCTTTCCGATCAGTTAGGCGATTAATTTGATCTTGATGGTCCACGTTATTCATTGCGTTAGAACTTTAACACAACAATTGTTTTTTTACTTTAAAATACACTAGTATACTATTTTTTATTTGAATTTGCCTAAGTTGGAAAATGAGTATATTGTAATTTAAACATCCTACATATTATTGGTGGTGGTAAAAATTGGGTATTCAAGTGGAGTTGAGATAAGTTTACATAGAATTCCTTGGGTAGAATGCCTAGCGGACCCCGAGGGCCCATATTAAGGGCGTGTGAAGGTCTGAGGTGTTTTTAGTGGGTGGAGTCTCGTTACCCCTCTGAATGGCAGAGGGTTTTGAGTGTAGACCCAGCCTCACAGTCCCCGCGTCAAGCTCGACATCCTTGATGCGGGCCTGCGTAAGCGCATTTTCACCTCATAAACAAAAAAATGGGGCACGGATTAGGAGAAACTTTACACCGTGCAAGAGCAGTGTTGGCCTAGTGGCTTCAGCGAGCGACTCGCATACCTGAGGTTATAGGTTCAATCCCCAGCTGTGCACCAATGGACTTTCTTTCTATGTGCGCATTTAACATTTGCTCGAACGATGAAGGAAAACATCGTGAGGAAACCGACCCAAAAAGTCGACGGCGTGTGTCAGGCACTGGAGGCTAATCACCTACTTGCCTATTAGATTTAAAAAATATCATGAAAAAGATTCAGACATCTGAGGCCAAGACCTAAAGAAGTTGTAGCGCCATTGATTTTTTTTTTACACCGTGAAACGCTTTGTGTAATCCTGGGCACGCAGACGCTTCAGCCCCCGCTGGGGTTCACACGGGTTCATGCGTCTAAAAGAAGCATTGTAGTCGACCCCAGCTTGACAAATCAGGGCAAAGTCCATTCACATCATTGGTGCCCATAGAGGACCGTGCTGTTACCCTGGCCTGCCTCGGGCGAGTTCCACATGACCCTTCACCAGGAGGCAACCGTACCGCGAGAGAGTATGCGTGACGCATTTCCCCACGAAAAAAACAGATGGGTCCATTGCACCTCACGGACCGACCCCCATACAACAACGTGACTTAAGGAATTTCCCCGGACGCTCCTGTAAATTAATTTCTCAAAAAAAAATTAAGGTCTGAGATCTGCAAGCACTGGAGCTGACCTCCCCCATCTCTATATACCAAGGCGGGTGTGGTGATTTGAGTACCAAGGGTCATCACAAATCATTCTCATAGTCACGGAGAACCACGAACGGTACATTGTGTGACAGGGCGCGGACAAGGCTCCGCTGTTACGTATTGGTTCGGAAATACTTCAGTGTGCACATAATGGCCCGGCAGTAACTGCCTTAAGAAACGCTCAATTGTGGAACGACGGACGTCGAGGTGATACGGGAATTTTGTATGAACTCCAATGATGAAACTTAGCTGCAGGTAACTGAACATGTTGAAGACTCTCCGAGGTTCATGCGGGAGAAGATACAGAGAGACCACATCTCTATACAACGCCTTTAGTTAGATGTTTGATTGAGATAATTTAAAAAAGTTGGTTCTTTTAATCGTCGCTAGATTAAAATTGCTAAGACGATAAATTAGCGTAAGAATTTTTATTCCCCGAAGTCTTAATTTGCCTGTGAAATATGGACGTTGCTTATCACCGCCACAGGATAAATCAAACAGTCGGGTATCTGTAGACGGTTCCTTGATATGTATACAATTAGATTCTTATAAGATGTTTTTTTTATTCCATTTTAATTAAATTAAAAATAATGTATTTATATTTACCTGTACTTACATATGGACCTCAAACTAGAAAGTGCCGCATAGAAAGCTACAGGTGTGCAAAATAGCGATGAAATGATGTGTGAAAGGGAAGAAAAGAATACATCATTAAGGAGAATGCTATCATAGTAAATAAGCATGGGAACAGGAACAGAATAATGGAGCAAGAAAGTATTAAACTGCTGCCCAAGGTACAATAATCGTAAAAGAGAAAAACAATTTAGAAGGTGGATAGACCAAATTAAGGAAACAGCAGGTACATGGCAGAGAGTGGCTCAGTGCTGAAAGGAATGGCGGGATATGGAGGTGGCCTTTGCCAAAAAGGGCTAACCCTAAAATCATGAGATAGACATATTAATTTGTAAATTTTTGAAAACTGTAATGAAATTAAACGATGAGGACTACCATATACCACAAAATTAAAATAAACTTATACAAAAAAAATTTCATTGTATTTTATTTTAAAATTAAAATAACATTTTTAAAGTCTTTATACACACTGTTAAAAATCACACCAGTAACATTGAAAATCAACTGTTTGAGATAATCTGTGCCACATTCTAATTGGTATCAAATTTCCTCGACTTCTTGATTTATAAACTTTTTTTAATGGAGTAGCTACAACTTCGAAGAACCCTTTTAATTTAAAATGATAAATTAGATTATTAATTCCACTTTTTTATTTTAAATATTGAATTTCATCAAAATTTGACTAGATGTTTTATATTTATAATGATAAAACTATTACAATAATTAAAAAAATGGAAAAATATGTCTTTCCTCCAACTATGATTTTGTGTAGAGACTCTTGGGCCGTGGGGTTCAAGTGCACAGGCACTAATTAAAGATTTAAGTTGGCGCCTGGTAGATAGTACTGGTGACCCCAGAGCTGGTGCTTTGCCACTTAACGAATAATTATCGCTATACAGCGAGGAAATGCTGCCAAAAGGAACAGGAATCTATTATATTTTTTTTATTTAAATCAATATAAATTGTAAAATATAGATGTGTTTATTACTTTAGGAATTGCTAAGGTCCAGGGCTTTAGGTGAGGGCAACCGGGTCTATAGCCAAGGGGCCTCCACAAAAGAGGGGCCTTAACAATAGAGATTTCGTTTTTTTTTTTTAATTTTGACTAATAAACACTAGTAAACAACTTTTCTTTTGATATCTTTATATTTGTTAAATACTAAAAGAATCTACTTGGTTTCACATTATTGTATGAAAAAATCGACTGAAAAAACTTCTTTTTATTTGGAAAATAATTTGGAGCCAGGCCTCCACTCCTTTGCCTTCCAGACCTCTAAATCCGGCTAAGGTCCCCGGATATGCACCAATGGACTTTATAATATGTACGCATTTAACACTCGCTCGTACGTTAAGGAAACATCGTGAGGAAAGCTGAGACTTTTGTATAATTCCATCTCAACGCCGATTGTTAGCAGAACAGGAGAATTGACTAAATATTTACTGAATAATTTTTCAGACCCGTACGTGAAGGTGTGGCTCCAATTCGGGGACAAGCGTATAGAGAAACGCAAAACTGCAGTATTTAAATGCACACTCAACCCAGTGTTCAACGACTCTTTCTCCTTCAACGTACCCTGGGAGAAGATCAGGGAATGTTCTCTGGACGTCCAGGTTATGGACTTCGATAATATTGGCAGGAATGAGTTGATTGGACGGATATTGTTAGCTGGTATGTATCCCTTTTTGTTATTATTATAGGATTGTCCCTAACCACGCTTGTTTGTTTTTGAAGTTCTTCTTTTGGTGCGTTAGGGAAAATTATGAGAGTAATTTACGATGCACGGGCACACCGTCACATAAAACCGACACCCTGAAGTTAGCTATAGTATCAGCATACATATATCAGCCAAAGTTTTTAAAATGTCAGCGTAAGGGCAAGAAATCAATTTCCATACAAACTTGGCAGGAGCGTAAAGTACTTAGACAATTTCATTGCTTTTTTTCAGGAAAAAACGGTTCTGGAGCGACAGAAACAAAACATTGGCAGGATATGATTACGAAGCCACGACAAACCATAGTGCAGTGGCATCGCTTGAAACCAGAATAAATTGTTAAAATTTAAAAAAAAACGTCATAAGACTGAACGGTTAAATATGAATTTCACTTCTTGAATTTCCAATGTCGGAATGGATGTGCCAAATTTTTATCCTCTTTTATAAACTGAGTACATGAATAATACCACGCTATCTAGTTTTTTTTAATATTTTCAGATATTGTGTACATTTGAAGTTCGCCTTCAAGATTCCTTCATTAACAAATTGCCCTAAAAATTTTTTATCCATTTTCATAAATATGTTGCCACATCCATTTCAGACATTATCTTCATGATCATGACACTAGTGCTGTGCTACGCAAATAACAGTTCTATAAAATCACTGCTAGTCTGTGATTTTCAGGGTTGCTTAAAATCGAATAATAAATATTTTTAGTGTAATTACGTTAATCTTATAAGATTATTTAGAAAAACTGTATTTATACTAAAATATTAAAACCGAATTGTATCTATTTTTTTAAATAACCCTGACTAGCACAATACTCAAACACCAATAATGTAGTAATATGTCAATTCAGTTATTTGACGCAGAGCACTAAACGTTACATTGCTATGACACTAATCTTTGCAGACTTTAGAAACCCTCAAAGAGCGCGTCACAAGTCTTTTACGTGAGAAGGCATTATGCCTTGTGGAGTTTTATATTTTACGATAATTCGTATATAAGTAGAAATAGTCTGTACATTGCTTAAATATAACTACAATTACAGCTAACGGCTCTTTGACTAAGATTAGAAAACGTTTTACATTAGTTAAATTTATTTGTCCGTCTTCAAACGCAACTAAATGAAAAATAAAACAGTTATAATTTAAAAAATGCAATATGTGCGTCTTTTAATCATACTCTAAGAGCAAATCGATAAAATATAAGGCTCCCATATTAATCGACTTAAGTTAAATTGTTCTAAACTCTAACAAACGTGCAATGATCTGATAATATGAGACCCTGGGCTTGAAACAAATTACTTTTCGACAGGCGTGACTCACTAACGTATGAAAACGGTCAAGTGACATATAGAGAGTTAATGTCATTACAATTTCGTTTGGCGTTGTTATGTGATACCTGTCAAAAAGTGATTTCATCAAAAGACTCTTGAAAACTTTCCCAACACTATTAACTTAAAGCGATTAATACCTTACTCTTCTCTAAAATTGACGTTTTAATATAAGAGTTGAATTGAGTCAATGTTAAATTATAATTAGAATTGTCTATTGTTACGGTAGGTATTGTAAAATGAAAGTCGAGTTCGTATCGCACAAAATGAGTAGTTTTGACGTTTCGTCATATTATGTAGAAACGTCAGTGTCAGTTCAGTTTGACAGTCGGTGTTATCGAAACTTTTTACAACAAATTAATGGCGTGTATCTATTTTCTTATACGAATTTACTCTAAAACAAAATTAAATATAGTTTATATTGAATTTTAAATAACTTTTTTATGTTTTAGTGATCTTAAAATAAATCAGTATTAATGATTTTTGTGTTTCCTTAATAAATTAATACCAATGTCGTATTAAAAGTTTTGATACCACAGACAATTTATTTATCCGTTGCATATAGTATTTAGAAATGTGGTTAAATATAGAAACGTAGAATAAAATTTGTAGTTTAATAGTTAACGTTAATTTTTAATTACAGGATTTATAATTTTATGTATTCTTGGAAAGTTAATATTAAAATAATAGTGAGATTCTTTATTGTTATAGTTATTTTAATCATTGATGTTTGAATTTTCTAAAGTTTTATAGTGTTAAACAATTTATATTTTTTTCTATTTTGACAGTTACACCGTACACGAATAGAAACTCAACCTTTTTTGTGTCAAAAATGGAAAAAAATATAAATTTGCATAATTAATAATCTAACAATATTGTTGTTATAGTTAGATTAGAATTTGTGTAAAATCAAGTTTAAATCCACTGCAATTAGTTTTTCTGTAGTGCGTTATAATGTTGCAATATAAAATTTTATAATAAATACTTTTTAATATCGAAAAAGTGCTTAGTTTTTTTTTAATTTTTCTAGATTGCAGTGGAAATAAAATGTGAATAATATTGAGCTTGAAATAATAACTAAATTGTTGACGTCATTTTCAATAACTATCATAATCATGGATACGAAATCTGTTTACATATATCAGCCAAAGTTTATAAAATGTCAGCGCAAGGGCAAGTAATCAATTTCCATACAAACTTGGCAGGAGCGTAAAGTACTTAGACATCAAAACCTATTTATTGAGATTGGCAATATCCAGATGTTATTGAAAGCGACAAAATGTAAAATTATTCTAGATAGTACGGGCCTTATTGCGTCACCTTCTAGTTATATCTCTGTCTATTACATAATGTTAGATAAAGACAACATTAGTCGCAATGACTAGGTTGAATCTAGAACAGAAAGCATATTTGGGAACTAGACTAGCTCAGGTTCGTAGGGCTGTCCAATTTACATTTGTCAATGATACGAAAAAGTATGAAAGAAACCGGCTTGCATTAGACCCAAAAAGTCGATGGCTTGTGTCAGGCACAGGAGACTGATCACCTAGTTGCCCATATAATTGACAAATGATCATAAAACAGATACAGAAATCTGAGGCACAGACCGAAAAAGGTTTTGAAAACTTTACTTTATTTTTTAAAGGTACCTATAAAGAAAAAACCTTAATTTTTGTTCGTTATTAATTATGTAACAAATCGAAATTCACGATAAAATAGACATTTCCATGACTTATAAAATAGGAGTTATTATTGTATTGTTTTACTCTACATTTACTATGATTCTCCTAGTCTCTGGCATAATGAACGTCATTTCGTTTTTTGGACAGCCCTATCGTTGAAATAAGTAGTACTGAAGTACTATATTTTTTACCGTCGTGTTTATCATGTTTTGAGAGCTCCTGTATAGAGAATGCTTTTGAATTATTTTTGCTACGCATTTTGGGAGAGTTTATTTTTGTGTGTGTATGCTATCGCTTAGAACGGTGTGAAGTGACTTCTTTAAAACAATTCAAATCATTATTTTTGTTGATAAAAGCTTGCCAGCTCTCGGTCAATATACATTGGTAAAAGAACCACAATATACAATTTTTAATGTGACAAGCACTTATAGGCAAACAATACATACACGAAGAGATAATACAAATATTAAACAAAACAAAATCGATGCTTTAAATATAATGACTTTAAAAGTACTATATATAATGATTGATTGGCAGGAAACGGGAAACAGAACATAAGTGAAAGGCAATCAAACTGTTTGTTCGAATGTTTTGACAAGCATTTATTGTAACAAAAATAATATTAATAATTAACGAAGATGTTTTTTTTTTCTTTTTTATATTATATGACGTTAACTGCGGCGATCAAGAATTGTAAAAAAAGGCAAAATAAAAGAAACTAGCAAGACCACGCAATGCATCCCAGTGTTTCTCAACGTGGGGGGCAATTTGATTGTTATTGTTATTGCTATTCGGAAATTAATTAAAATTATTAGAAATTTCAATTTCGGTTTTTTCATTATGTTTTAAAAATGTATTTACTTTCTTCCTAAAACCTAACATTTAAATTTTTTAAGTAATCAATTCAATTTTATTATTAATTTTTATGTATATACGAACGTAGGGGGGCACAAGAATTTAAAAAATGGTGGGGCATGGCGCAAAAAAGGTTGGGAAACACCGGTTTAACCTCTAAATTATGGTTAATATTTTATGGTCAAAGATTAAACATCGCTTAACCTAAAAAGGAATGAATTTAAAAGACTTTTCCAATAATCTGTACAAATAAAAATGAATTGCAAAATATGTTGCTAAGCGCAAAACTCGAAGACGGCTAGAACGATTCGAGTTTTTTTTATTCCTTCCTTTAACTGTCAGGAAGTATGGAGAAATATGAAAAATTGCAAGGAAAAGCCTTAAAACAAGTTCATAAAAAATCTCATGAAGGTGAAATGAAGTTGGCGGAGGCAGCTGTTAATAAAACATAAGATTTATTTCGTTTAATTGTATTAAAGATTCGATGAAGCTCAAGTTAGCACTCTCGATCGATACTTAACTTAGCTATGACTTTCGTCTATCAAGATCCATTATTGACCAATACCATAGTGATATTAATTACAACGGAACGACACATCAAACAAAAAGTATCTTCGTCGTCATTTGTTTCTCTGATTCTCCACTCTTTTCCTCATATTGTGATTATTTAATGCTGTTGCATTTATAAACACTTAAAGATTAATTCAGTTAAATAGTGCCATACATTAGTCCAGACAATTGAGCAATGGCTTTAGCGTGAGATTCTCTTCTCTGAGACCAACATTGAACCCTCTTTAGGCTGCAGATGTGAACTTTTTATGTGCAAATTTAATACTCGTTCGTACGGTGAAGGAAAACTAAACTAAAAAGTCGATGGTGACGAGGCAGACGCAATCACGAAACAAATGCAGTTCTTTTTAATTAATCCAGGCAAACTGTTCACGGAAGGTATAAAGCTTGGTTTCTTAATCTATAAAGCACCTTTTAATTAAGAATTTATTAAAACCTTTTTGTTATAAAGAAGTTGCTTCGCGCCAAAATAACTTCATGGGCATATCTCGTATAGAATTTTTAGTGTAAGTAAAATCGAAAGGTCAAAATGAGAGGAATTAAATTAAATGTACATTTATAGATCTTAAACGTCATTGACATACTTCCGGATTCACTACCTCTTTTGTTTATGCATATTATTTTAAACCATAGATTATGGATTATGGTTACCATAATTTCTTATAGTACGAAATCTTTGGAAGAAACCGACCGATTTCAATTGACAATTACATAATAATTAATGACTTATACCCGATAGACGAGACTCATTTTGAGTAAGCTGATTTGGAATCACGTGGAATACTCAATCCTGGAATCGGATGAGAAGTTTTTTGAATCAATTGCAATAAGCGTAATATTAGACAAATGTTCGTTCTCGGTCTTTTCGTGTTTACATACAGTGACTCCGTTCTCAATTCAGTTCACAATGGTTTGATGGTGACTGGAATGGCATTTGAACAGAATTTTTTTTTCTTATTTTACCGAGAAAGAATGGTAATGGAAATGGCATTAAGTAATACTAAATAAATAGATATATTTTAAAGTTTTTGTCGCTTTAGAGATTCTTGGCACTTGCAGTAATAATATTATTTTTACTATGCATAGAATACTGAAAAAAATCCTCTTTGATATTTGGTTATGGTAACTGTGGTCGTGTATTATATATTTATTCCTATTTAGTAAATACATATCATTAAAAACTCTTTTCTTTATAACACATTATTTTTATAACAAATATTGAAAATTTCGATTACTTCTAATACACTTATTTTTGTATTCTCATCGACATTTTTGCTCTGTACAAAGCGTTTTTGTTAAACTATCACTCGTGTCAAATTTCGCACGCTGTTCGATACCGCCTTTTGACATTTGTCGCTTTATCATGAAAAATCAGCTCAAAATGTCGTTTGCATTTGGTGTCTATTCTGTGGTCTCGTTTTAGTTTAATATGTATTGTGATATTTATGGAATAATACTGGATGCATAGTTACATCAAAATTAACTAGTTAAACTGGTTTCTTAATTGTTAAGTATGTATAACTTTATTAATATGTTCAATGCTCTGTGTTTAATCAATTGTTTCATTATATAATGCAAGTTATAATACGTTTAGATTTTCAAGACGCGTTTAATTCGTTACAGACCATAACAGCTCGTGACTAGTGCTTGGTACTAGTTATAGTTACAAAAGCACGCTAATATCAAAATAATACATAATAGAATAATTAAACGCGTTTTAATTCTGTAAACAGTATTTTCTTAACTATAACATGTCCCCTTTCTTTAGCATCCTGCAATCACGTGAAGCTGGCAACACTTACAAAACGAGTCACATTTTTAAATAAAGAACGAATAAGCTTTCTTTCAATACGCGAAGCTATTACAAACAATATTTTGAATAGCTGTGAAGTCAGCGACAAAAGCCTTTATCACAGATTATTATTGTAAAACGAGATCGTAACTAATATTAAATGTTATATTAGAAGAATTGTGATTTTAACACTATAGTTAAATATATCGTAAGATCAATGTTTAGGTATAGTTGACAATGTTAAAAGTGTATTTATAGACTGTTAATCGCTTTGAAGATTTTTTTATGGTCTGTACGCATTATACTGTAACGAAAACCTTGACCAGCTATTTACGAAGGAAAAGTGTTGCTAATGACAAAGAATGAACTGAATGAATCAGTTTTTCCAGCCAAATACGGCCGCGGAGCACTGTTCAGGCTTTTCATATTATTTTTAATATTAATTTGTTTGTGCTAAGGCTAAAGTCCTACACTGGTACTTTTTTAAATACGCCTTAAAACTTAAAAATGTTTAATATTAGTTTAAATATTTTAGATATTTGTTTGTGCTAGGCTGTATTGTTGTGACCGCCAACATTGCAGAGTCGACTTCAATGTAGAGTTATTGACGCGCGACCACCGCGAGCTATGTTTAGTGTTTGGTACAAAGATGTCAGAATTTCTACCGCTATTCGAAGTTTTACTCGTTATTTATGAATATTCAAAAAAATCGTCAAACATTGTTTACGCTGGTCAGTTATATGCACAATATATTGCACAATTTATTGAACCATATTTAAATTATCTAAAAACATTAATTAGATAGCAGGCTCGATCGTCCACTCGTAAATTGAATACAGTATAATGTGTACATACCCTTAGCATATTTCGTTTCTCACGGTGAATTAGAATATTATTTAATATTACAATTTATTTATATTTGTATAGATAAATGTTCGTATTATACAAGTACGTAAGTGTTGACAATTATAATGATATATTCTGTATAATTATATGCGATTCATTATTCTCAAATAAAATATTGAGTTAAAGGGTTTTTTTAATTAAAAGGGTTCATCAAGGTATCCAAACCTTGATTACCTTGACAACACATATAAGTGAATGTAAATCATCTCTCAAGTTCAGCCCTGCGATTCTGTAACTCACTTTTCAGCTCACACAGCGGTTTTCGCCGCGGCGGTCGCTCTCAAATCAGTCGTGAAGCAGTCATATTGAAAAGGTGGGAGCTTGTATTTTATTGTTTATCAGAATGCCAAATCATAAAATGACTACTTCACGATTGATTTCTGAGCGACCGCTGATACGAAAACCGCTCTGTGAGTTCGAAAAGTGAGTTACAGAATCGCAGGGCTGTGCTATCTTTCTTATTCCCATCTCCACATATGGAATCAATGATCCCAACAAATGTGATATCAACCTAACTCTATTTGGCTAAATTAACGTTATTGCCACTAATTTAATCTTAAAGTAGAATATAATAATTACGGTATTGCCTGTGCACAAATATAGCTCTTAAAAATGTTTTAATAGATTCAGCGTGCGATTCTCATCCCTGAGGTCGTAGGTTCGATCCCCGGCTGTGCACCAATGAATTTTCTATCTATGTGCGCATTTAACATTTGCTCCTACGGTGAACGAAAACATTGTGAGGAAACCGGCTTGCCCTAGACCCAAAAAGTCTACGGCGTGTGTCAGGCACAGGGGGCTGATTACCTACTTGCCTATCAGATTGCCAAATTATCACGAAACAGATTCAAAAATCTGCGGTCCAGACCTAAAAAGGTCTAAACCTAGCGCCACTTATTATTTTATTTTTTACTAGAAAACCTTCAAATGTTACTTGTAATTAATAAATTTAAAAGAGCTTTGAAAACACTATGAGACAAGAAGACTAAACAAAATTAAAATGCACGCATCATGTTTTTTTTTAAGTTTTTCTCTTTAACTAGGGTTGCCTCGAAGAGATCGCTTATTAGCGATAAGAACGCCCGTTGCATCCCTTATTTTTATGTATTGTGTTTCTTTTATTTGCAACGAAGTGTAAATAAATAAATAAAACTGCTGTTGGTGACATCCAATTTGCATACGTAAATAAAAAATATAATTGTCATTTTGTTAATGAGAATACAATTCTCAGGGAAAGAAAACACAGTGTTAGAAATTTTGTATTTTTTATTGAATAACTTTTCTATTAATATCAATATCACATTTACTTATAACAGGCAGGTATTCAAGTAAAAAAGGCCGATTAACTTCTAAAAAATAAAACTAATGTTTCTGAAAGAACAGGAAAAGGATGTGTCCGGATTTCAATTGTTCATTGTGCATAGAAACTAGAAAGCGGAAAGTTTTTTCAATTGAAGTTTCGAAAACGCATTAGGAACGGATGTCAGAATTGACAGTTGACAGACGCGGGGGCTTTTGTCATTTGTTATTTATTTTCGAATTTCGAACGTTACGAAAAATGTTTGCCCCGTTCTTAATTAAGTGTTAATTTAGGCACTCTTTTTCTCGTCCTTCTTTTCTTCTGGGGGAGGAGTTGGGAGTTCAGGGTACTCCAATTTGACGCCATCCTCGCAGGTGAATTGTGGACAACAGCCGGGGAATGGAGCTGTCTTGTTTGTTTTTTCTGTGGAAGAAGAAATTTCAATCAGTTAAAATCTGACAAAACTGAGTATAGAAAAATATAATAATAACTAATTAAAAAAACGCATGTATCCAAAACAATAATTGTTTCGCCGATAATCGAAACGAGTTTTACTACTTGCCTTAACAAGATCCTTTTGACGTTTTTTTGTCTCGTTAATGTAAATCAAATTCTCAAATTTTATTTCCTTTCTCGAAATCTCCAAGTCTAAATAAAAAATAATTCTAATTTTTTGAAGTTATACTTCTTTAGGCGCATTATGAAAAATTGATGAGAGTGAAATTTTACGATGCGCGCGCACCGTGACACAAAATTATCAGTATGAAGTTGCCCACGGAAGATGCTAAGGCATTGGACATAATTTAAAAACAACATTCGAATAATAATAGAATTTATGTTACACTTAATGTAAGAGAATAATAATAAATATTTATTTATTTAATTTTTCAAATATAAACTGAACTTTATTGACTACTTATAATGACTCCATTTCCAGTATTTGATTATTTAATTGTAATTAATTATTTGCATGCAATCAAAAACTATTTTTAATAATGCCAAAGAAGTATAACTTCTTACACGCGTACATAAGTACACGCACCCTTTTTTTTATTTTGGGATATAATATGAACGAACCAGTATCAAGTTTGCACTTGGGGTTGGCCAATGGCAGAGGTCCACAGTCCTCGACAAGCTCCAACAGCCTTGGTGGCTCGTCCTCGCTGATGACGCAGCTGCTGCGTCCACAGAATGGAGCCAGGTCCCAGGAGTTACCAGGTTCGACGGTCGCGCAACGAGTTGACGCGAAGCAGAGACCGGGAAAATCTGATGAAAAATTTATTAATTAATATAACATTCATTTAAAAAAAACTGATGTTACGAGCCGTGAAGAGTTTTTTTAGGTTTAAGATTAAATTTATTAATTTAACTACAAATATATCTACAGTATACCTTTTAAATGTTCCACATTGGTCTTGCTTGTATATTATATATGTATAAATAAACTTTGATCATTAGATCATTGATAGCCTATTTTATGTATAAAAGCCAATTTTCCGTACTGCTCTAAGTCATACCTTAACAAGTTGGCCCTGATCTAGATCCAAAGTTCAAACAATTACTTAAGATAGACATTTCAATAATATAGTGATTTACTATATTTAGTTTAATACGCAATAATTTATAAGGATGTTAATTTTTGAAACATTTCAATATTTTTATTAAATAGTAATTTTATTGATATATATTATAAATGTTTATTTTTATTATGTAAATGGACATGATATATTTGTCTTCACTAACCCACTCAAAAACTTTCACTTAGCTAAGTTTCGTATCAACATAATCTCTGTTACGTCTACTGTCGTACAAATATTTACTTACTGCAGTCTGAGACGCACTCAAAGTCGATCATTAAGAGGTTGTTTTATAAAACACGCATCGTTGTAAATCCCCTATAGTTTCTATAGTTCTATAGATTACCAATCAGATGTATCCTAATCTAAGAGATACTTTACTATAAGTCGGTTCGAATGATGTTAGTAAGTTTCTCTGTTTTTCCTCATTATTTTGTGACTGTTGTAATTGGATCGTCACCTGAAACATAACCCACCATAATGCTACTGACCTACTCGGAACAATGTGGGAGGTAAGTGACCAATTACACAGTATCAGGTTTTGTGTACAACAATAGTTGGAGTCCACATATGTTAGGTAGGTCTCACATTCGCCTTAATTGAATTATTAATAAATTACGACTGAAATTTGCCACAACATTTGGTCTGGACTTCAGATTTCCTTTTCCATTATATTAGTTTTATTCCTTATATAAATTTGTATCAAAGCAAAATAAAGTTAAATTGCTTTATCTATTGCAATCATATAAGATATTGCGTAGTGAGATTGCGTTTAATACTTTTTGTCGGTGCTACATATATATTAGGTATAGCGAAAATATACAATACAACCTCAGTATATGTATATATATGTAATACTAGAATAAACAAACAGTGTTAAAAATTTCGATTCTATTTGACTCGGTTTCCCCCAAACATGTATATGTATTGTTATGTTCTATTTGGAGCGTTAAAATTTGACTGTTCTTGTATAAAACAGCTTATATTAATGTAATATTATCGATCTATAGAAAATTCAGTACGTATTGCAGTTGTATTGCTATTCAGAACACTTTCTTTACTTACGTAACATCGCTTTTACTGAAAGTGAAACTGATTTATAAGCGAGTATTGCGATATTGATAAATATAACTAAAAAAAAAATATAATTAAATTTTGTGCTGATTTGAGGCTTACTATAAAAATGATATCGAGAAATCGTTGTAAGGCTATAATCATATCAAATTCTATAAAAAAAGAGATTTTTTCCTACGAACTTGTAAGCCCATCAATAATTTATTTTTAATGACCCTCATGGAACCTTCTTTTTGTGGATTGGGTTTTATTATTTAATAGGATACTGGATTATGATAATTATTTTACGTACTAATTCATGATCAGGCTTTGCTATTTGTGTGGGAGTTGCGCGAGCCATAGATTAGCATGTAAATTTTCTTGGAAAACTTATTATCAATAAATAAAAAATAAAGCCTTTAACACAATCTTCAAATGTTAGTGAGTTTAGAACAGATTTGTATGTAGGTGCATGCAAAATCAAATAAAAAACATATTAGACATTCACTAAAGATCTAAATCTTCTAAAACTATGCTGAAACGGAAAGTATTCTTCTAGTGCAACAGTAGTTTAATTATAAAATTGTTATGTAGAATTTATTACGTCTAGTACCTTAAATAATTAATATGTCAAATGGGAGAAACTAGCTGCCCACGATGGGAATCGAAGTGTGGTACCCCACTTTATGTGTATAAAGATTTTTTGTGCTAGTATTCAAACCAAGGTATGAACTGAGGAGAAGAACTGGCACTCTCTCCGACACTCTTCTAGATTGCCAACCTTTACAGGTTCTTATTTCACATTATACTCCTTATCACATAATAAAGTAAAGATAAAAATAAAAATTAATAAATCAAATGTTACACTTCTCAACAAGGTGTAACAGGATGCACATACAGTGGAAACAACAACAAAAATGTATCAAGGTGAATTATCACAAATACAGTGGAATTAGTAATTAGGAATGATATTGCAAAATTTTAAAATCAGAACAGGATACAGTACAGTCTAATTCTTATTTATTACTAACAGTATTCGAAAAGAAATAAGTTTGTGACTTATAACTCGTCTGGTTTACGAAAACATAAGCCAATTCCGATCGGAAATTTGTGTACTTACTCATTGTTAAAATACTTTCATTAAATCAGCTTCTCGAATAACACGAGGTTATCAAGTAGATTGTGACTCAATCATATACCTTTTACTGTTAAGGACACCAGGAAGCATGACAAATATCAACGCTTTGTGAATGCAATTATGTCAATTAACAAGTATAATTTAATTGTTCTCTTGTAAGCGGCCGATCACAGTTTTACGTCAATCAAAATAAGCATTTAAGCTTAACAACTTCAGTTTAATTAGATTTCACATATTATTATATAATTAGGAAAAATATAATTAAATTTTAAATATATCTCAAGTTCCTGTTTAAACTAAAATTGATATTTTGTTGAGCCCGAAGCTGGTGCCTTTCTCGTTCGATTAGTATCGCGAGAAAATGCTGTCAGGTACATGTGGTACCAGCCAGGTAAAAACAGGTAAGTTAACGTTCATTTTAGTTTTCTATTTATCAATTTTCGTTTATCTATGTAGCTATCAGGCAGATCTTTGGAGAAGCTGAGCAATAGGGGTGTCTCAAATATCCCCTTTCCTAAAAAAAGACTTTGTACTTACTTAACGTGAAGAATAAGTATCGCAATACAGCGAGGAAATGCTGCCAGCGTTAAAGGTACACTGCCCTTACACCAAACTGTTTAAAGTTGTTTTAATTTTATTTTTATGAATATTCATAATTTTTATTATTACAGTAGAACCTCGATAACTTAAACCTCGGTAACATAAAAACCTCTGTTACTTCAAAAAATACTATGTTCCCTTCCCATCAGAGCCCAAAACCTCTATAACTTAAAATACGCAACCTCTATAACTTAAATAAATAATCTCTGTATAGGCCCTCAGTAACTAAAAGAAATGTTTCCAGAACCTCTATAACATAAAATTGTTTGTGAATGAGTCATTTTGAAAGAGTGTCAAAACAAATGGTTTCGGTATTTATTGCTTGCACGTGTTTACGAATGTATTGTTAACGTAAACAATACATTACCTATTGTTTGCTTTATCTAAATTCGTCAAAGCTTTGCGGCGGTTAGCTTTGTGACAACGACTTACTTACATCATAAGTTTTTGATGTAATGTAAGTAATGTGAATAAATAAGATTACATATTTAATTTTCAGTATTTTATTGAACCCATTCTTCTGATGCATTCAAGTAGAAATGGGAGCAAGGGTACATAGAAACATGTACATACCTCTATATTAACCTTTACCTAACATAGAACCTTGATAACTTAAAACCTCTATAACATAAAATATTTTGTGTTTCCCTTGGACTTTATCTTATCGAGGTTCTACTGTACTATGTTGATTAAGAACATTGTAAATACTTTTGATTGTTATAATTACTAATAAACTTTATTTACTTAAATTAGGCCTGGTAGTTTAAGCATATTGTAAATATTCTAACCATAATATCAAAACTCATAGTTAAAACTAAGTGTTTATAAATTTTTCGAACTACATTAAAAACTACGCAAGCTTTTAATGACTCTATTACATTTCTGTTCCCATTTACAGTAACAGAATAAAAATCAACAGTGCAATATAATTTCCCAAGCGGTAACCCATCATGCTTGCAACATCCGATTACGAAACATACGTTGAACGAATGTATTAACAGAATTTGGTTCAGTTCACTTTTTGGCGTAATTTAGAGACGGAACGCAACCTATAACAATTATGTATTGCAGTTTGACATATGGATTCGCTTTTTATTGTTTTTTAAAGCCTTTATTTTTTAATTTCCTTTTCGTTAATTTCCATTTTAAATGTTGTTTGTTATAGCGAAATGTTAGTAGTAAAATGTAAGTCGCCTGTGGATATGGTTCCCACTTGGGTATAGGCCTTCTACAACCCTTTTCAGTTGACTATCTTTGCCAATATCTCTGCCAGTCTTTTCCTGCTATTTCTATTATCCCACCTTCTTTTTGGCTTGCCCACTCTTTTCCCGGATGGTCCGTTCCATTGTTATTAATGTTTTATGCATTATAATTCTCTGTGAGACTTTAAACGCACTTTTTGCAGCGCACCACCACCAAGTGGAACTAGCTGCGCATTGAAGTTACCAAACAAATTCTTACGGTCCTTTACGTAAAAGGTTCAACGCAATTACGTGCCCTCTTTTCCTGCCAGCTATGTTCTTTTATTTTTTTAGCTTATGAAGCCAAAAACTAACATCCGACGGAAATGGAAATCGGATCTCTTAAGCACAGAAGCGCAATAAAGATTGACCGATACGGATTCAAAAATTGTCGGTAATTTATAACAGTAAAAGCAATCTTATAATAGAAAGTAAGCCTTATAAAAACGAAGACAGTCAAATTGCACGTAGCAACCGTGTTTCGCCTTAATATGATTGTACTATCTTTTTAGTAGCTGTAAAACAACATATGGAACATTTTTCGGAAGAATTTCAGAGTTCAGCCTTGCGATTCTGTAACTCACTTTTCGAACTCACACAGCGGTTTTCGCATCGGTGGTCGCTCTGAAATCAGTCGTGAAGCAGTCATTTTATGATTTGGCATTCTGATAAACAATAAACTACAAGCTCCCATCTTTTCAGAATGCCAAATCATAAAATGACTGCTTCACGAGTTACGACTGATTTGAGAGCTACCGCCGATGCGAAAACCGCTGTTTGAGTTCGAAAAGTGAGTTACAGAATCGCAGGGCTGCTGTCGAGTTAGTCAGCCAGTTAAAGTATAATTATTACGTGTATCCCGCAAAGATGTAAGAATTTGTAATCGTTTTATTTGTTCGTGGTCTTGACAATTTGTGGTTTGAATGAGTCAGTGTCAAGGTGTTAGTCTTAAGCAATTACATAACAGAATTGATATTTTTGTGTCTATTTTTTTAGATAACTTTTTTCCTATAATGCTCCGAATAAGCTTATTCTAATTATTATTGGTTCTCTTATATCTTATATCTTATCGTACAGACGCAATTTTAATTAACAACACGAATTATTTTTCATATAATATGTATACTCATAGACAAATGATGATAGTATTTAGACTTTTATATACCCTCGGTTTACACCACAGGACCTTAATTATCATAATTTCTATTAATCTGTGGTAGATTTAAACAAAAAACAGCGCGTGACCACTTCTATGTTTCTGGACAAGCTGTCAGTAGCAACGAGTAGGCTAGCTTCTATCCAAATTTTAAATTATGAATTTTTTTCAAACAATTTAAACTTCTTTTCTCTTGTTTTTTATTGTTGGCCAGGGTCAAGGTGTAATAATTTGAAAGAGTGCTACATAAAACCTTTTTGTTTTTTTTTTGTTTAATTAATTTTTCTAAATAATTTTTTTATTAGTTTATATTTTATATCAAAATAAAGGTCAAACTTTGAATGAGGTTTAAATTTAATCATTTAAACTTGAATTATAACAGTAACGCGCAGCTCCTGGGTTCGATTTCTAGCAAAACTAAAATTAATTCGGTTCGTAAAATAAAATTCGATATCATTTAATCAAGCCTAAATTTGAACAGATTTAAAAAGGTTTCCGTTTAAATTTAACTCCATACATAATAAATCGATAATTTTATACTTACATAACTGGTAACACTGGTTTGGTAAACAGGATTAAATCTAGTTCACAAACCAGACTTACTTTTAATCGTTGATATAACAGTGTTATGCAATTATAAGGACAGACTATTACATATATTTTGACGAATTTAATTCAGAAAATGCATCAAAACAAATTTTTAGTCTGTTAAAAACAACAAACAATCGCCGGATAAAAAAATCACGGAAATGTATGCAATATGCAAATAATAGAAGTAACGAGCTAAAATGGTCTATTACAAAATAAATTACGGCAATTGTATCACGCAAGAGACTAATTATAATTAACGAGATTTCTCTATCACTTAATAATTGTTTCAAGTGGATTGACTTTATCATAGAGTTTGATTTAACATAGATTCGTTTACACTTTCCTTTTCTTTCCAGAAAGATCAGAAACGCAAATTAGCGCTAATTGTAACGCCCGTTCGTCAAATATTTATATTGACATACAGGGGTCATAGTCTCGTTTCTGAGTCTTAGACCTAAAATTGTCTGTAAGGTGGCTTGTTAACAGTAAGGTCGTAAAATAGTATTTCCTTTTGTTTAGGCTTAAATATTTTTATTAGAAACAAATTGTAAAAATACCTAAAGACGTGCAAAGTAACAAAAAATTAGGCAAATTTTATTGCTATTCAATTAATTAATGTCATTAAAAAAAAGCTTGTTTTATTGTGCCTATAAAAAGCATATCTTTGACAATGAACTTTTCGGAGCTTTATTATATTTGAAATTTACTTTCACTTTCTATTCAACGAATAAAATAAAATTATACTCAAATTAAATTAATCTGTGTATTATTGTTGTAATTATATAAAGAACGAACCTCTCAAAACATCAGCAGGGATCAGCCGTTTGAAAGTCTTTGAATCATCGTCTTCTTTCTTCTCTTCAGCGGCAAAAGCCAAGGCGAAAACAGCCAAAACAACAAAGTACTTCATTTTAACACCTTACGAGCGCCACACGTCAAAAAAAAAAGTAATATGTCAAATTTACGCGCGCTTTTCGTCTGACAGCTCCGTGTTGGGCGACTGAGTTGCGCGAACACCTTTCGCTGGGTTTTATTCGGAACTATCAAGAGGGGAGTGAATGTTAGCAAAATGGCGGTTTGCAGGTATTATTTTTATTTTATAACGTTTCAGGGTTGGCTTTGTTGCAAAATCCGTGCATCGTGTGAATGACACATGATTTTTTATGTTTCTAGAAGTTTATTATCTAATCGATTACATATAAGTGTATATTTTTGTAAAGAGTTGCAACATCTCTCTTGATTTGATATTCTTCCTACTTAATCATTTAATCTTAAGTAAAACGAAAGTAATTTAGAGTTCTGCAAATGGATGCCGTAGAAATTGACAATACCCTGGAGTCCCTAAGCGTCACTTTCTATCAGCACGTACTTTGTATTTAATAGTTATTCATGTCACATAAACGGGAAGTAAAAAAAGTCCCCGCCTTAATTTATGGTTTCATATGTTTCAGAATATTAGGCTTAGCACTCAAAACGACTCCCGTATCTCAAAAACGTATTGGATTCTGACGTACATAGATTTCGACTCGACTAGAGTGAGAATGACTAGGGAAGAATCTTTGTTCTCGGGAGGTACGAATTACAACTCAAACTCAAAATAACTTCATTCATATAGATAACAGAAGAGATGTTAAAATTATTCTAAATTTACATTTACTACCAGTTCGCAAGTCAAGGGCGTAGAGCGGGCAAGAAGAACTGGCAAGAAACTCTCCGCCATTCATTTTAATCGCCAAGTTTTGAGTCATACAAACTGTTTGGACTGGAGCAAATATTGATTTGCTCCAGTTCAAAGTTGGGATTGCCCAAGGATTAGGACCAGTTAAATAATCGTCAAATTTATTGATTAATTTACGTTTATTCAGAACGTATTGCCCTTTCTACAGCAGCTATTAAGCCAATCGACAAACATGCAATGATCATCGGGTGCAAACAATGCTGCGGGCGCGAGCTCTAACAATATTGCAGATCTGTCCATAATTACTACTTTTCTTGAAATTATTTTATATTACTGTACGTGTAGGCACAGCGACCACAGGCGCGGTGGTGGTACCCAACTCTTCTTGTACCTGACCAGTGCGATTGTCTTGAGTAGCAGATGTGCCAAAAGCTGGTACTGGACTGGCCCATGAAGTAACTGGTTCAGGCTCGATCCAGTCTTCATGCACTGGTTGGGACTGGTTGACAGCAACAACAGCCTGTTCCTATGCATACTATATACATTTTATTACGTATATTATATACATTCTTTACAAAAACAACATACACAGATTTTCAACTGAGAGGAGATAGTTCTTCAACTGTTAAAGCAAAGAATTTAATTCAAAACAGTATATTCTTAATGCAATATAAAACGTGTGAACAGTGTTCTATGGGGGTAACGCCCTGTCATCTAGGTTTGTACCACGAAGAAGCTTAGATGGTGATTTTTCTTATATTTCCTTGGTTGCAACAATTATAATAATAATAATCATTTGGGAATCAATAATTAATCCCCGAATAATTATTTTTTCATTAAATATACCTTCTTCTATTGAATGATATCAAAATCTTCCACCAGCAGAACATTCTTATAATGAATTACCAATTATAACTAACTTCTAATATGGCAGATAATATGTAATGGATTTAAACCCCATTTATAAAGGTTTTCCTTTTTTTAGAAATGGCAACCTGATCAAATTTTAATTTACAAAATGGAGCTTCCCCACTTTTAGAACAAATAATTTTTTTTCATGATCATACTTTAATTATTTTATTAATAATTACTATTTTAGTGATATATTTAATAATGTATGTAATGTATTTAATAATGGATGTATTATATTTCAACAGCAAAAGAGTTTTTGTTTTTCACTATGTGTGTCACAAACATACAATATCTTACAATTAAATTATTTATTTGTTTATTTATTTTCTTATTTCCAATTTATACAGTAACTTCCTACTAAAACATGCAATTAGGCTATGGAATTCACTTCCCGTCCTTATTCGCTTAGCTTCTTTATCTTCCTTTAAATTTCTTCTGTACAAACCTTACCACATCGTATCCCTACTTTTACTTAACTTTCGTACTAACTGACGTGAGACTGATCTTAAATTATTTATTCATGTTTTTAATTTTTCATGTATCCTATTTTATTTTAGTTTGTTTTGACGTGATAACGTCTTTAAAATCGTTTTAGTCGGGTGACATGTTCAGAAATTTCCGCAAGACATTTAAATAAAACTACAACGAAAACAACTTAAATCGACATATTTAATGATTTATAAATGTCAAAGCAATGAATGCGAGTTATGTAAATAATGTAATAAACGAAAGTTTTATATACCGATGGCGCTACAACCTTTTTAGGTCTGGGCCTCAGATTTCTCAATATGTTTCAAGATCATATGTCCATCTAATAGGCAAGGATCAGCCTCCTGTGCCTGACACACGCAGTCGACTTTTTGGATCTAAGGCAAGTCGGTTTCCTCACGATGTTTTCCTTCACCGTTAGAGCGAATGTTAAATGCGCACATTTATTGAGAGTCCATTGGCCGGGAATCGAACCTACTACCTCAGTAATATAATTTATATAGGTAGCGAACATTTGTTTAAGTTTTAATTAATTGTAATTTACGCATTCATAATAAATAAATAATCATCCAAATAGACAATATCATTCATATTCGCAAATCTCGAAATCCTCCATGTTAAAGAGATCCGAGAGATATTAATGATGTTGTCATATATTCCATTTTTGGCTATATCTTATTTATGTTTTCGATATATTATCGTATTGGTTTAGCACTGTAGGGATAGTGTATGTATTATATTTTTTTTTGCGTGACCCGTCGCCCTCCACTGTTGTGGTGAAGGCGATTAAGAAAAAGGCTGCGAAACACGCTGTTGGCCTTGAGGAGGCTGAGCGGGAGATGGTGGAGCAAGTGGCTCGTTCCACCTTAGAACGCCAATTGAGGAGTGCACGTCGGGAGGTTAGGCGTAAGGAAGAGGTGGATGTCTCTGAGGCCGCCTCGGGTGCTGCCTTAGAGGCTGAGAGGGCCAATAACATAAATGATATAGTATTTAAAGAGGTGCCTGAATTAAGGGAACGGATGGTAGCTCGGATTCGCCGTATTGTCGAAATTGCGGCGAAGTCGAATAATTTAAAAGGTGACTTTGTTCGAGACCTCAAGGTCGCAGCAAAGGAGCTAGGTGAGATAGTGGAAAGTCTTGCTGAGCGGTGCTTGGAGGGTGATGAGGGACGGCGTCTCGAAAGAGATAATATCCGGTTGAGGGCACGAGTGTCTGACCTTGAGTCAGAAATTGTTGCCCTCAGACGGGACTTTACCGAGCGTACAGCCCGCGCTGTAGAACAAGAAAGGGAAATGATGGCTCTGAGAATGGAGGTGTCGGGAGGTATAAGCAAGCAGTCGGATGAATTAGCGGGTTTATCGGTGAATGGAATCCGCGAAATTATGGCGGGGTTCGTATCAGAAATAAAAGGGGATTTGTTGGCCGAAATCATGCGGGCAGTGGGAGGCATGATGGATGCTAAGCTCGATGGAATTGGAGATCGTCTCCTCCCGAAGCCGACCATTCGTCCTCCACTGGCGGCTTCGCGGGTGGCGGATGTAGGTCACATTGGCGGAGTCGAGGGGTTTGCTGCGCGGAGGGAGACATATGAGGTGGGCAATGTTGCTATGGAAGGGGTGACTGAGAATTGGTCGACGGTGACGGGGAAAAAGGGAAAGGGAAAAAAATCAAAGGCGGGGTCCGCATCTAAGCCCTCTTGTGGGACATCTGGTGTGGCGTCCTCTGCAACGCCCCTGGTGGTGGCCGTGCCCCCTGATCCTTTGCAGCTGCCAGTTGGAGGACAATCCCAAGCACAACCTGGTCTGAGGCAACAGGGTCTTGGGGGTGCAAAGTATGGGCAGGTTGAACGCAGTACTGCGCGGGTGCTCGTGGAGCCTACCACTGCCGCAGTTGTTTTAACGTTGCGGAAGGAGGCGGCAGAGAGGGGACACACATACGCCGCCCTTTTGTCCAGAGCCAAGCAGGACATCAGCTTATCAGGTTTGGGCATTGAAAGGGTGAGCGTGCGTACAACTGCTACAGGGGCGCGGATGTTAGAGATTCCTGGTTCCCAGAGGGGGGAAAAGGCCGACCGCCTTGCGGAGTGCCTTCGGGAGGTGCTGGCGGACGTGGCTCGGGTGGAGAGACCAGTCAAATGTGCGGATCTTTACATCCGAGACCTTGACGATAGCGTAACCGTTGAGGAGGTGGTGACAGCCGTGGCAGCTAAGGGTGGTTGCTCTGCTCACCAAATTAAGCCTGGGCAAATTCTTAGGCGTGGCAATGGTATGGGGGACATTTTTATCTTATGTCCGATCTCTGCTGCCAAAAAGGTAGCCGAAGGGAGGCTTCTTATTGGATGGAGCTCGGCCAGAGTAGAAATACAGGAAGACCGACCTCTAAGATGTTTTAAATGTATGCGACTGGGACATACAAGAGAATTGTGTACATCAGAGGTGGACCTAGGAATGGCCTGTTATAGGTGCGGGAAGGTTGGGCATAAGGCCGGTGAGTGTGGTTTGCAGTCACACTGCGTGGTCTGTGCTTCGGCTGGAATACCTGCGGGGCATAAGATGGGTGGACGGGCCTGCAAGCCTCCACCGGTTAGCAAAGGGGGTTTTACTGGGGCTGCGGCGCATCCGTCGCCAGAGGTGTTCCTCCCTGGGGAGTCTGGTACAATGTCTGATTAATATGGATCAAAGTTGTACCAACTTCCTACAAGGGAACCTCAACCATTGCGCTGCTGCGCAAGACTTGTTCTTGCAGTCCATGGTGGAGTTGGGAGTGAAAGTTGCGGTTGTTTCGGAACCATACTACGTGGCCCAGCGGAGCCACTGGAAGGGAGACACTTTGGGGCTGGTGGCTGTTATTGTCAGTCCGACGGGTATGGCTATTACCCTTAGAGAAAGGGGGCCTGGGTATGTCATGGTTGATTGGGGGCCTTGTACGGTGGTGGGCACCTATTTCTCCCCTAACAAGCCGCTTCGGGATTTCGAAAGCTTTATTGGAGACTTAGGTCTTGCGATCCAGCGGGCTATGCCCAGGCCAGTTATACTGATGGGGGACTTAAATGCTAGGTCGACCGCCTGGGGTGACACTTATGTTAATCCCAGGGGGCCGCTTCTGGAGGAGTGGGCGGCAGAGTTAGGGCTTCTTTTTATTAATAGGGGGACGGAGCCTACATGTGTACGACCACAGGGAGTGTCACGGGTAGATGTCACGCTTGCCTCCTCAAACTTCGCATGGAGGTTGTCTAGATGGGAGGTAATCAGGGATTTGGAGACATTTTCAGATCACCGTTACATTAGGTTTGTCGTTAATGCTTCTGTAGGGCCACCTCTGAGGCCACGGACCAGTCGTCGGACTTTTCCGCGCTGGACCGTTGGTCGACTTAACCGGGAGCGAGCGGAAGAGGTTGCCATTGTTAAAGCGTGGTGTGCGGATTCGACCCCGGTTGAATGCGTGGAGGAGGGCGTTCGCAGACTCCAACGGAACATGACTGAGGTGTGCAACGCCTCCATGCCTAAGTGGAGACCGCCACCTCAGCGAAAGGCAACCTACTGGTGGACGCGGGAAATCGAAGACTTTCGCAGGGTATGTAGTGGTGCTAGGCGGGCCTATCTTAGGAGCTGCCGACGAAGAAGTGATGATCCGCAGGTTAGAGAGGGGTTGCGGTTGGTTTACTGTAGACACAAGAAGGTTCTTCAAGTGGCCATCTTAAACGCCAAGAATGAGGCACATAAAAAGTTCTTAAAGGAGTTAGACAGTGATCCATGGGGGCGCCCTTACCAAGCAGCTCGGAAAAGGCTAAAGGGCGCAGGGGCTCCCCTAACGGAGACTCTTGAGCCCGCCTTGCTTGATAGGGTGATTTCGGGGCTTTTCCCTCTGCCTCCGAACATCGTCCCTCCGAGAATGGTGACCTCGGTGGTGGATGGGGACGTCGATAGAGAGCAAGCTCCTGAGGTGACTGACTCCGAAATAGAGTCCATACTTTGTCGCCTGAAGAGCAGAAAGAAGGCACCAGGCCCAGATGGCTTGCATGCTAGGGTCCTGGCGGTAACTTTTCCTTACATGGGGGAAAGCATTCGGGGTCTCTTTGACTTATGTTTACGTAGTGGACGGTTCCCGACGGCATGGAAGGAAGGCCAATTGTGTCTCATCCGAAAAGAAGGTCGTGCGCCGAACAGCCCTGGAGCTTACCGGCCCATAATTCTCTTAGACGAAGCTGGTAAGGCGTTGGAGTGGATTATTGCCTCTCGTTTGGGCCGTCACCTCTCAATCGTGGGGCCGGACCTGGACGAGGCCCAATATGGCTTCCGGGCTGGACGCTCAACGATCGATGCTCTCATGGACCTAAAACAGTACACCAAGAGAGTAGTCGAGCGGGGTGGGAGGGCGTTGGCAGTGTCTCTTGACATTGCTAATGCCTTTAATAGCCTTCCATTTGGCGTGATCAGGGAGGCCCTTGAATTTTTCGGGGTTCCCCTGTACTTGCGCCGAATAGTAGGGAGCTATTTGGAAGGACGACAGGTGGCAATTGTGAACGGACAGGGTGAAATCGTTCGCCATCCGGTGTTGTGCGGGGTTCCACAGGGATCAGTTCTGGGACCGTTTCTGTGGAATATTAGCTATGATTGGGTGCTGCGAGGTGCACTGCTTCCTGGGATGCGCCTCTTCTGCTATGCAGATGACACTCTAGTCGTGGCGAGTGGAGGGTCATTTGGGGAGGTGGCTCAGCTTGCGATGTCCGGTACTAGGTTGGTTGTTGGGCGGATCCAAGCCCTGGGTCTCAGGGTGTCCCTTGACAAAACGAAAGCCCTGCTATTTCATGGCCCGAGGATGGGTCCTCCTTCGGGGGCGGCATTGGTGGTTGAAGGCGTTAGGATTTCAGTGGCCTCCTCCATGAAGTATCTAGGTCTTATTCTAGATGGTCGCTGGAATTTCGAGCCCCATTTTAAATCTCTCGAGGGGAGACTTGTGAGGGCGGCAGGAGCACTTGGCAAGCTCTTGCCTAATCTTGGAGGCCCATGCCAGAGCGTGCGCCGGCTGTACTGCGGAATCATTCGCAGTATGGCCCTGTACGGGGCCCCCATTTGGGACGACGCGCTGATCAGGCGGACGAACCGTATGCTTATACGGAGGCCGCAACGAGTGATTGCGGTTCGGGCAGCTCGCTGCTACCGTACCGTATCGTTCGAGGCGGCCTGTGTGTTAGCTGGTACTCCTCCTTGGGAGCGGGAGGTGGAACTTATCGCTGCCTTATATCGTGCGAAGGCCGAGGTAATAGTTAACGGGAACGTCACGTGGGGGGAAATAGTGGGGCATATGAGGCGTCATGCCAGAGAAATTCTTTTCGAAAGGTGGTTTGACGATCTAGCAACGCCCCGCGCTGGTGCATTGACAATAGAGGCAATTCGCCCAGTCTTAAAAGATTGGGCGAATAGGCGTTGGGGTGCTGTGACGTTTCGGCTTTCGCAGGTACTGTCTGGCCATGGATGCTTTGGGCGGTATCTGCATAAGGTGCCTAGAAGGGAGGTGCATCCGTTGTGCCACCATTGTGGCGCTCCAAATGACACGGCGGAGCATACTGTGGCTGAGTGTGTCACCTGGACAAGGGAGCGTCATGACCTGGTATCAGTCATAGGGTCGGACCTCTCTTTACCGGGTATTATTTTAGCTATGTTAGGAAGTGAGGAGGCCTGGAGTGCAATGGTTACCTTCTGTGAGCATGTAATGCTGCAGAAGGAGGCAGCTGAGCGATTGAGGGAGAGGTCTGGGGATGACCGTAGACTGACCGGTAGTTCAAGGCTGGGGGCTCGACCTCGAGTGGCCCGGAACCGCAGGTCTTGAATGAGCCCTCTATGTCGGATATAAGCCCGGGTCCCTTGGGTAGAATGCCTAGCGAACCCCGAGGGCCCATATGAAGGGCGTGTGAAGGGCTGAGGTGTTTTTAGTGGGTGGGGTCTCGCTACCCCTCTGAATAGCAGAGGGTTTTGAGTGTAGACCCAGCCCCACAGTCCCCGCGTCAAGCTCGACATCGTTGATGCGGGCCTGCGTTAGCGCATTTTCACCTCGTAAAAAAAAAAAAAAAAAAAAAAATGTATTATATTTTGTGAATAAAATAAATAAATCTTAAGTGTAATCCTTTTATTTAATTTATGTTAGATGTTGTTTTAATAGAGTACTGAGAGTTTTTTATGCCGGCTTTTTCTCTCGGCCTACACGCTCTATCTTCTTTGACGATGAGTAGGGATGCCTACAGATTCAAATTTATTGACGTGGAATAAGTGATACCTGTATCTTAGGCTCCATAATAAACATTTTTTTTTATATAATAGGGGGGCAAACGAGCTTGCGGGACGACCAAAAAGGGAAGTCTGCGCAGCCCATAGACACCCACTTTTAGTGGGTGCGTTGCCGGCCTTTGAGGGAGGAGTACACTCGATTTTTAAACATTTGGAGGTTGTATCTCTGAGGGAAGACCCCCACCGGGAGTCGATTCCACAGTTCGCTAGTTCGCAAAAGAAAATGCCTTGTGAAACGGACTGTGTCCCCAGCCGCGTGCCTGTATGAACGTGATATACTCAAAAACTGCCTAACATATGTATTTGTACGGCTTTGCATCTATAGTATGATTCCTGTAAAAGGTTTAAACATAGAATTCACAATTTTTTGAAGTTATACTTTTTTAGGCGCGTTATGAAAAATTGATGAGAGTGAAATTTTACGATGCGCGCGCACCGTGACACAAAATTAATAGAATGAAGTTGCCCACGGAAGATGCTACGGCATTGGACATAATTTAAAAACAACATTCGAATAATAATGACTCCTTTCCAGTCTTTGATTATTTAATTGTAATTAATTATTTGCATGCAATCAAAAACTATTTTTAATAATGCCAAAGAAGTATAACTTCTTACGCGCGTACACGCACCCTTTTTTTATGTTAATTAAGAAATATATACGGTTTTGTGGAAGCGACCCAAACGATTGTCAAACACGAAATCCACGCGGACGAGGCCAGCAGAACTGTTAAAAGTTACTTAACTTTTTTATTATTTGTGTGGTCTTTAATTTATTCAATTCGAGAGTTAAAGCTCACTTGTCACTACAATTAATAACCCAAGACGTCAATTAACATAGTAGTGCTATATATATTATGTATGACATGACAAATTGCGCGCGAATGTACTTTCACGAAAGCGTCAGCATAGATAAAAAATTTAATTTTCAGTGTTACCTATTGCTTATAGACAAATGTGGACTGTTCTTTCTTAACTAATTTTATTACATCTTGGCTTAGGAACTCTCTTAACGAACGCTTAACGTTATAAATATTTTTTTGGCTACTTCTTTAGTGATAAGTTTACTAGAATATAACATACGCACAATGTTAATACACGGAACAAACGCAGGCTGCAATTTCCCCGTACTAGACTATCTAAATTTACTAAATTTTTTATTTATTTTTTGGGTAAAGGTATACTCTTCTTTAATAAAATCCCAGAGGCTCTTTTATCTCTGCCTTTTAATAAATTTAAGAAATGTATAAAAGAAAAGCTGTGTAAAAAGGCTTACTATAAAGTCAACGATTATCTAGTTGATAAAAGAGCCTGGGACTAGTGCTAGACAGGCTACTTCTAATTAATTTGCGATATTTTTTAAAAAATAAGTGTTGTTTGATGATTTGCTATTTTAAAAGAGTACCGAGGGTTTTTTTATCCGGCTTTTTCTCTCGGCCTACACCCTCTGTCTTCTTTGCCGATGAGTAGGGATGCCTACAAATTCAAATTTAATGACGTAGAATAAGTGATACATGTATCTTATCTTCCTTAATAAACATATTTTATTTTATTTTATATCACAGCGTATTTAACAGAAAGAAATAAATTAGTACTTTTTTTGTAGCTATAAATAAAATATAATCAAATTTTGTTTCTTATAAGCAAGGTATCATTTATAAAGACTAAATACCTATTACCGATGTCTACATTTACATTACGATTCAAGAACGGCAATGGACTTGCGAGCCTTGTGTGAGTGCATACGGAATCACTTGACAAAGTCAAAGTCAAAATCATTTATTCATAGGTACCACAATGTACGTGTGTACCTATTCTTAAAAGGCCGGCAACGCACTCGCGAGCCCTCTGGCATTGAGAGTGTCCATGGGCGGCGGTATCACTTAACATCAGATGAGCCTCCTGCCCGTTTGACCCCTGTTCTATAAAAAAAAAACGTAGGTACATTGTGGTACTTATGAACGTCAAAAAAAATAATATTATATGTATATGAAATGCTTTTAATTTTACATTTACTGCCATTTCTCAAATCAAGGGTGTAGAACGAAAAAGAGAAGAACTGGCAATAAACTCTCCGCCACTCTTTTTTGTTTTACACAACGTTTGTAAGGAGCTGCAACCATTACACCATGTTCCACATTATATCTTAAGTAATAATAATAAAATAAATTAAAAACAAAGATTTATCTACCTGTTGTATAAAATATAAAAATACATCACCGTCGGGAAAAAACAGCCAAACTAATTAACATTAAAAACGGTTCATATTCCTAATGTGATTTATTTGAATAAAATTATAATAATATTAACTTGCTGACCGTACTGCATATAATAAAGTCCTTTCTCTTAGTACGTCATTGATTCACAGATAAGCTTTCATAACTGATGCTTAAATATACGCTTAATATGTATTTATAAAAAACTAATTGTAACGTTTCTATATGAAAATTTATTAAAGTAATTATTTTTAAGTTTTTAATGAGTGTATTACATATAACCTAAACCATCCTTGTGAATAAAATAATTCAGTGCTGCTAACTTTTTAGGCCTGGGCCTCAGATTACTGTATCTGTTTCATAATCATTTGTGTGGCCTAGTGGCTTCAGCGTGCGACTCTCATCCCTGATTTCTTGAATGTTCACAAAAAAAATTGTGCCGTAGTTTTTGAGTTTATGGCTAACATTAACATGTATAAAAGTAAGTATGTAATGACTCGAAATGAACTTAATACTATTATAATTGTTTAAAGATAACACTAAATTTTATCTATACTAAGTAATATCTATTTTCTAGTTAATTTGCAGGAACTGCTGGTGCTCCTCCAAGGATCTTCAGGTATCTCTGCCATGGGTAAGCTGCAGATCGAGCCAGCCGTTTTGATAATGTCATCAGGCCACCTTGTGGGCGGCGGTCTTCTTCTGGATCGATTCCCAATAGGGCCTCCCCACAACCTACTGTTGGATGTACATTAAATTATGTAATAAGATCCCTTTCTCTTAAACTTTACATTGTCAATGATGCTCTACAAGCTTTCAACTCTTGCGCAATGAATCCTTTCAATTTGAAATTGGTACTATCAGCAAAATCATCCTTTAAAAACTTATATTCTTTATATTTCTCGAGAATAGGTGCGTCACATGGTCCCCTAATGAAAACTATTATAGGGTAATTATGGAACAAAAGAAGTTCCTTAGAACCATATATAAACGAAGTTACCACTTCTTTCTTTACCTTTTCTACACGAAGTTCTTGATTTAAGGATTTTAGGGTATGACTTACAAGAATTCAGAAGATTTAGCTTTGATCAAATTTCGTTTAAGCATAATAAGAACATAGAACGGTAAGTGTTACTTGCTGGGAGAGATTATCAACGTACAGTATGTTTCGAAGTATCACTTCTGCCGGAAACATAAGCTTTTTGCTATGTCGACTGGCACTGTCCAGCGTCAACAAGCTCAAATATTTTCTGGTAATTTTATAAAAATCACTTAATATATTAAGTTGAAATTTGTCTAAACATAAACTGTAAAAAAATGTTTTTCTCGTTCTCTTCGATTAAATGTGTCGAAAAATTTAAAATAGCTGACAATTTGATACATTGGGTTAATTTATTATTATTAAATATTAATAAGCACGTAGAACAATGTAAATGATTGCAATTAAATAAACAATGGTTTTATTTACAATCTAGAATGTGTTAGGCTAACCTACTCGTATAAAAAATAATCAATTAAAAATTCATTAAAATTAATTTAATTTTTTAAATTTGTTTTTAATTATTTTTATTATTACTATGCACCTTAAGAAAAGTGTAAATATTTGATTGTTAATTGTAGGTAAACGATTTTCGCATATATATACCGCGCACCACCATTATGTGGTACTATCTACCCACTGAAGTGTTTCAGAACTAATTCGACTAAAAAAAATTTCAAGGAAAGAGCCTACCAATTCTTAAAAAGCCGGCAACGTATTCGCGATCCGGCATTGAGAGTGTCTACTCTACCTTAACATCCAGTGAGGCTCCTGCCCTTTTGCCCCCTGTTCCATAAAAAATGCCATTTTGCGTTTGTACAAAACATGCTGCACTGAAGACGTGGACTGTAAAGCTCTCAAAATTAATAGTATATAAACGTATTAAATTTTTGTAGAAATCCTCGAAAATGCATTTCGTTCTCAGTGGAAATCTATTGCTAACTAACAGTGGGAATCTATATATAATGAAACTAAAATAAAAAGTAAAAAATAATTGCTATAAAAAAACACGTAATTAAATTTTCCATCAGGCATCAACGCTGTCGAATACTTCCCGACGTAATAATCCAAATAAAAGGTCATAATAACAGCAAGCCCTTGTTTACATTCTCGTGTACCCTTGGCTTAGCATTGATACATTTAACGCAATGAACAAAAAACTTCATTTTCAAAATAGTGCAAACATCCTTCCAGCATGACCTAGAAAATTTAACATTCTTTGTCTTTATTTCAATTAGATATCTTACCTGTAGTAATATCATCATTATAATGTTTAGATGATAAAGTATTTAAAATATTCTTAACCTTAGTAATAATAATTAAAAATGGATAAATAGAAAACTTTTAACGCTGGCATTTCCTCGCTGTATTCCGATACTGATTCGTTGAGCGAGGCACCAGCTCTGGGGTCACCAGTACTACCAGGCTAATGAAATTTTTAAATAGCGCCTGTGCACTTGAATTCCAAGGCCAAAGAGTCTACTCCAAGGGTTGCTAAAGGACTATTATTTCTTGTAGTATCATATCCAACTGCAAATCTGTAGTAAGTGCCTACACCAAGCCTCATAGAGGCTTCATAGGCTGAAAGATGCAATATCGGTAGTCCTAAATTAGGCAGTGGTTTTGGAACAACCTCGTGCCTCTTAAGCGTGCTGCTCCGGTCGCATCAGACATCCGTCCCATGGTATCCAACTGCAGATTATCAGTATTCATCATTCTTATCATTCCCAAGTGGGGAGAAAATAGAAAAATACGACATTCAGACTGTAAAACGTAAAATTTATTTACTCTCGATTAACTGACGATTTATTCTAAGATTAAGATTAACTCTTGTTTGGTCGAATCGACCCTTAATGATTTATCTCGCTCTTACAACTTAATTATTAACATTTATGAAAATATTGATATATTTTACAACAATCTACAAACTTACCGTAACTTTGTTTATCATCTTTTTAATGAGGTTTAAGTTTTTTTTTTTTTTTGTGGTTGCTTGTTTCATTTTTTCCCTTGCTAGCTTGTTTGTGTTCTAATATAATTGACGTGTATGTATGTAAAATTTGTAATGTCATAATTTCTTGTATAATTTTATGCGCAACTGACCAAATAAGCGACTAATTGCGGAAATTGAGTCCATACTTCTACTACTATCTATCAAACATACTAAAATACATACATTATTTTGGAAACGGCAATGAATATATGAGGAGATTGTATACATCTGAATTCGTGACTAAATTAAGCATTTGAGGTCACGGGAAGCTGCGAGATTTTAATGATAAAATACATTGTTTAGAGTTCAGCGAATGTCATTGTTATTATTCTTTTGTGATTTTAATTTGGTAATTGTAAATGTGATATTCGCATGGAAGAGGGATGTGTCGGATCATTTGCTTGAATAAATTTGTCTATGTCTTTTTACAAAATCTTTATACATAAAAAAACCAGTAACATTGTAATTATTATATTGATAAAATAGTACGAAACGGTTTACACTTTCTATCTATTGTATTAGATAGAAAGTGTAAACCATTTAAAAAAATAAAGTTGTGTACACTTGCCCGACCCAAAACATGATGCATGTCAGGCACAGAAGACTGATAACTAGGGGATACATAATGGGGTTGTAACACCACTAGAGAAACATGTAATAAGTACCAATTTAACTTAAATCTGTAAATTTTAATTATAGGTCAAATTTGTAAAGAATTGCGGTCCGAGAGTTCTACCTTGTTGAACCCTAATATTAATTCATCATGTTAATTTGGTCATGTACCCACGGTATAACAATGTTAACAAACGGTGCTTTATTGCTAACTTTTATCCGCAACATCGTTCGTTTGGTTTTACCAAAGACTAAACTTATTAAAGACAAGTAGGACTTCATTTTTTCTTTATTTGTTGCCAAGATTTTTAATTGACTTTTACTATAAGATATTTTATATATAAGAATAATGGAGACTAAGACATGGATTGGAGATCTGATGAGGAGCATGATGGTAGCAGAAGCTTACAAATATTTTGTAAGCTACTAATGTTTCCGCAATTACATTGATTCAATACATTATACAACGCATAGTTAAACAACTATCACGGACATTTAACTACATCTAATGATTAATTAACAAATATAAATGAGATACAATTTCAGCTTCCTGAATTCTTAACATAATTTAAACATTTGTTTCGTAATTACACGTTAATTTATTTGAATGATTAATTAACGAAAAAGTTACTTCTAATTTTGAGTTAAGTTAAGAGAACCATTACAATGCTGCACCTAAGTGACGTAATAAAACGCTTTATTTAATTCCACGTTATATTTATTTATACAGTAAAAGCCTCCTACAAAAGGAATTCCAGAATTTACTCTATTGCTGGCTCCAACCATCTTTCCCCAGGATTGAGAGACATTGCGATGATGTCTGTGCTTCGTGGCTATTTAATCAGTCTCTTTTTATTGGACAAGGGGCAGGAGGCTCATCTGATGTTATGTGATACCGCTGCCAATGGACACTCTCAATGCCTAAGGGAGGTTCGGAAATACTTCAGTGCGCAGCTAGATCCACATAGTAGTGGTTCGACTCAGTCGTGGATGTTCTTCGAAATTTAACTTTCTTCCCTGAACTAGGTATATTTATTTCCATACAGGATGCTCCAACGAAATGGGAAACATAAATATTGTATAATGATAGCATCATTAATGATTGAGCACCATTCAGGGTGGATGGACATTTGGCACGCGAAAAAGTGTTTAATTAAGCGAAATTAAGAACTGTCACGTAAGAAAAGCAAATTGGTTTGATTTTTAAATAATATAGTTATTTTTTTTTATTTCCAACACACAAATGCACAAAAAAGAAGAACAATAAAAACAATAACTAACCTTAAAATATAATAAATAAAATATATTATTAAAAGGAGTCCCTTTAGGCAAGGTTCCGAAGATACTGGCAGCGTTACCCCTTTGAATCGCTAGACTAATTCTTTGTCCGAGGTAGCTGTCAGCTCTAAATTTGCTACTAAGTTATAAATAACACATAACTTTAAATTGGGCCTTGTGGTAGTGGAGCTTGGATGCTGGCTGCATATTTTAAAATAAGTTTGCTTTGTAATTTATATCAGTAAGAAATAACTAACGGTTGACGTAAATTATACCGACTTAAAAAAAGAAGGATGATTTTATTATTATCAATACGGCGTGTATTTAATGTTTGTGTATTTAATAGACACAAAAAAATTCACGCCGTAAAACGTAAAAATACTTTATTTTCGAAGTGAAACTTCTTTAGGCGCATGAGGGTAAAAATTTTACGGAACGTCACGAACTTGTGCAGCGTTTTTGTCGAAAGGGAGAGAGCTATTGAGACCGATTGAGATAGAGTGGGATGGGGGGATTTCCTTATAGAAATTCTATTTTTAAAATTAAAATTTCGTAAAGAGAATTTATGAAATATTAGTATTATATATTATGCAAAATAATTTATGGAAATCTCAAATGACGAATTGTAAATTAAAATGCCACGTGTTTTTATTGTCGAAGAAATATTTGTATTAATTTTCGACACTTAATATTAAAAAAAAAAGTAACAAACCGAAAATTTACAGAGCAATCCATCTGTTAAAATTTTAAAATATCTGATAACAACTAAAACTGTTTTTTGACAACATTTCTCGGTGCACAGACAAGAAACGTTGTATATCTCTGTACGCAGTGGATCGGAAAAAGCCGCGAAATTGCATAATATTGACGATCGAAGCGTAACACGCTGTCAAACGGGTAAATACAACAGATGGCGAGCGACACGCATTGTAATTTGATTTCACATTTTGTATAAATAACTCAAAACTAGATAAATATTATATTTATTTTGAACACAAATATAGTATTTACAATATTCTTACTCAAAATAACTTTATTCCTACAGGTAAACAAGTACACTTAACCTACATAGTAATAATAATAATAATCAAAATAATAAATATAATTAGAAAATTAAAACAAATATAAAAAATTTGGTCCCTGTGGCCTTTAATGCTGGCAGGATTTCTTCATATTGCGATACTTATTCGTTGATTGTGCAAAGCACCAGCTCTGCACCAACTTAAATCTTAGTTGCAAAATCAAAGTTGGAGAAAAGACATCTTTGTGCTTGTTTGAGGGAGGTGAGACCTCCGACGGAGTGAAGGTTTCCTCCAAATTCTTCCATTTGTCTCTCATCTTCGCTACTATTTTGCAATATTTCCCCGCTATCTCTTTTGTTACTTGTTTCCAGGTTTCTGGTGGGTGTCCTCTCTTTTTAATGCCGTATATTAAAAGGCCAGAAAAGTCTGCATCTTCGAATTTTTATTTACATATTTTAAAACAAACAAAATCTTTTTTAGGATAACGTTTTAGAATTTAGGAAAAAGAAAAAATACACTTTACTTTTTATATTTCTAAAATAATATCTTGCAAGAAACTCTCTACCACTCCTTCTATGTTAATGATTCTTAAAGCTGTATTCTTTATTTTGTCTATTCTTTTCTTCCCTATCATACATCCTTCCATCGATCTTTGACACACCTGTAGCTTTGTATGCTACTTTAGTGGGCGCCCTAATTTGAGATCCATATATTAGTAAGGGTAGTATGCAAGTATTGAAGAGCTTTCTTTTAATTACCATGCTCGTTTTTTTCGTGACTTCTTTAAGCGCCCAAAAGCTCATCCATGATTTTGCTATTCTTGTGTCGATTTCTTTCATTGTTGCATCGGTCATAAATATTGTCTGACCGAGGTACGAGTATTCGACATATTCTATAATACTGTTATTCAATAGTATTACTTTCTGGAATTGGTCATACATAAAACACATAGGGATGTGCGAAGATAAAGTTAATTATGTGGCAAATTAAAGTATAATGCGTTTAAATTATAACACATTAAGGAAGTTCTGAAATATGACAGAAGGTTATTTTAGAAAAAATAACTTTGTAGAGAGAATTGGCTGTTTTCAGGGTCGTCAACAATAACATACACGAATTAAATCTATCAGCTTTGTTCTATCTAGTTTATGTTTAAAAACCACTATATATGAAATAATATTTAAATCAAAGGCGCTACAACCTTTTAAGCCTGGGCCTCAGATTTATTAATCTGTTTCATGATGATTTGTCAATCTAATAGGCAAGTAGACCTGACACACGCAGTCTACTTTTTTGGTCTAAGGCATTCCGATTTGCTCACAATGTAGAAGACATAAGCCGTACCAGCGAGTGTTAAATGCGCACATAAAAAGTCCATTGGTGCCACCGAACTTACGACCTCAGGGATGAGAGTCGTACACTGAAACCACTAGGCCAACACTGTTGAACCCGTTCTACCATTTACAAAATTAAATTTATGGTTCTTTTATAACACAGCTCGCTTGTTTACATTTCATAATATGTTAGTATAAACTGCCTACGCTAAAAAAAATTGGTTTTTGATAGAATTTAATATTACACTCATTTTTTCATTAAATAAATAAGAATATTAGGTACACTGCCACAGGGACCAAACATTAATTTATTATAGTTACTATGTATGTTAAGACCATAGTAAATACTGTATATTTGTGTTTTGGAAAAATATATATTTTTAACCTGTTAAAGTTAGATAAATTAAGGCAGATTATGTGTTGCAAACGAATGAGTTTTAAGTTGCCCAAGAGTCGCAGACATGACGTCTGTACTTTGTGGTCATTAAAACCTGTCACACATAAGCGACGCGGATCGTGTTAGAAATCAAATTAATATGTTTTATTCATATCGGTAATACAATGTACACTTATCAACGTCAAAATAGAAATACATATTAAATGCTTCTAATTTTACAATTCTGCCAGTTCTCAAATCTAGGGCGTAGAACGGATGAGAAGAACTGGGAATAAACTCTTCGCAACTCTTTTTGAAAGCTTTTTGTTTTACACACTGTTTGTAAGGAGCTGCAACCATTACACCATTTTCCACATGACATCTTAAGTAATTAATAATAATAAAATAAACTAAAAATAATGATTTATCCTCTATCAGCAGTAGGAATGGTGAAATAGGAGTACGCGCTTACATGCAAATACTTTTCAATTCGTTTAGACCACTACGTTCGGCAGATTTCTCCGTAAGCTGATATTTTAGATTTGCTATTCGTGTGTTTGTAATTTACTAAAACTACAAAATTTGATAAATATGCCAACATACAAAATTCAATGTTATGGACACTTTTCAGGTTATATTTTAATTTATAGGTAACAAAATTTGCTACAAAATAAATAGTTACTTTAAATTTCTAGATATTTTTATAATTCTAACAGTTTCTTGGGCTTTAGTTTATCTTGATATTGGATCTAATTCCTCGAAGATGTTGGGTGTTATGAGCCATTGTTATTTAACTTTTTCAAAATCTAAATAATTTTTAATCATCTTATACTTCTAAATTACGAAATTTTACTGCTGTTAAACGCTTCAACAAATAATTATAACTTTAAGTAAGTAATTTTATTTATTACCCTATTAATATATCAATATAATAAGGATACAATTTATGTATCATTATAACGGGTTGGTTGAGTGTTTGAGGAGCCAGTCATTGATTCAAAATAATGTTCATTATAATTTTTATTTAAAATGTGTGACACGATAAGTCCAGTCCCGATGTATTTTAAATACCGATGCCTTTTATAAATTTGACGATAATTTAAATGATAATAATCCTTGGTATTGATTTGCTCCAGTTCAAACAATTGTAAGACTCAAAACTTGGTGAATAAAGAGTGGCGGAGAGTTTCTTGCTAGTTCTGCTTGTCCATTCTACGAATTGTTAGTAAATGTAAGTTTAGAATCAATTAAACATCTTTTTTCTTGACGTTCATAAGTGTACTTGGTTACCAATATGAATAAAGATATTTTGAGTTTGAGATTATAGTCACCTAATAGACCTTTTGTTCAAAAACGCTTAAGCCTAGCTTATTCCCCTCTGTTCTACTGACCACAATGAGTCACGTCAGTGAAAGTGACCGTCGATGACGTCATACAGCTCACATCCCGATACAAATGTCACAAGATTATTACCCTGTTATACAGTCTGTATAATTCCATTACAAGTATAAAACCTAGGCGTGGAGATTTATTTCAAAGGAATAGTAGAATGTAATAATTTAATAAATTTTAGAGAATTTTATTTTACTTTTAGATTAGTGTTTCCCAATCTATTATGTACCATGCCCCACCTTAGCCTTCCTAAAATTCTTATGACACAAAGAAACATACATAATTTATAGTATCTAAAATTGCTCAGAAATTAAATTTAGAAAATAATTTAAGCAACTTAAATATATAGTATATAGTATAATAATATATTATAGTATAATTATATATTATAGTATAATGTATAGATAGGTTTTAGAAAGAAATTACTTGAAAATTGATAACGAAACACAATAAGTATATATTTTAAATCATATAATGAAAATCTGAAATTACAAATAATTATTTTAAAAAATTATACATTTTTAACCAATTTGCCCGCTTGTGGGGCGTGGGCTTTGTGAAAAAAAAATTAGATTGTTGTTCATCAGACATCATTGTCTAATTGAACCTTTAAATGATTGAGCGTGTCCACTTTTACACAAACAAGTCTAGGTCACGGATTTATCGCATGGACAGGCATGGACACGTTTGAGCGCGTTCGAGACGTATAAAAAATATTACGTCAGATATATTTATTGTTTCTACGACATCTTTCGAGCATTATAGGTCAATAAAACAATTAACCGGATCGAAGTTATGTATTTACAATTATCTACTATATAAAAATAAGTCGGGTTTTCCTTCCTGACGCAATAACTCCAGAACGCACGAACCGATTTCCACGGTTTTGCATTCGTTGGAAAGGTCTCGGGCTCCGTGAGGTTTATAGCAAAGAAAATTCAGGAAAAATTTCAACAGACAAACGGGATCACCAAACGAAATGTTACATAACACGAAGCCATCTGGTGGCGAAACGGAGTTCGCCGAGTTTGCTAGTTTTACATAATTTTAAATTTAACCGACGTTTCGCGTGCTTTACAGCGTGCGTGATCACGGTGACTGAAGAAAAAAGGTGTTGAATGTCAAAAAGTATCACAGCTGTAGAAAAGGTTGTATTATCTGTATTTATTTCCCCGGAGTTGGTTGGTTGGTTGGTTCCCCGGAGTTCCAACATATTATTTACATCTTATTCTAACGTAACTTAATCTACATTAAACTTTAATAGTATTTTTCCATGTCTGCTTTCTAACCTTACACAATCAGTGCAAATGCTCAATTATGGATATTAATTAGCTTGCTCTACATAGACAGTAATGTAATACAATCTTCTAGAATATTCTTACAAAGTTTCCTCTTTTATTTATTTATTAACACTTCGTTGCAGTAATATAATACTGACATAATTAAAAGAAAAGGAGGACAACTGCCGGCCTTATCGCTTTCGAGCGATCTCTTCCAGGCTGTGAGAAAAAAAATTAGAAGCAAGCAAGAAGTGCAAAAATACATAAGACATATAGTTATTTAGACACAACGTATCAGTATCAATATTAAAAAAGAACAAAAGAACGACACATGAAAACGACTTTTTCTTTTTTACTTTTTTAAATTTTCAAAAATTTAAATCGTTTATGAAATAGGAAGGAGTATTAGAATTGAACAGGATGGAATATAAGAGATGAAGAACGTGAGCATCACGGCGCTGACGAATGGGTAACCAGTTTATTTCTCAAAAAAGACGAAAATGTCACTTACATGAGAATAATACTTTAGATTAACATAACATTGTAGTCGTTCTTAAAATAATCACGATAAAACGATAGCCGTACATGCAATAAACTTAAAAGTAAATATGAATTAAAAGTAATTATAAGAAATGAATTTTAAAGTAATTTTATCAAACATATTCACTTAGCTTCGATTTGAAAGAATTGAAAGAAGTAATATTTTTTATATTTGTGGGTAGTTTATTAAACAGCTGTGCGCCTTCTTAGGCAAAAAAGAAGGCGCACAGCTGTTTAATAAATATAAGAAAGAAGTCGTGGTTGCGGAACGTACGGCAGTGGACCGGCATCACATCCACCGAGCTGTTTAGACAACACAAGATACCTAGCAATTCAAGCAAATTCAATTTATAGAGTGGCACCTGAAGAAGATGTGCTTCACGCAGACAAATTCACGCTATAACATAATATTTACAATATCGTTACTAATCTGCTTGGTTAATGTGAGTAGATATACAATATATGTACCGGTTATAAGCAGCTGATGAATTTTAAAATTTTTAAGTGTCTATATGATACTGTTACGAAGACGGGTCGACTACTTAGAGAACTCTTCAGCATGCTGAAATGTGATTTCTGATCGTTTCAGGAGAGGGTCAATCACATATTAGAACATCGTAATTTACATAATGTTACCCTAGTTTTCAGGAGGCTAACACATTTTTTTCAGGCCGTTTCAGAACAAGTGTAGTCAAGTGGTACACTTTTCAGGAAACCCTTTGATGAGGGAATAGTCTAGAACGAATTTTCTAGGTGTGGGACAAGGACAAAATGCCTGAAAGGGGATAACAAATGACTAGAAAATTCTAAGACTGAAAGCGTAATATTTTATTTTTGTAACATTTATGTTTACCATAATTGTCTTATATTTTAGAAAATATATCTTGTAACATACTGCAGTTATATAACATTATGTATTATGTGGTGAACTTTAATAAATAATTTCAGATACTTATAATCTGTATCTGCTTTGCCCAACTTTTTATTTAGAAGAAGGCTTATCGTGATTACATTACGAATTGTGAAACTGTGAAACTTTGGTCATACTTGTTAAATAACAGAGTCAAGATTATTATAATTCATGGAGATTCAACAAGCGTAAAGTTACGACATTGTCTTTTAAATTCATATGTACTTCCGATGAAGGGCCCGAGGACGCGATGTTGTAAATTTAATGCACAATAATTTCATAAGATATCATGTGGGCATAGTCAGTTTATTTTTGCTTATTGCGAAATCGTCCTGTCCTCTAACTTTGCGCGGCTATACAAATACCATTATGTTTCAGGCGGCTCATAAACAGTTTTTTACCCTATAAGTGTCTATTTTTGTCTATCGTTTAAAACCGGTAGAACGTCATAATTTTAAGTCATAGTGCAAAATAAAACGCGATTTTTGCATGTCCCACCCCTACACCTTCAAGTTCGCAGCTAAAATTAATACCAATGCTTGACATTTTTAGTAAGGTTATAAGTGTCATTCAAACGATTTTATTCTTGCTTCAATTTTAAACCTTATTAAACCATCAGTTAAGGTAAAAAATTGATTTCAGGTAATATTAGTGCTGTCCTCAACATTTGGCATGGTATACATTAGACGGAAAGGTCTTATTATTTAATTTCCTTGCTAAAAACTACCGTACTGGTTACGGATTTTAATAAATGTATAATTGCAATAAGTTATTAAAAGCCCGCGCCACCAAACAAGTCCCGCGGCGAAAAATTTACTAAATTTGACAAGTCGGCCATGTTGTTTATTGTCTCTGATTGTGCGCGGGAGAAGTGCTGTTTAATTATTAAACTTAGTAGTTACAGAAGTTGTTTACGATAAAGTCTTAAGGTATAAGAGTTTCGTGAAGCAGAAAAGAAACCGAAAGCGTTCTGATCTCATTAAATGTTTATGGTTTAAGCTCGAGGCAGAGCCATGACAGGTAAAATTTAGGGTTTCTATTATATTGTTAATTACCCACACGTTGGGAATAATGAATAAACATTTAGATTTGTTGAAACATACAAATAAATATGTCGTATTTTGTTTTGTAGAGTATTCTATTTTGTCAATTTAATGTGACCGAAAAAGAAAGGAAAACATACGGCAATTATTTCGAGTAAAATGACTCCTGGGATAAAACAAAAAAAAGGGTGCGTGTACTTATGTACGCGCGTAAGAAGTTATACGTCGGTGGCATTATTAAAAATAGTTTTTGATTGCATGCAAATAATTAATTGCGATTGAATTATCAAAGACTGGAAAAGGAGTCATTGTAGTCAATAAAGTTCAGTTTACATTTGAAAAATTAAATAAATAAATATTTATTATTATTCTCTTACATTAAGTGTAACATAAATTCTATTATTATTCGAATGTTATTTTAAATTACGCCCAATGCCGTAGCATCTTCCGTGGGCAACTTAATTCTGTTAATTTTGTGTAACGGTGCGCGCGCATCGTAAAATTTCACTCTCATTAATTTTTCATAATGCGCCTAAAGAGTATAACTTCAAAAATCCATTAACCATAGATCTAGTTGACTGATTATAGCAATAATGTGAAACAATAATTAATAAATTGCGGTCAATAAGTTAAAGTCATTAACTTCCAAGGAAGTAATACAACCTTACGAAGAATATTAAAAGGAGGGGATTTTTGTTTCAAGCGTTGCCAGTCTAAAGGGAAAGTCTTGATGGCACGTGCTATGTGTATCATTCTTTCAATGTTTCTGGCAAAATGCCAATGAGAAAAAAATCGAATCTTTGATAAGTCTAAAACTGGTTGGCAAAGTAAGAAGGTACGTTGGTTACTAAGTTTGTAGGATAAAATCGTTACATAATTGGTAACGCAAAAAAACCTGTGGCGCCTTACCGTACAACCTTTTTAAGTCAGGGCCTCAGATTTCTGTATCCATTTCATGATCATTTGTCATTCCAATAGACAAGTAGGTGATCAGCCTCCTGTGCCTGACACACGCCGTCGACTTTTTGGGTCTAAGGCGAGTCTCCATACGATGTTTTCCTTCACCGTTCGAGCGAATGTTTAATCCACAGCCTACGACCTCAAGGATGAGAGTCGCATGCCATAGACACTAGGCCAACACTGCGCTAATCTGTAATGCAGGCTTTGAAAAAGTCTTTTTAGAAAACGCTCTATTTATTTTTAAATCGCAATTTTTTTTTTATGTAATAGGAGGCAAACGGGCAGGAGGCTCACCTGATGTTAAGTGATACCGCCGCCCATGGACACTCACAATGCCAGAAGGCTCGCAAGTGCGTTATCGGCCTTTCAAGAATTGGTACGCTCTTTTCTTGAAGGACCCTAAGTCGAATTGGTTCGGAAATACTTCTGTGGGCAGCTGGTTCCAATAGTGGTGGTGCGCAGCAAAAACTGCCTTAGAAAACGCTCTGTTGTGGAACGACGCAATCCAAATCATAATGACATGAACGCAATTTTTTTTTAAAGTGGATGAAGTTAATGACGGTAATAATAGATAAAACCTCTTAACTGCACTCAAATAATTTCCAGCTTAAAATCTGAAGTGCAGGAATGATTGGAACATAAGAGACTATTTCACGAAGATAGTTGGGCCAACCCCGTTTTAAGCCAATTGATTAAAAACAGGGCATCCAGTTATCGCCATTGACGATTAACTTAGCGAACATGGTTACGAGGTCGTAAAATAACCGCCATACCGCGATCACTATCGAAAAAGTATGGATCCCAATGGAAAAAAATGCGTATAAGAACCTTGGTTAATGTGCAAAAATATACTAGAATTAACAAAGCTTTTGCTAAAATTGCACATGAAGACTGGCGTGAACAATGCAGACTAATTGTGGAACGTCTAGAAGACGAATATTTGAAAAATTATAGGTTAATTGAAGTAGTAATAGATTTGAGACTTCGACAGAAAGCGATAGCGAAACAGACTCCGACACAACTGATAATGAGGATAGTGACTGCAGTATGTCAGGCATAAAACCGTTAAGAAGCCGTAACTATTGTAAATTCTAAACTATTGATTTATTATACACTACATGAGAGAATAATTATTATTTATCATTACCGCTCTATTTGAGAAGTCAAATTATAATTTCTTGTAAACCTTTTATTAATCGATAATGAAATATGAAGAGAATTATGTTGGCAACATTTTGCTATTAGCTGACAGCGTCGCGTCTGCCCTTTTTTGGTGGTGCGAATTTTATCTTAATATATAATATAAATCTCGTGTCACAATGTTTGTCCTCAATGGACTCCTAAACTACTTAACCGATTATAATAAAATTTGCACACCATGTGCAGTTCGATCCAACTTGAGAGAAAGGATAGTTTAAATCTCAATTTATACCCGCAATATTATTTTATTGCAAAATATTTGTTTATTATTTGATACAATTCTAACAAATGGCGCTGTGTCAAAAGTACCAACGTTTCACATAAGCTATCTACCGTTCACATACGTTCTCCTACCGTTTCCCTTGAATAGTTTACTACTATGTAATATAACAAAGACCTTAGCCAGAGCAACGCTTGGCCGGTCTGCTAGTAATTTCATAAATTTACTCGCAACACAAGACATTTTATATAAGTGACGTCTACTGGAATACAAAGTTATTAAGTATGATCATTGCAGCGCCATCTTTGTAAGATGCAAAAATCATGTCATATTACTCGTAATATAATTTTCAAATTTATATGCGTGTATAAAACAATATTCATAACATTCATTATATTATGTAATAAATAATTTAACACTTTATAATTGCTTTTTATTGTATTGACATTGACATAATTCAGATAGCATGAGGATTTGTCAAGTGTCAACTTCAATTTACGATGCTAATTGCAATCGTAAAAATTCTGAAATTTCGTAAAACTGAAATTGCCTAACGCTGTGTAAGGTTAAAGATTCGTAGTTTATTCTATATAATAATAAATTAATAAACAAAAGTCACCGCGTGTGCAAATTTTTGGACTCCTTGTGCCGGGAAAATTATGTATAAAGCATTATAGTGAGTGTTTTAATAAGTGTTCTGTGTTGCAAACAAATTTTGGTTAAGATGAATTTTCCTAAAACTCCTAAAACAACTCCTATTACGGATGACTATGATATTTCCTCTACAGTCCTTGGCCTTGGGATCAACGGAAAGGTACGTGTTATTCATTATTTCGCTATATTAGTTAAGTTTAGTTTCTTCTGCCTCATTGTTTACAATGCATGACGTAAAGATCAAAAATATACCTACCTAACGGAATCCTATGCCGCGACGATCGTAAAAAAAACTTCCAATGTCATAAGTAATTGTACACATACCTACCTATCTCTTATTTTTAGTAACGTCCAACGAATGGTTTTAATATCTAATAGCTCTCATGAGTAAAATAAAAAATTGTATTTCTGTTATTTGGTTCAAATTAGCTCGTACAAATCGTTTTTACCATTAAATAATATCATAGAAACTGAACTTTGTACATGTTTTTATTAATGATGCAATTATTAATATTCAATGAAAACATCTAGAGTTATGCTATAACAAAATAATCTGAGTCTTATGAATCATGAGTTTGCCATGTGGATGAAAGAAAAGAAAGGCAACAATAATTACCAAATAGCTTTAATATCATTTGGATAACCTCTCTATTTAAAAGCTAACAAGATTAATGCAACTAGTGTAGGCATTACAGTTAATAAGTCTACGCCCTGTGCTTATGTTAGTTATGTTAAACAAATATCTATGTATAAGTAGCTATTTTTCCTGCAGTCTCAGGTGAAAAGTTTCACCTGAGCAGCTGCTTATCAATTCCGTAATATTAACATTACACCACCTTATCTTAAGATAACTATGATAAATTGGTCTCAAGTACTTTTTAAGCTACTTATGAATGAAATTTGTGCTGACATAATGACATGTGTTTTTTTAGAAAAATAATTGATTTTCAAAAGAATCTATGAAAAGTATGTTATTTAAAAAGTATTTAAGTACTGAGAACAGATAAATATTTTATACATTAGTCAAGTTCAATGACATGATAAAATACTGACTCATTTGACGATGACTTTCATGTATCACCTATATTATATCTGCAATAATTTTTAAATTTTGTGGCTATCCATATATATATTTACAGTGTAAACTCCATGTAATGTCCCTCGATTTAATGACAAAGTCCCTAAAGCATCGAAATCACTCGGCTTTGGTTGGTTTAGCTTATCTTCCATACAATGAGACACTCTACATACCATAACCCCCACCCTCAATAGCGACAATTAAGTAACAAAAAGTACTTTTTAAGTTGCCAAAATTAGTTAAAACTGCAGAACTCTGTGCATTCTTTTGTCTCTTTATTGTCCTATCCCGTAATAAACTCAATTTACTCAACTGTCGGCTTCTTCAACACTAGTCTGAAGTAAACTTTTTCTTCTTATACAGATTTTTCTTCTTTCTATTTAACGACAACTCTTTGTAACATCAAAACATGGGCGGTCCCTTGAGTGTCAATTTATAGTTTACACTGTATTTATAATTGTAAATAATTATTAGCTAAAGTAATAAAAGAGTTTAATAAAATTAACATAAGCATAAATGCTTACCGTTAATGGGTGTGTCCACCACACACCCTATTCTATATGATACCACTCTGATTTGACTTAACTTTTTTGTACCTGTTTTAGCTATACATACAATGTATAAAGGATTTATTTATTTTATGTCTTAAATACAATTGTAACTAGCTATGGTTAAATTCTTATAACATGTTACAAGTGGAACCAAGAGTAGTAGATACATAAAAGATCTACTTAATCTAATCTATAAGTTATTAACTCCAAACCACCTGCTAAAGCAAAAAGCTTAAGGCAAGACAGTCATATACATATTTTGTGATTTAAATGATATAACAAAACTTAGTTACTTCAGATGACGTCAGATTAACGTCAAACTAACGTGACGTCAGAAAGTAACATATATGACGTCAAAGAATGAAGTTAAAGCTTAACAATTTAAAATTCTTTGACAGTAATTCTATACTAGACATTACGTCTAGAGTTAAGCTTGTTAACTAAAAATAATTAGTATAGTATTATAGGTTAAAGTTTTTGCCCATGAGATTTCCTGTTACACTATTTGTCTAGCCGCATGAGAAAACATCAGCTTGTCAAATTAGGTTTTAAAACAAAGAATAAAAGAGATGCTTTATGTTAGCTGGAACATATTGTTACAAGTTTTGTTAGTAGTTGTGAGGAAAAATAAAATTTATTGAAGAAATTTAAACAAAACAACATTATGTTTAGCATTTTTATTACTACTTCTATATTTATATAATTCTATGTATTTTATAAATATGTTTTTACAAGTTACTTATAAGTTTTCTGTCATACTAATGGATGAGTAAATTTGATGAGTTATGTCAGTTGTGATATGATTAAGTGGCACAATCCAACATTTTTTTTTATGTGATGTCTAAGGATGCATCCACATCTGGCGAATGTGCAGCAGTCACTGCAATGGTTTGGTGCGCCTCTTTAGCTCAACTCATGTGCACATTCACCAGATGTGGACGCACCCTAAGCCCCTTTATTAGCCTCCCTGAGATAAATACCTCCAAAGCTTCATTTACTGTCACAGTATAACTGTATGGGAGTGCTATCATCTCTCACTCTTGTCTATTTCTTTATGAGTTTTTTTAAGGGGATAATGCCTGTGGTAAAATATTTCTAAGATTCTGAGAACCTATTGAATGTAGAAAGCCTACTTAAGCTTTTTCTTTTTATCAATTACCTTACTACAGATACGAAGTTTAAAAGCTACCCACACATACTTTTTTAGTACATAATGACATATTAATATTAATGCAATTAAATCTAAGTATAGTTTCTTGTAAATTGGTATCGACAAAGCTGGAGACCGTAAGAATGTTGCTCCTCCTGTTTTAACAACATACTCCACCCAAAAGACCAGCTCTTCACCTGGGTTTTGTTGTCGGGTGAGAAATGCCTCTGATAGTGCTTTTGCTTTCATTTTATATCTGTAAATTATTTATATATTAAGTGCAAATAATATTGGAGATGAGCCAAAGGCCAAAGGAGATGTGGACACAGCATGAGACTTTGGACATAGCCAGTGTTGCCTGTTATATTTTTTATACAGTATTGTTTGTAATGCTTTCCAGTTTACATATAATTTGTCTAAATCCATGTCTGTTTATGAAAATAATTGGGCCTTCTACAGCCATTCTACATTGACTTACTTTGGATTAGCGTTCATTGTATTTATAGCTGCTAGAAGATCAGATGCCAATCTGGTCTCACTTAAGTCCACTGATATGCCATAGCCTTTATTCTTCAAAGTCACAGAGTTGATCATCTGGTCGCCACACACTGGTATACTTATGATTGGTACTCCGAAATGTATGGCTTCTATTGTTGATAGTTGACCACCATGGCTGATAAAGAGTTTTAAGTTTGGGTGCGCTAAAATTAAAAAAATACTATTATTTTCAATGATTAATCATAAGTTTTATATTCTATATATAAAACTAGCAAACTCGGCGAACTCCGTTTCGCCACCAGATGGCTTGGTTTTATGTTACATTTCGTTTGGTGATCCCGCTTTTCTGTTGAAATTTTTCCTGAATTTTCTCTGCTATAAACCTCACGGAGCCCGAGACCTTTCCAACGAATGCAAAACCGTGGAAATCGGTTCGTGCGTTCTGGAGTTATAGCGTCAGGAAGGAAAACCCGACTTATTTTTATATATAAAACTAGCAAACTCGGCGAACTCCGTTTCGCCACCAGATGGCTTCATTTTATGTAACATTTCGTTTGGTGATCCCGCTTTTCTGTCGAATTTTTTCCTGAATTTTCTTTGCTATAAACCTCACGGAGTCCGAGACCTTTCCAACGAATGCAAAACCGTGGAAATCGGTTCGTGCGTTCTGGAGTTATAGCGTCAGGAAGGAAAACCCGACTTATTTTTATATAGTAGATTGAATTGCTATTCGTTAGTCTCGCTAAAACTCGATAAGGGCTGGACTGATTTGGCTAATTTTGGTCTTGAATTATTTGTGGAAGTTCAGGGAAGGTTTAAACGGTGGGAAACATAAATAATAAGCAAAGGAAAATTCTAAAAACGACAATTGAATTTTCCAATAAACTCTGTTCATTGTGTTCCTATGTATTTTTAGAAATAAAGAGGTATCACTTGGTTGTCATATATTTATAGGTGCCTTCAGAAATGTGTGTTTCATGGCTGTAGTTTGAGGATGTATTTGGCCTCTTTTAATAATGTTGTATTACGTTTTGACACAAAGATATGAAGGTGATACGAAGTTCGCGAGTTCATCTAGTTTTCGATATAGATTTTATTATTCACCTAATATACTCTGCTGAGGCGCCCATTTTACCAAGTGTACGTTACTTGGGATGTTATCCCAATCACTCTCATATTTCCATATTACAGTTTCGTTCAATTGTCCGAACATATTCATTATAGATGTTTTCATAAAGGCAGTCATGTCCATGCTTCGTAGATTTGAGCCCATGCTGAAGTATATAACGCCATGTTTAGCGTTGTCCATGATTTTTTGGAATTCCTGTAAGTTTTGGCAAAGTTATTGTAACCGATATTTGTACAGTCCCTTTCAGAGCATTGGATATGCCTAATGTCCTATAAAATTATTTTGTTTTTATCTAATCTCACCTCACTTTTTCCGTAAATTAAGGATAATAATAATAAGACCGTCTCCTGGCACTCATGTAGTACCGCTATATCTATATATATATAATATATATAATATTATATATTTTACTATTATATTTGTTGTATATACAGTCAAAACCGTTTATAACGACATCGTTTACAACGACCTATCGGTTATTACAACCAGATTGTATGGTCCCGTCCAAATCCCTAGTAAACTATTCAGTAACCAAACCGCTTATAACAACATCGGATACAGCGACGAAATTATATCAATATTCATCGGCTATAACGACCAACCGCTTCTTGTCTCAGCAAAACAAAACAATACAAACGATTTTAAATCTTATTTAGAAACATTGAATGAATATTAGTCATATTATTACCTACGCACTTTCTCCCGCCTCATCCGAACCTCTTCTCGGCCATTTGACCTTGCATACCTACTTTACACATGTTTAGTTCGCTAATTGACTGCGTGAGTAACAGTTAGATTTAAAAGTGCAGCCCTGCGATTCTATAACTCACTACACGAAATCACACAGCGGTTTTTGCATCGGCGGTCGCTCTCAAATCAGTCGTGAAGCAGTCATTTTATGATTTGGCATTCTGAAAAGGTGGGAGCTTGTAGTTTATTGTTTATCGGCGGTCGCTCTCAAATCAGTCGTGAAGCAGTCATTTTATGATTTGGCATTCTGAAAAGGTGGGAGCTTGTAGTTTATTGTTTATCAGAATGCCAAATCATAAAATGACTGCTTCACGACTGATTTGAGAGCGACCGCCGATGCAAAAACCGCTGTGTGAGTTCGTGAAGTGAGTTGCAGGGCTGGTGTTGTTTAGACTGTGCAATTGTGCATTTCTGTGTTATCATGTCGCAAAAAAAGAGAAAAGTGTTTTCTATTGAAAAAAATATTATGTCATATGGATAAAATGCTAAAAATATTTGAGACTGGGCTAAAATGACTGATTACTTTAGTACCTAATTATTTCGTAATAAATATTTTTGTTTCTTTTTTGACTCGTTTACATATTATAATATTAACATACCATATTATAACTCATACCTACTTATTCTAGATAGATAACTATGATAATATAACTATGTACATACATATGTATTATGTACTGTACTTGTGTATATGGCATTGCTTATAACGACTATCGGACATAACGTCGGCAACTAAACCGTTTATATATTAATAATAAGAAAATGAAGTATATGAGAAAACAAATTTTCTTTTTTTTATTAGCATGTAAGTGGAAGAAACAGACAAGAAAGCATAATATGGAAGACATCCTTGAACTTGCAATAAACTTTTATACCGCAGCTTGCATACTCACGCTGCCATAAGGCTGGCAAGTGCGTTACCGGCCTTTCAAAATGCTTAGTAACGTTAAACTAGGTTACCTTATTACATTGTATATACCTCTAGGAATAAAAAAGAAATGTTTTTTTAAACGTACTTACCTGAGGTTGTGGCGGTATATGTTCACTAATGTGATAACCAGCTATGCATTTAGCGTTTTGTGGCAGTTTAAAAGGTGTTCCAAGGGTAGGATGCGTATTTAGAAACATGAGTGATGCGTTATAATGGGCGTCTTCGTATGAAGGCATTACAACACCACGTTTCTTTGCCATTGCTCCAAATTGGTTGTAGTAGCTGGCTTTCTCATTTGGAGTTATCCAGAGGCTGAAATATAAATACATAGCTTCCATTAATTAATTAAAGTATATCTTATAAATAATAATACTTATTAAGCCTCATGTATTCCGTGAAACATTCGACTATCTTCACAAAATTACACTTAAAATTTTATACAGAAATAATTTTAAACATATTTTTTCCAAGGTTTTATTCCAATAAGAGGTCTTATAGAATATAGTCCTCTTCCAAGTGGCTCGATTTCTATCTTGATTTTCTCCACCAACTTCTTTAAGCTTGTCAACCTACCGTGCATCTCTCATCACTCTGCCATTGTTCATGCAATATGGCCCGCCCATTTCCACTTAATTTTTTTGCAATGGGATAGTGCTTCAAAAACTTTTGTTTTATTTCTTATATTTTATTTTTGTTACGAAGTAGGCAAGTTTATATAAAATCGCACAGTTTATAGGTGAAACCTATCGCGAACTATGTCATTCGTTTGACAAATCTGATACCTTTTACATAAAGAAAAAGAATCATAATAACATGGTTATCCTATTGGCCGGGGTTGGAATCGTAGTCTAATTTACTCTTAGGGCTAAAGTTAAAACAGCTCGTACGTTTCGTGTATAAGAAAGCCCTAGTGCCATACCTTCTATAAATACACCTTTCTATGACATAGTAAAGTTCCTTTGCTCTATGCCAGAAGCTTAACGGTGTTACATTATTTGAGTACAGGTCAATGTAAACAGCTGGATTTGGTATCCCGTCTATCAATTGTAGTATTTCCCAGTAGACGTCAGTTGTTCCCAGCCAGATTAAATGAGTTTGGAGCAACGGAGCAATACTGCAAAGAGAGATAGGGATGGAGCTAAAAACCTATAAGTAATATTGTTAGAATTGAACAAAAATGTTCAAAAATTTCTTTAAAATAAACGAGATATCATAAAAGTAAAGTAAAATGTTATTTTGAGCATTGACAAACCCGGTCAACTTTGGAGCGCTGTAGCAGCGTTTACAATCAACGAAATTAAATAAAAATATAGAGATAAATCTTCAGAAAGAGATCCTCTACATAATTGTTCTAAGATAATTTTTTTATAAAATCAAAAGAAAAAAGTTTAATGCAAAAAAGCATTTTTTTCACATTTACTTATAACTTTTGAATTTTGGCTTTATGTTAAAAAGTCACGCAGACATAATTGTAGGCAAAGCGATTTGCTACGGAATAAGTCTTCACAAATTTTTTTGTACAATGGATAGTTTAAGAGATGTAGCCAAAAACGTGTTTTCACCCCTTTTTCCAAGATGGCGGCCGGGGGACAAGGGCGCCAACCCCACAAACTTGGGTTTAAGCTTCCCCCTACATATTCCATAAATAAAATTGCGTCCTCTAACAAATGTTCAGTTTGGCCCTCAATTGTAACATTTCAATGGACTAATAGCTCTATCGTTTTAAGATAGAAAATTTTTGTGGGAAATAAATGTTATCAACTTTAAGCGTCTAATAAAAGATACCCAAGAAGAAGATTAAAAGATAATAATATGTTGATGCATCTATATTTTTTATATTCATATATATATATAGCTAATAACGACCCTATGATCTTAACTTTTTGGTCCTCCTTTTGTAATAAGACTCGCAGATTTTTGACTTATTATATTAAAAATATAATATATCATTGTAGTAACATACCCCATCACGTAATCCGAGTGGACCCAATCTGCGATGACAGCGTCGAACCTCTCATTTGGGTCGCTTAAGAGTTCAATTACTTCTGGATGATCAAATGTTCGTCGGTGGGTTTCATAAGCGAAAAGAAGTGCGTCCTTGAACCCAAGCTTTCGTGTTGTTTGTGATCTGATTGTGTAGCCCTCTTCTGAACAAGAAGAAACGATTAATTAGTGTAGAAAAATTAAACCCACTTATAATAGCTGTCAAAAAAAACCAATAAATGCTGCTCCGTATCTGAAAAATTAACCGATGTAATTGAAAATTTTGTTTTTCCGGGAAATTGGTGGAAGGTAAAAAATATCCAATATCACATACAAGCCTAGTGCCTGATGGTAATGTGAGGAGGCGACCAACTTTTCTATTCGTAGATACCCTACAAACGAGAGGTCGCGTTTAATCTTTTTTTTATGTAACAGGGACAAATGGGCAGGAGGCTCACCTGATGTTAAGTCATACCGCCGTCCAAAGACACTCGCACTGCTAGGTGGCCCGCAAGTGCGAGCCTCGGTTCTTAAAGGTCATCACATCTTATGTACGCAATTAATACTTGCTTGTACGAAACGAAAAAATCGTGAGAAATTCATAGGCATAGTTCAAGTATTACGTCACGCAATTTTTGGAGATTATTGACCCCCCCCATGTAACGCGCTGTAAAGTTTTTCTGTACCCGTTAGTAAAACATTGCAGTTATATGTTTTTTTTTTAAATAAATTTTACGTCACTTTAAAGGAAATTATGTAAATAAAAAAAAAATAGTTTGCCAGCTCTCAGCGTTGCCAGGTGTCAATAAAATAGCCATGCCCCGACCGTGGGGCGTGGGCCCCAAGAAGCTATGGGACTTTATACGAAAGCAAAAACGGGGCGATTATTTAATAATACTGATGTTAAAATATATAGCGACGGAGAAACACTATTGATAGTTGAATTGTACCAGCGAGATTGCTAATGGCTTTAGTTGTGCGTGGTGGGAGATGGACAAGGCTCCGCTGTTACCACGAACCACCTACGACGAGTGTTGGTGGCATCTGGGGATCCGGGCAGTCAGTGATTAGACTGATTGAGGATTCTCCCTTTAGGTCGGAAGAAGAACACAACCTCCCTCCTCCACACAAGTTCTCTATTCTATCTATATACTTTTATTACTTGTACTTAAAGTACCTGTGGACAGAGTGGAGAAGGAGTTCTGCAATTGAAAGCCAGCAATTGGTGGGACAGGGAATGCTGGAAGTTTCTTGTTTTGGAGGCCCAGATTTTGGGCCGCAGAGCCAAGGAAGTGCGTGTATGTATTACCACCCTGCACGTTCTAAATAAATAAAACTTATTGTGAAATAAAATACTTACTGTTGTTCAATGTAGCTGATTTTGCTTGTCGACCAACTTCTGATACATCGATCACTCTTGTGTAATTTGGATTGAGGGTTTCCCTAGGGAATGAGGTTATATGCACCACCTGGAAATCAAATTTATATATGGTTTCTCTTTCCAACAAATTGTATTTATGCTGTGCTAAAATGAGACAGAATAGTGTTTAAGTTTAAAAAATTGCCGATTTCGTTTTTTGAACATTGGGTTAGTTATCTCCAGTTGATCTATATCTCCATATAATTAAAAAATCACGTGTTTGTCACTAAGCTAATTTATTGAAATAAAATGTCAAAAACAATTAAGGATTCAAGACAAATTTCTCGAACTGATAATTATTGTTCTGTAGCAATAAGTAGCGATACCAGGGAAGCGAAGATGCCGAACTTCAGATGATTTCTAGTTTACCTTTGGCATCAGGAGATGTAGGGAGTGCTCCTTAAGGTTAAATGAAAGTTACCTCATGACCAGCCTTCAGTAGATGGTCCACTGCAGCATACCCCAATATACTGTGACTCTTTGATGAAATAGGAAAGAAGACTAGAATCCGTAAAGCGTCATTAAATTTCAACGTCCCAATAATGATTGCTAGGAGTAGACTGTATCGCATCTGAAAATAATAAATTATATTATTTGGCAAAATGCAGGTAAAATGCAGGTATAAATGCTTGAGAAGTGACCTAGTGTCTTCAGGACTCGATCCCCGGTTGTGCACCATTGGATTTTCTTTCTATGTGCGCATTTGACACTTGCTCGAACGGTGAAGGAAAACATCGTGAGGAAACAGTCTTGCCGTAGAATCGAAAAAGTTGATTATATTATACTAGTCTTGGCCGAATTAAGTCGCAAATCGATAATGCGTTGGAACCTTGTCACATTTGTTTAAAGTTTAATTTCAGTTTATTTTTTTATCTTTAAATATACTTAATTGACTTTTTCTGTTTCTGTAATCTGTTGTCCAAGGCTATCAAACTATTTAACCGCCTTTCCCAGAAGTTATAGACTGCCGTGTAATGTTTACAAGGGGAAGGTGATTAAATTTTGTGGGAGAGAATTTAGACCATAAGTTTTGACAACAATTATTTAAACTAGCGGCCCGGCCCGACTTCGCACGGGTAGGCATATAAACATTTTTGTAGATATTGATACGTTCTTTAATATTGTGAAACATTGTTTTGTTCTATCATCAATCGTTTTCGCAGCGCATGCGATGAAAGATATAATTTACCTATTGGCATTTTTTTAACACCTTGGGTAACATTATTGTAGTTTTAGTAAAGATCTTTATTGTTTTCTTGAAATTAAAGTAGCCTATATTAATCAGTGATAATGTAGCATTCAAAAGTTGAAAGAATTTTTAAAATCGGTCCAGTACTTTTTGAGCCAATTCGAAAAATACATACAAATTCAAACATACATATCAATATTACAACTTACAAATCTCAACTTACAAATCAATATTAATCAATCTGAATTTAATTCTCTTTGCAAATAAACGATTGATTCTTATTATTATTACTAAGTGGTTTCTTTTATAATGTGTAGCTGTAAGATTACTTATAAATACAGTGAAACACTAGAAAATTAATTTACTTACCTTAAGATTTTCAAGTGTTCTTACAAAGAATGTTACCGTTTCAAACACAACTAGATTAATGAATATATGTAAAATGAATTAATTACATAACTCATCAATACAACCATTATGTATGGTACATTGGTATTATATACAGTCTGTTTAAAAATAACGATGATAAAGATTTGCATAGTTAACTAGGACTTGTGTCTATAACTCGTAAACGGTGTTAAACATTTTCAATGAGTCATCATTTTTTATGACAAATATTTTTCCTCGTTCTTATCACATGTGGGTTAGGAAGCATTCAAGTATTACATAACGCAATTTTTGGAGATTATACTTCTTTGGCATTATTAAAAAATAGTTTTTGTTTGCATGCAAATAATTAATTACAATTAAATAATCAAAGACTGGAAAAGGAGTCATTATATAGTCAACTAGTAGAATCGGCCAAGCGTTGCTGTGGCTAAGATTTTTGTTATATTACATAGTAGTAAACTATTCAAGAGAAACGGCAGGAGAACACCAATCCACCATGCTTTTTTGGTGGTTATGCCATTAAATTGTAGCTTATGTGAAACGTTGGTAATTATTTTGATAAGGATCAATACCTAGGTACGAATAAAGAGCCTTTTCTAGCGGTGGTATTTTCATAAAAAAAAATTAATAAAAGGACGCTTATTGTGACGTAACTATAAAAGATAGAGACATGCTGTCGTGACATTTTTTATAGATAGTGATGTGTCCTGAAAAATTGTAGTACATCATTTTGTTCTATCTTTAATAGTTTTCGCAGCGCACACCATTGAAGAGAGTATTTTGTTTATTTTTTTACACCTTGGGTTAGATTATTCAAGTTTTAGTAAGCATCCCTATTTTTTTTTAATGAAACACACACAACAGCCTATGTCACTCGGGAATAGTGTAGCTTGCCAACGGTGAAAGAATTTTTGAAATCGGTCCAGTAGTTTCGGAGCCTATTTATTTCAAACAAACAAAAAATCAAACCTTTCCTCTTTATAATATTAGTTTAGATAAAGTTCAGTTTACATTTAAAAAATTAAATAAATAAATATCTATTATTATTCTCTTACATTAAGTGTATCATAAATTATATTATTATTCGAATGTTGTTTTTAAATTATGTCCAATGCCGTAGCATCTTCCGTGGGCAACTTCATTCTGTTAATTTTGTGTCACGACTCACGGTGCGCGCGCATCGTAAAATTTCGCTCTCTTAAGTTTTTCATAACGCGCCTAAAGAAGTATAACTTCAAAAAGTGGGTTCAAAACGTCTAACTATGTAAATAATTTAATCATTCGCGTAGTTTTGTCTTCATTTAATTAGATTTTTCTCCAGTTTTGTGTGTTATTGTGATGTAAATTAAGTGTTATTACTGAAGGTTTCATTTAAATGTGTAGTGTAATAATAACAATTAAAATACATAACGCATTAAAACTCTTTCGACTATCATAATTTTACAATTTATTTTCAATTAATTAAAAATGTCGGTCACCAAATTTAATACAAATTTAAAAACTACACACGGCCACGCAGACCCTTAGGTATATGTGACACGGTTTACATTACAATAGAATAATCTTAATGTGTTATATATATATAATCTTTTAATTTCTAGAAGTTTCTATAAAACATTTGACGGTCGCTTTAATTATAAATTAAATTTTGAACACCTTTTTAAATACAACGTCATTCAAGGCCTTGATAGTCCTTCGCGAACACCTACTTCAACAAAACAATTATTATAATTATTACATTTATAATTATGATTGCAAATGTTTACCGTTGTAAAAATAAGTATTGTAATTTGAGCTTTAGCTTTATGGACTATCGGAAAATACTAGATTTTTTGTGGAAGAAATCGTTTGAATGTCGTAATCAATCCGACGAGTTCGACTAACGCCCACGCGCTTGAGCCGCCGGTACCAGCGCTATGACCATCAATTTTCTTTTTTTTCATTTCGTAATAAGACCCCTGAAGACCGCCATACTGGTACTAATGACACACAATTTTGTGACACTATCTCGTGGCCTATTATTTCAACTATGTATTTGCGTGTTGTTCCTATGAGAATGTAAGTGCGTGCTCCTATTTCACCATGCCTACTGCTGATAGAGGATAAATGTTTTTTTATTTTATTTAATGAGTAATTAACTATTAATTACTTAAAGATGTCATGTGGAACATGGTGTTAATGGTTGCAGCTCCTTACAAACATTTTGTAAAACAAAAAACTTGGCGATTAAAGAGAGTGGCGGAGAGTTTATTGCCAGTTCTTCTCGTCCGTTCTATGCCCTTGATTTGAGAACCGGCAGTAAATGTAAAATTCGTAGCATTTAATTTTAATGAGTATTTCTTTATTGACGTTAATAAGTGTACATTGTGTTACCTAAATAAATAAATGATTTTGAATTTGAATTGAATTTGAAAATATATAACAATTAACGGTAAACATATTCAATCCCCACCGCATCGTAACGTTTTACAAAAGGATCACCCCTCCCAAATTCATTGAAATTGTCAACTTGACACTTGACTTAAGGTATATGTTACAAGTTATCTGTTTTAAAATACATGACATAAATGTTACACAAAATTAAAAATATAATAAAAATTTGATATTTTCATATTGATAAGGAAAAAATTACTAGCTAAATAATGCATTGGGTACTTAACAATGCTGTTTCTAAATTTGATCAGCCCACTACCGAATATATAAGTACAATTACACCCTTTATTGTATTGACGTAATTTACGAGGACTATTTTACTTTTTGTTAAACAATTGACGTATATATTTTTTTACCATTCATAGCCAGTCTTTTACGTAGGTTTTGGTAAAATTTTCTTATCTTTAACCTTGATACGTAATGACAAATCGATAGGAATTATCTAGCTTACCTCACGTGTTAATTTAACCCTATTGAAATGAAACGTTTGTTATAGATTGTTACACTATTATTGATAAAAGAGAAAACGAGCTGCGGGAGCAGCTTGTTTGCCCCCCTATTTTATAAAAAAAAAAAAAAATGGTACAAGAAATTTTTTTTACAATTTTTAATGTGACAAGCACTTATAGGCAAACATAAACATAAACATACCAGAGATAATAAAAATAAATTAAACAAAACAATTGCATTATACAAAATTAACCGAAAATCGATTTGAAAGTTTGAGGGGAGCAACTATGGATATCTCAATTTGGACATCGGTGAGCTTTGACCAAAACGCGTTCTCCGGAAAGTAGGGACAAATGTGATGATGGGATTCCAGGCACGAAATTTAAATTTTGTTAAAAGGTTGGGGCAATCAACCTGATTGTTAAATATCTTAATTGCAAACGATACATCAATTAATTTTCTACGATTCTCCAATCCTAAAGTCAACCCAATTAAAAAGACAATATCATAAAGTGTGGTAGGTATATAGTAGGTATAGTAGAGTATTAGGTAGGTATCGTATCTTGGCAACTCTTTTCAGTCGATTTTCCAAACATTCTATACGTTGCTTTATGTTCTCGATATCCAACTGTCTGTGACTGATTTGGGTATATTTTACATCCCAGTGAGCAATGGAGCGTTATAATATATATCCCTGACATTTTAATAATCTAAAAATAGTCTTATTACATCAATTGTAGGGCGGTGGAACTATTTCCAATGATATAGCTAATCCAGCCATAAGTTCTGTTACAAATGAAAATGTTTTTTTTTAAATGAAGTAGGTAATGTAATTTTTTTATTAATGTTTATAACTACATATTTATTAAAGTCTTAGCAAAAATTAAAACAATAATCTATTCGAAATGGACACTTTTGGCTTTTATACAGGCATTTAATCTGTTTGACCACGAATCTATGGATTTACGCACTCTCCAAGGGAAATTTCGCCACTGCTTCCTACAAAGATTTTTATTGTAATTTGATAATGAACACGTAAAAATATGTGAAATGGCGCAAAATCGAAAGAAGTTTTTAACATAATATCCGTGATCCAAATTCAAAATAATTGAAAGTTGAAAAAAGAAGTTTTTATGTAACAGTATTTATGGCCTGACTGGCTACTTACAGGCTAGATGGAAATTTAAGAAGAATAATAAGGCACAGGCACTTTGTTCCCTATTCGAAATTGGTTGATTAATTTTTGTTTTATTTATTAAGTAAATAATTTAAAAAAAAATAGAACACGAACAGAGTTTCTTTCCCCTACAGTCTCTACTGTTAAAGTAGTGTTATTGATAAGCAGTGTGCAAATCTCATCCCTGATACTGACAGACAGAAACAGAAAGTACTAATGTACTTTCTGTCTATGTGAGCATTTAACATACGTTCGAACGTTGATAGAAAACGTCGTGAGGAAACCGGCTTGCATTAGACCTACGAAGTCGACGGCGTGTGTCAGGCAAACCTACTCGCTTATAAGAATGATCAATGATGATCATGAAACAGATACAGAAATCTGAGGCCCAAACCTAAAAACGTTGTAGCGCCACTGGTTAAGTAGTGTTATAACACACCTATTTTAAATATCCTTATTAGTAAATTAGGCTAGATCGTAATGTTTTATGTCTCAGAGACAATGTATTAAAAAATATCTATATATATAAAAATGAAACCCGTTTTCCGTTGTCACGACATAACATGAAAACGGCTTGACCGATTTGTCTGATTCTTCTTTTGTAATATTTCTTGAAGTACGAAGATGGTTCTTACGGAGAGAAAAATTAAAAAAATTGAGTGAAAAAGTCTAAAAACAACACTTTTCTACATTTCCATACAAAATATTCGTAATAATATTTAAAGGCAATTTGAACTTTAATACCATAGCATAAAGTTCAAGTGTTAGTGGAGGGGTTCCGGGAAGGTAAATTTTTATTTTTTGACATAATGTATTTGTTGTCTTATCAACTTTCTTTTTTTTATCTTACTAGCTAGACCGGTGTCCCGAATAGCAGAATAAGTATTAAAAAAAATAATAATCGACTGTTAGGTGGTACGATGTTCGCTAGGCCAGCTAGTATAAAATAAATATTAAAAAATAGACCAACGCCTTTCGCAGGTTATACCTATGTACCTTATTATCATACAAAATGTATCATTAGAACGTCATTGTAAACAGCGTAATGCGTAAAACGTTTTGTTATCTGTGTTTAAATATACATATTATCAGTGTGTGTATGTGTGAATACAGTTGATCGTAGGCTTTATCACTTCATCCTAAAAATAAAAATAAATTAGCAGCGTTGGCCCAGTGGCGTGCGACTCTCATTCTTGTGGTCGTGGGTTCGATTCCCGGCTGTGTACCAATGGACTTTCTATGTGCGCATTTAACATTCACTCGGACGGTGTAGGAAAATCCCGCTTGCCTTAGACCCAAAAGCCGACGGCGTGTGTATGGCACAGGAGGCTGATGACATACCCAGGCACAGACCTAAAAATGGTTGTAGCGCCATTTTTTTTAAACATACTACAACATTTATTACTAACAAACACACACACATAAACACACGAAATAACAATAATCAAAGAAAAAAATATAATAAGAGATATAAAAAAAAATGTTTTTCCGTTTTCCCATTCGGTTTGTTTTCAAGTGTGTAATGCGTGTGTTGTAATTGGCCCTGGCTCAGCATTATGCTCAGGAGCCGAATGTTCCACAGAGCTGGTCATTCTGCCAGAGACCACAGCAGCTAGTTTTTTTTTAACTACACTTACACTAATATAAAACTTTATACACTAATATAAATTTTTATATTGTCAAATAGCTTATTGCGCAAAGGTGATTTGAACGTATGTGCTACGTGGTTAAATAATGACTCATATTATATAGAAGCAATGTTGGAAATAGATTTGGTTAACATTTGATTTCGTGAGAAATTGCGTTTCTTTGAAAATGATTTAACGCTAAGATCCTCGAATCATTTGATATAAAGCAATACAGCATAAATTACGTCATGTTTATGCAATGGTTTCTAGAAAATTTCACAATTATTTTCGTTACATATGCAATGTGGTGTAATTAATGTATAATATGGTATCTGCGGGTAAAGGACGTTGTGGCGTTCTGAAAAATATTTTTCATGTTCTGTATGTCTCTCGGTTTTGGAGTTAGGGAGCGTTCAAGTAATTCGTCACGCAATTTTTGGACATTATTGACCCCCCCCCCGTGTAAAGCGCCGTAACGTTTTTCTGTACCCAAGTATAGTAAAACGTTTCGTGACCACCTAGTGATTCTTTATACCAAAAAGTTACCATTATGTGGTGTAAAGTACTGGAAAGTCGAAAATAATATTAACAATAACGCGTTATTCAACCCCCGCCCTGCATCGGAACGTTTTACAAGATCATGGAACACATTCAGAAATCTGAGGCCCTGACCTAAAAAGGTTGTAGCGACGCTGATTTTTTTATTTATAATGATAATATTTATTTACATAGATAAAAGCATTGTGATTCAGACATTACGTAAAATGCATTTTTGCATAATATTTTCTCATAGTTAAACAATCAGAATTTTGATACCGTTTATGCTTGATAAGTGAGCTGTCGAGCTATATTTATCTCGCGGAGTCATTTGTTTAATTTGTAGAAAAATAGGTAAAATTATATTTTCCCAAGTGGCGGAGAGTTAAACTGAAGGTTTTAGTTGCCTGCAATGGGTCGAGTCACATTCGAAATTCATTTTTGAAGTTATACTTCTTTTGGCGCGTTAGGGAAAAATTATGTGAGTAAATTTTTACGAAGCGCGCGCACACCGTTACAAAAAAGTGACACCCTGAATATCTATTCAAACGTTGGTAAAACAGTCTGGGCCGCTAGTTGGCGCTTGCTCTGTTTTATCAACAAGTTGCATTGTCTGTCATGGCGTAGTCTTTAATGATATAAAAATAATTATTTCTATTCGAGAAAACCCGTTCCAATGTGATTTAAAATATCATGATTAGTACATTTTATATCGTTTCGATTGGAAGTGCCCATTAAAATGGACAATAAAAATGCAATTCGAAGAGGTAAACGTCCCTCTAAAGTGCTCGAAAAAAATTACGCCAAAGAATTATAACTTCTACCACGTGAACATGTCACCGTAAAATGGTAAACACCGTTATATTGTAATCCATCGAAGTAAAACATTCTCTTAATTACGAATTCCGAGTCCTATGTATGACCTTTGCTGGGATGCTTAAGTGTATTTCAATATTACGTTTTTTATCGAAGAAATCTTTTTATAGAGAAAATATATAGATGTTAGGTATGAAGTAGTCACATATGAAATAATCTCCATTAGTGGCAAGTTTTTTCAGTTTGCCCACTGTTGTATAAAAAAATATGTGTATCGTCTTCGAATGTCCAGAATCCAGATCTAAGGCGCTACATACGTTAATAGAAAATAAATTTATTCCAGGTGGTTGAATGCAAGGAAAAGAAAACTGGTATGCGCCGGGCATTGAAGGTGTTACATGACAGCCCGAAAGCCAGGCGAGAAGTTGATCTCCATTGGACTGGAAGTGGGTGTATGCATATCGTAGAAGTAAGTAGAAGCGTGGTGCTACAACCCTGAATTGCTTTTACATGTGATGAGGAGCGTGTGGTATAAAAAAATTGCGTGCGACATTGTACACATGTCAGAAGTGAAACTTCTTTGGCAAACTAATTTTTAAGTCTTGATCATATTTATACAAATCTTAAACTTTAGGTTTCTGAGCCTTAGTGGGAGGGAAATAGAAAGATATGTTAGGAATTTAATGAATTTAATTTTTTAAATTTATTTCTTCGATAGTAAAACACGTGGCATTCTAATTTACAATTCATCATTTGAGATTTCAATAAATTATTTTGCATAAAATATAAAATACTAATATCTCATAAATTCTCTTTACGAAATTTTAATTAAAAAAATAGAATTTCTATAAGGGTATTCGCCCTTCTCAGTCTCTCAATCGGTCGCAATCGCTCTCTCCCTTATCTTCGACAAAAACGCTGCACATCTTTGTGACGCTAATATTATTATTGCGTTTCTTCCGTAAAAAATTTACCCTCATGCGCCTACAGAAGTTTCACTTCAAAAAACCTTGATGTTAAGTTAGGTGGCGGTTGTTGTGGACATGTTCAGATATATATATGTTAAATGAAACACTTTGTTTGAAGCTGTGCAAAGACTGGCTTTAATTGTTTAAAATATGAGCTTAACTATAAGTAAGATAACATTAGGCGAAGTGGAGTTGCGACGACGGATTAACAAAAAACTAACTTGACTTAATGAAGAGTTCGTAAATATAAGTGACATTTATGTTATTGGACATTATCGGAAACAAGAAGGTTGTATTCAATTTATGAGTGTGGAACTGAAGGGCTCAGCTTCTCTTCAAGTTAACTCAAGCTCAAGGCCTTAGCTTCAAGTGTGCGAGGATTGCTAACATTTGGTTTATGCTTCCTTGTTAACTAAAATATATATATATATATATAAGTAACTTAACTAATATTAGGTTACATAACTTGAGTTTCTCTTAGGCGATTAAGAAGAAGGCTGCGAAACACGCTGTTGGCCTTGAGGAGGCTGAGCGGGAGATGGTGGAGCAAGTGGCTCGTTCCACCTTGGAACGCCAATTGAGGAGTGCACGTCGGGAGGTTAGGCGTAAGGAAGAGGTGGATGTCTCTGAGGCCGCCTCGGGTGCTGCCTTAGAGGCTGAGAGGGCCAATAACATAAATGATGTAGTATTTAAAGAGGTGCCTGAATTAAGGGAACGGATGGTAGCTCGGGTTCGCCGTATTGTCGAAATTGCGGCGAAGTCGAATAATTTAAAAGGTGACTTTGTCCGAGACCTCAAGGTCGCAGCAAAAGAGCTAGGTGAGATAGTGGAAAGTCTTGCTGAGCGGTGCTTGGAGGGTGATGAGGGACGGCGTCTCGAAAGAGATAATATCCGGTTGAGGGCACGAGTGTCTGACCTTGAGTCAGAAATTGTTGCCCTCAGACGCTGTAGAACAAGAAAGGGAAATGATGGCTCTGAGAATGGAGGTGTCGGGAGGTATAAGCAAGCAGTCGGATGAATTAGCGGGTTTATCGGTGAATGGAATCCGCGAAATTATGGCGGGGTTCGTATCAGAAATAAAAGGGGATTTGTTGGCCGAAATCATGCGGGCAGTGGGAGGCATGATGGATGCTAAGCTCGATGGAATTGGAGATCGTCTCCTCCCGAAGCCGACCATTCGTCCTCCACTGGCGGCTTCGCGGGTGGCGGATGTAGGTCACATTGGCGGAGTCGAGGGGTCTGCTGCGCGGAGGGAGACATATGAGGTGGGCAATGTTGCTATGGAAGGGGTGACTGAGAATTTGTCGACGGTGACGGGGAAAAAGGGAAAGGGAAAAAAATCAAAGGCGGGGTCCGCATCTAAGCCCTCTTGTGGGACATCTGGTGTGGCGTCCTCTGCAACGCCCCTGGTGGTGGCCGTGCCCCCTGATCCTTTGCAGCTGCCAGTTGGAGGACAATCCCAAGCACAACCTGGACTGAGGCAACAGGGTCTTGGGGATGCAAAGTATGGGCAGGTTGAACGCAGTACTGCGCGGGTGCTCGTGGAGCCTACCACTGCCGCAGTTGTTTTAACGTTGCGGAAGGAGGCGGCAGAGAGGGGACACACGTACGCCGCCCTTTTGTCCAGAGCCAAGCAGGACATCAGCTTATCAGGTTTGGGCATTGAAAGGGTGAGCGTGCGTACAACTGCTACAGGGGCGCGGATGTTAGAGATTCCTGGTTCCCAGAGGGGGGAAAAGGCCGACCGCCTTGCGGAGTGCCTTCGGGAGGTGCTGGCGGACGTGGCTCGGGTGGAGAGACCAGTCAAATGTGCAGATCTTTACATCCGAGACCTTGACGATAGCGTAACCGTTGAGGAGGTGGTGACAGCCGTGGCAGTTAAGGGTGGTTGCTCTGCTCACCAAATTAAGCCTGGGCAAATTCTTAGGCGTGGCAATGGTATGGGGGACATTTTTATCTTATGTCCGATCTCTGCTGCCAAAAAGGTAGCCGAAGGGAGGCTTCTTATTGGATGGAGCTCGGCCAGAGTAGAAATACAGGAAGACCGACCTCTAAGATGTTTTAAATGTATGCGACTGGGACATACAAGAGAATTGTGTACATCAGACGTGGACCTAGGAATGGCCTGTTATAGGTGCGGGAAGGTTGGGCATAAGGCCGGTGAGTGTGGTTTGCAGTCACACTGCGTGGTCTGTGCTTCGGCTGGAATACCTGCGGGGCATAAGATGGGTGGACGGGCCTGCAAGCCTCCACCGGTTAGCAAAGGGGGTTTTACTGGGGCTGCGGCGCATCCGTCGCCAGAGGTGTTCCTCCCTGGGGAGTCTGGTACAATGTCTGATTAATATGGATCAAAGTTGCACCAGCTTCCTACAAGGGAACCTCAACCATTGCGCTGCTGCGCAAGACTTGTTCTTGCAGTCCATGGTGGAGTTGGGAGTGAAAGTTGCGGTTGTTTCGGAACCATACTACGTGGCCCAGCGGAGCCACTGGAAGGGAGACACTTTGGGGCTGGTGGCTGTTATTGTCAGTCCGACGGGTATGGCTATTACCCTTAGAGAAAGGGGGCCTGGGTATGTCATGGTTGATTGGGGGCCTTGTACGGTGGTGGGCACCTATTTCTCCCCTAACAAGCCGCTTCGGGATTTCGAAAGCTTTATTGGAGACTTAGGTCTTGCGATCCAGCGGGCTATGCCCAGGCCAGTTATACTGATGGGGGACTTAAATGCTAGGTCGACCGCCTGGGGTGACACTTATGTTAATCCCAGGGGGCCGCTTCTGGAGGAGTGGGCGGCAGAGTTAGGGCTTCTTTTTATTAATAGGGGGACGGAGCCTACATGTGTACGACCACAGGGAGTGTCACGGGTAGATGTCACGCTTGCCTCCTCAAACTTCGCATGGAGGTTGTCTAGATGGGAGGTAATCAGGGATTTGGAGACATTTTCAGATCACCGCTACATTAGGTTTGTCGTTAATGCTTCTGTAGGGCCACCTCTGAGGCCACGGACCAGTCGTCGGACTTTTCCGCGCTGGACCGTTGGTCGACTTAACCGGGAGCGAGCGGAAGAGGTTGCCATTGTTAAAGCGTGGTGTGCGGATTCGACCCCGGTTGAATGCGTGGAGGAGGGCGTTCGCAGACTCCAACGGAACATGACTGAGGTGTGCAACGCCTCCATGCCTAAGTGGAGACCGCCACCTCAGCGAAAGGCAACCTACTGGTGGACGCGGGAAATCGAAGACTTTCGCAGGGTATGTAGTGGTGCTAGGCGGGCCTATCTTAGGAGCTGCCGACGAAGAAGTGATGATCCGCAGGTTAGAGAGGGGTTGCGGTTGGTTTACTGTAGACACAAGAAGGTTCTTCAAGTGGCCATCTTAAACGCCAAGAATGAGGCACATAAAAAGTTCTTAAAGGAGTTAGACAGTGATCCATGGGGGCGCCCTTACCAAGCAGCTCGGAAAAGGCTAAAGGGCGCAGGGGCTCCCCTAACGGAGACTCTTGAGCCCGCCTTGCTTGATAGGGTGATTTCGGGGCTTTTCCCTCTGCCTCCGAACATCGTCCCTCCGAGAATGGTGACCTCGGTGGTGGATGGGGACGTCGATAGAGAGCAAGCTCCTGAGGTGACTGACTCCGAAATAGAGTCCATACTTTGTCGCCTGAAGAGCAGAAAGAAGGCACCAGGCCCAGATGGCTTGCATGCTAGGGTCCTGGCGGTAACTTTTCCTTACATGGGGGAAAGCATTCGGGGTCTGTTTGACTTATGTTTACGTAGTGGACGGTTCCCGACGGCATGGAAGGACGGCCAATTGTGTCTCATCCGAAAAGAAGGTCGTGCGCCGAACAGCCCTGGAGCTTACCGGCCCATAATTCTCTTAGACGAAGCTGGTAAGGCGTTGGAATGGATTATTGCCTCTCGTTTGGGCCGTCACCTCTCGATCGTGGGGCCGGACCTGGACGAGGCCCAATATGGCTTCCGTGCTGGACGCTCTACGATCGATGCTCTCATGGACCTAAAACAGTACACCAAGAGAGTAGTCGAGCGGGGTGGGAGGGCGTTGGCAGTGTCTCTTGACATTGCTAATGCCTTTAATAGCCTTCCATTTGGCGTGATCAGGGAGGCCCTTGAATTTTTCGGGGTTCCCCTGTACTTGCGCCGAATAGTAGGGAGCTATTTGGAAGGACGACAGGTGGCAATTGTGAACGGACAGGGTGAAATCGTTCGCCATCCGGTGTTGTGCGGGGTTCCACAGGGATCAGTTCTGGGACCGTCTCTGTGGAATATTAGCTATGATTGGGTGCTGTGACGTTTCGGCTTTCGCAGGTACTGTCTGGCCATGGATGCTTTGGGCGGTATCTGCATAAGGTGCCTAGAAGGGAGGTGCATCCGTTGTGCCACCATTGTGGCGCTCCAAATGACACGGCGGAGCATACTGTGGCTGAGTGTGTCACCTGGACAAGGGAGCGTCATGACCTGGTATCAGTCATAGGGTCGGACCTCTCTTTACCGGGTATTATCTTAGCTATGTTAGGAAGTGAGGAGGCCTGGAGTGCAATGGTTACCTTCTGTGAGCATGTAATGCTGCAGAAGGAGGCAGCTGAGCGATTGAGGGAGAGGTCTGGGGATGACCGTAGACTGACCGGTAGTTCAAGGCTGGGGGCTCGACCTCGAGTGGCCCGGAACCGCAGGTCTTGAATGAGCCCTCTATGTCGGATATAAGCCCGGGTCCCTTGGGTAGAATGCCTAGCGAACCCCGAGGGCCCATATGAAGGGCGTGTGAAGGGCTGAGGTGTTTTTAGTGGGTGGGGTCTCGCTACCCCTCTGAATAGCAGAGGGTTTTGAGTGTAGACCCAGCCCCACAGTCCCCGCGTCAAGCTCGACATCGTTGATGCGGGCCTGCGTTAGCGCATTTTCACCTCGTATAAAAAAAAAAAAAAAAAAAAAAAAAAACTTGAGTTTCTCTTGAGTTTTAGCAAGAGAATCGAACAGCAATTCATTTTTATATATGTAGATGAATGCAATTCTCGAACAGATTTATAGCGGTCGGTGAGACAGGGACATGATACGGTTGCACCTTTTCAAATAAGCTATTTGTTTCAGATCGTTGATGCATACGATAATACGTATGGTGGTAGGCGGTGTCTGCTAGTAGTGATGGAGTGTATGGATGGAGGGGAGCTGTTCCAGAGAATCCAGGATAATCGGGAAGGTGCATTTACGGAGAGGCAGGCAGCTGAGGTAAAGACGTTTTTTTAAATTACGTTCAAGTATTACGTAAGCTGATTTACTGCAATTTATCCTTTTTTTGCATTTATGCTTTTCAGCAAAAGTAAGCAACGCTCTCAAAACTAATAGTACATAAACGTATGAGTTTTTTGTAGGAAAGTAAATAAGTACTGTTAACGTACCAAATAAGAAAGTAAACCCCAGGTAGAACTGTAAGATAACATTTATCTGTCTCTTGGTCGGTGACTCATATCTGAGTATCGTGGTCAGCTAAATAGCGAGATCGCGAATGAATTCCCTCCACCAATTTCGTTCCTGCTGCAGTTCCTTTAGAACGGTGTATAATTTTGAGGACAAGTCTTTGACTTGATCAGTCAATCTTTTGCCTTCGGGGTTGCCAATCACGATGACCTTCTCGAGGTACTCATCGCCCCTATGGAGCGAGAAGCTCATAATAAATGATAATGGAATTCTTCCACGGTCTGGTGTACAAGACATTTCGTCACTGTACGTATAGAATGATAACCTCGTATGTCAAAAAACTATTTATTTATTCTTAGACTATTATGTCATTTAACTGGTATAATCATGAAGTAACGACTTATTTATGTTATTAATAAATGAGTCCTTTTTACCATCCAAAACTATGGACAATTTACACATAATAATGTTTAAACGAACGTTGACGAAATGAATACAATGGTGAATTTTAAAATAAATGGTGACTTTCACCAGTATAATACGCGAAATAGAACTAATTTGAGTGTCGTTTTTACAACAAACTCTCAAGCGAAATTAGAGAATTATCACTAAATAAATTCAAAGCCCTCGTTAAACGAAAATTAATCAAAAAAGCTTTTTATAAATTTGAGGAATACTTAAATGATCCTAATCCTTGGGATTAGGATCTTGCTCCAGTTTAAACAATTTGTATGACTCAATACTTGGCGATTTAAAAGAGTGGCGGAAATTCTCTTGCCAGTTCTTCTTACCCGCTCTACGCCCTTGACTTGCGAACTGGTAGTAAATGTAAATTTACAATTAATTTAACTTCTTTCTGACAATTCATAAGTGTACTTGTTTACCTACATGAATAAAGATGTTTTGAGTTTGAGTTTGAAACATTATTTTTGTTTCCTGTAATGTTTGGTTCTCTGGACATACGAGGTTATCATTCTACAGCGACGATTTCCTAACTAATGAAATGTGGAATCGACTCCCGGTCTCTTCCCTGGGAGATACGACCTCGAAATTACGAAATACGAAAGTCAAAATTGTCATCCTTCTTTGACTGACTCCGATTTTACTTAGAGATTATGTATGTGATTGTAATGAAAGCAATTTGACATTCCATTTCCTATTTTAATTTAAAATAAATTCTTTTCAGATTATGCACTCCATATGTGTAGCAGTACGCTACCTACACGACTCAAATATTGCACATCGGGACATCAAACCCGAGAACCTGCTCTACACAACCACAGAGCCCAACGCTATACTCAAACTCACGGATTTTGGCTTCGCAAAACAAACGCTGAACCACACGGACACATTACAAACACCTTGTTATACACCATACTATGTTGCGCCGGAGGTATGTTTAGACGAACAATGATCTAAGTGTAATTTAAAGTAACTATGACAACTGTATGTTGAAATCTAGTATATTTTTTACGTAAGGGAAAACATCTGAATCTTACGTACCCTTAAATTACTTGCAAATATATTTTAATAATAATGGGTCTATATTTCTGCATTATGACAAATTATTATTAATAATATATATATTGCTGATGATATATATAAAAATAATATCTATTCTATTATTTTCATGTATAATTTAGGTGTAAAATATTGACTAATATTAGATTGGGCAGTGTTGGCCTAGTGGCTTCAACGTGCGACTCACATCCCTGAGGTCGTGGGTTCGTCCCCAGCTGTGCACCAATGGACTTTCTTTCTGTGTGCGCATTTACGTCACCTTCTTGCCTATTAGATTGAAAAATGATCATGAAACCATCTGAATATCTATATAAGGTTCGAATACACGGCCTAGAGTTGGAAATATATATATATATATATATATTGATAACAAACTGGGCAATCCGTCCACTAGTGGCGGGCGCTAGAAATCTTGGTCTTTCTTGGCTTCAGATATCTGATATCGATATATATTTTAAGATGTTTTCGGTTTCGTTTTACGTACAAATAAAGTTCTATGGAATTAAACATCTGAAGCTGAACATTTTGAAACTTGAGACACGGATTATTTTATGGTGAAAAAAGGAAATCGATCCATTATTTCCTATATATGTATATATATAGTATTTACATAATTACAACATTTTTAATAAAATTTTCAGGTCTTGGGTCCAGAGAAATATGACAAATCGTGCGACATCTGGTCGTTAGGTGTAGTGATGTATATACTACTGTGCGGGTTCCCACCGTTTTACTCGAATCATGGTCTTGCCATATCGCCAGGAATGAAAAAGGTAACTCACAGCACTCATTATTTTGTTATTTTATTTATTTATTTATTTATTGAGAAAGATTTACAGCTTATTACTAACTTACTTACTAAATACAGTATTCTTTTACGCCATTAAATAAATCTTTACAAATGGTTAGGTACTAATAATATTAACTGTATTGGTAACAATAAAAAGATTTCATTCAACTAAATACATACATATCAAAGAACGTAATAAACTAAGTAAAAATTGGTATACAAGAACCTTTTACATTTAATTATGGACAAATGTCACAGATGCCAAATTTATTAACCTTAAAAATTCTGTATCCTTATAGATTCAGTGATTTTGATGTAACATGTCTAAACTCAAATATTATACAATTCCAACAATATCATATGGTTAAACTTAAGATCTATCTTTTGCGTTCCTGTCCCTTTTTTATTTCTACATAAACCGTTTTATTCATAATATTTATTGAAATAAAGAAAATCCGTGGCGCTACCTTTTTAGGTCTGGGCCTCAGATTTCTGTAACTGTTTCATGAGTAATCTAATAGGCAAGTAGGTGATCAACTATCCTAGGTTTTCCTTCACCGATCGAACGAATGTTAAATGCGTAGATAGAAAGAAAGTGATGAATCGATGAGTCGCACGCTGAAGACACTAGGCCAACATGGCTCCTTTATTTATTTACTTTGATTTGGGGGGTTGGAACGGCCTTACCTTACCGTGCGATCTCCTCTACGACGATCTACTACGTTTAATAATAAAAAAAATGGTGCGTGTACTTATGTACGCGCGTAAGAAATTATACTTCTTTGGCTTTCTTTATTTTTTTTAAATATTAAATAATTAATAATAAATATTTAGCGTTAAATAATATACTGAATAAAAAAAATATTAATAATAATTATTATTTATTATTTTATTATATTATTAATTCAATTTAATAACTAGGTATGTTTCATAACCTTTTAACTAAGTAACAATAGGTCTTTGTGAAAAATCATTGCTAAATTTCGTTTAAAAAAAATAATTAAAACTCCTTTATTTGCTTAAAAGGTACAGATGTCATTATAGTCATTCAAAATTCTTGGCATAGCTGCTCACGCATATTCTATTTCTTTTTACTTGTAGATTGTCTTATTCCCATCTCGCTCGCGCACGCTCGTCGCCCATACTGAATTTTGTGTCACGGTGCGCGCGCATCGTAAAATTTCACTCTCATAAATTTTTCATAATGCGCCTAAAGAAGTATAACTTCAAAAAAACAGTAAAAAATTTATGAGGGCGACACTTATAAATAATAATACAAATCAATCAAAACTGACATTAATACAATACATCAAAAATTTATGGTATGGTTTGAGCTCTGGTTTGATCTGTCTATGAAATATTTTCAGCGAATAAGACTAGGACAGTATGACTTCCCGGAGCCTGAATGGTCGAACGTCTCTTCAGACGCCAAGAACCTTATACGTGGAATGCTGTCTGTGGATCCGGCAAAGCGGCTTACAATACAACAGGTAAGTTTATCATATTTTAATTAAAGTTTACAAAATTCTAAATAAGTACACTTATAATATATATTTTCTACAAGTTCACAAAAGAGAGTGCGACTTCGTGAATTAAAATTTAGCCTGTACAATAATTATGTCTAAAAATATCAAATGTCAATCAAGTCTCAAAGTAAAGGTATAATGACACTGTCACACTTGACAGTTGGTACAGACCAAAAATTACAAATGCAATAGACAAACGTTGAATAATTTAAATTAGAAATCTCTAAAGGTTTAAATTGATGATATATTAAAAATTTCAGGTGATGGCCAGTCCTTGGATCCGTCAGTACACCCAAGTGCCCCAAACTCCATTGTACACGGACTCAATACTGCGGGACACGAATGAGGCATGGGCCGAAGTGCAGGACGAGATGACCAGGTCATTGGCCACAATGCGAGTCGATTATGACCAGGTAATAGTTATCGTTTAATTTCATCCAAAAATAATTTAATTATTTAAGTCAGAACTGATAGTAGATACATAAGCCTAGCTTTACAAGGTGTGTACATAACTATGCGCGTGCGCAGACCATGACATGCGCACACCTTAAGTTTAAATATACGTAAATTGGCCGTGGATATCAGAAAACTTGAAGTATTATTAGGATTTGTACTTATGGTCCTTCAAGAAAAGAGCGTATTAATTCTTAGGCCGGCAACGCACTCGCGAGCTCTCTGGCGGCGGTGGTATCACTTAACATCAGGTGAGCCTCCAGTCCGTTTGCCCTCTGTTGTATAAAAAAATACTAAGTGTCTTTTATTAATTTAAAAAATTGTTTTTAATATATATTTACATATATATATTATAATAAGGCAATTAATTAATTAGTTATATCTATTTTCAGGTGCAAATAAAATCCTTGGAGCAAAGCAATAACTCACTACTTAACAAGCGGAGGAATAAAGTCGGTGCCTAAAAGTACTTATATGACGCAAAAATTACTATATATTTCTGTCTCCCTCACAATATATCGAAAAGAGTGAGAGAATACTAGGTATTTGTTAGTATGATTTAGTCAATTAAACTTAAATATATTGCCATCTCACTCACGTATTTACAAAACAGAAGTGGTTGAGAACCAGTAAGAATATTACTGTCTCGCTCATATTTATTTAAAATTAGCGCGAATACAAATATTTCGTATAATTAGTTCAGTGTTGCCGTCCGCTATTTAAAACATTTCATTGCAGCGTGATATAAATAATAAGTAAAACTTACACGTAATTATACTTTATTAAATGCGCAGACGTCGATTTTTGCACAAAAATACGAAATTTTCTCATCCAAATTTTACCAAGGGTATGCGTGATGGCAATACTTATTATAAGTACATATACGCTCAAATTGTATTTAGCTGTCAATTTAACAAATTAAAATAGACTAGATAACCGCTTTCATAATTCCCTGTTATTTATATTCTATTCAAGTTACTACCTCTCAAAATTTATATATATACGATTCGTAGCAATTACCATTGGTTTAAGAACCCGGGAGGTATAACCCTTTATCATTTAAAAAATATTACTTTGGTTTATTTGCTTTTATTGTCTTTGTTTTGTTTTGTTTATTTGTCTTTGACATGAGAAATGTTAAATGCCGTTTATTGTCTTAAAGCGACAGTAATACCATAAACAACCCCAACGTTATATTAAATAGCGACCATAGATAACAAGAAGACCTGACGATATGGGGAGTAAAAATATTGTTTCCGTCCCAATATAGAATTATATATACCAATATTATATATACACAGTAATTTATTAAAATTGATAACTTTTTGTTTAGAATTGAATGAAACAGCCTTGCTCATAAATTCTATATGTTGGTCTTGAATTTCGTTTTGTATACGAGATATACACGATCTATGAAAGTGGTTATGTTCTGCAGATTTTTTTTATTATAATATTTGCTATTGCATAGTATATTTTTGATGAAAATATACATTTATCGTTAAGCTTCATAGTTAAATCCATAAACTGTAGAATTAGGCCGCTTGATTAGTCAACTGTCATGTTTGACTTACGATGTCAACTGTCAAAATGACATATTTGTTGAATATGTATTCCGTAGGTTAATTATTGAAATCGGCAGGCATTTGATATTTTATCTAGTTACTGGGATGTTTTGTGCATGCCTGAATATGAATGGAACTATTGCAAGCGGGAAGAAATCGCTCCGCCATTTTGGATTTTCTGTTCAATAGAACTGAATTACTAATTGTTAACTGAATTAGAATTTAAAATATAAAAAGTGTTATGATAGCTGTCACGTCAATGCGATTACTCACAGCTCGAAAAATGTTAAGAAAAATAGTACCGCGTTGCCATGGTTACTGTTCAACTACAACATCATGTCTATGGTAACATAATATAGTTCTCGTAAAAACGTAATAAAGTTTACTATACGTATACTAATATTTTTATAGAAAAATGTCATTGCTATTCGATATTATGTCTGTGCTATGGTACAAAATATAATTTATGGTCAGTGAATTTTTTTTTTTTGCTTTTTGTACATTTGTTACAATTTTAAGATTGCGTGTTTATACATTTTACAATGTAATTTAAACAAAATTTGTTTATAGTTGTAATCTTCATTTTGATGAAACAAATTTAATTACAAAAGTTCATTAGACAACATAAAGACAGCTTCGATTCTTGCTATGTTATGATATGAAATAAATAATAAAAACCTATAATGGTTATTCGCTACGGGTCAGTAAAAACATCAGTGTTTATTTACGTTAATATTTTTTTTTTAAATCAGCATTATTAGAACCAGCCAAATGGTATAATTCAGAGTCGATAACGCTAATTATGAAGTGGTATGCCCATATGTCAAAAACGTAGTGGATTTGACATATTTAAGTCGTACTTAGCGCTAAGCTTACTGGATTCAGGTAGCTTATTCTAATCTATTTATTTGACCGTCCTATATTGTATTTTTGTGTTTAGAGAAAGCAGTATTTATTGCATTGATATACAAAAACCCAAGATGCACAATCAACGTCTAAAAAACGTCCTCAAAAAATGAACGCAACATTCTAAATTGTGGGCTCATTTCAAATAGTCTCGCGTGTAATAGGTGGAGTCGATGTTATTTATTTGTGTTTTTTTTTATAAATAAATTTATGTACTTTTGAACTTTTTTGTGTGTAGTTTTTGACAAATATATTTACGCTATATAAAGTGTAGGTCAGGAGGTAGCCAATTTAACATTTTTTTTAATTTAAAGAAAAAACTTTTTAACCGGATTAAAGTTATGTATTATTATAAATTTACAACTATTTAACATCCAACACCTTTTGTCTTCAGTCACCGTGACCACGCACGCTGTAAAGCACCCGAAAAGTCGGATAAATTTAAAATTATGTTAAATAGTTGTAAATAAAAAAGTTATGTTCGACTCCACTCAATACCTTGTCCTACCGACCACGGTCGGTCGTAAAATTTTATTGCTTTATGTACGTATACACTGCGTTGTAATAACAACTTTAAGCAATTCGCGTAAGGTTGATTTTGCAATAATATATGCTTGTAACATATACTGTTATAGACATACTGTTATAGAAAGGGACAGAAATAGTGTTTCGGGACACTTTCGAGCGTTACTTTTATTCGAGACTGTGCATCTTGGGTTTTTTTGTAAATCAATGATTTATTGTCACAAAATACAAAATTGGTTATCACACATGAGACATATATATCATAGATTTGAAAAATCTTAAAAACCAAATCAGTTTAATCGCAATGTCTCTTTTTATCACAGCGTAATCTTAATTTGACAGAAAAAGAAAGAGTAAAGACTGATTTGGTTTTTATATAGCCTTTACAATATGTATGGGAATAATTACTATTGTTGGATTGTTTTTGATTTAAGTAATTGTTTCAAAATTTAAGTGTCACAATGAATAAAAAAAATAAGTAATTCTACTATGTACCACACTACTGTCAACCACACATGTTTAAAATACCAATTTTCTGCCGCAGCTAAGAGCTGATGACTCAAAATGTATAATATCATCGGCCCAAGGAAGATTATTTATGAATTTCGTACCCACCCATTAAAAATATGTTTGAACTTAAAAACTTAACAATAAACAAAATATATTTAACATATTAAAGCAATCATGCCGTATCTTAGTTACTCCAGTCAAATTATGAAATAAATAAACATGAGCGAACACAGTTTGGGGATTTTGAGGATCGATAGGGGGGTGTATTCTGAGCATAAATTCCAATTTGAGGGGTTGTACTGAGGTCAGCTCAAGGTCATTTCGATGGAAACGCGTTTAACTCGATATCTCGAGAATGGTTAGTGTTAGGCGAAAAATTGTAGAGACCTTTTCTTTTCTTAACAAAATTTACTAAATTTTTTAGCTGAAACTTTTTTTTCTAACATTAATATTTTTCAAGATATTAATCCCGCAAGGCGAAAATTTTACTTTTTTTCCATTTTTCGTCGTTTTCTCCCCAACCATTCAATTTTATTAAATTTTACCGATCACCGAAGTGTAGAACTTTTAATTATGAACAATTTTGTTCGCAAACTTTTTTCCGTAATGCCAATACCTTCGGAGTTATAGATTACTTTACCGAGCGAAATCCGCGCCACTGTCGCAATATAAAAAGGTAAATCGATTAAACTATTTAAAATTAGGTATTTAATTTGGGTTAATTTGGGTAAGAAGTAAATTAACAATTAAAACTGTTTCACACATTGTGCCAAAAGAGCCTTTCTCCGGCCTTTCTGCATCTGCACGCTTTGCCGCATTTGGCTTTGCATTTGCGCGCAATCGATCTCAGTAAATTGTCCGGAGCTGGTTTCAATGACATCGCTATCGGCTGCAATCAACGGGGGGGTGCGACGCCAGCCCCATTCCACGGGTTTCAGATAATTTTCCAGCCAGTATTGAACTTGGTAGAAACACCTCAACGAGTGGAAAAATGCTGCATCAGAGGTAGGAGGAAGGGATTCTAATTTAACCCTCCCACTGCCTGCCATCCCTTATATCGGAGCTCGTTGAGATTGGTACAATTCGTGTCATCTGCCTTGCGATTCAAATTCAAAATGAATTGTTCGCCGTATGAAGCGATAGTTGTTTTATCTGCTTTGTCTTGCAGAAAAACTTCATTTAACAAAAGCAAATCCGGAGATTTTTCAACGCGGTCATTGTTTTCATCTTGCCTAGGTTGAATGGTGCCTACGTTGTGTCGCAATCACTAATCGCGTGCAAAAATAAAAGGTTTTTGCGGCATTCGGCCCATATATCGGTTTGAGGCAGTATGGGTTATGTGTACCGTCCGTCGATTTGCCTCGGCCAGGTTTTCTCAAGTAAATGTTGTTGCACGCGCCGGCTGTTGCAGTCAGCAAAATCAGCAAATCCACATCCTCACCAATAACAACCACAGCACTATACTCCTGCGAAATTCTCTTAGCCGTACTGATAATTAGACCATCCGCATCCTCTACGGCTTGCTCCACCTCTATGTCTGATTTGATGAGCACCGTTTTCAGTAGTGAGATGAATCTGGTCTTATTGCTCTCGTTGCCTAAAAACTTATCTGTGGATACACGTTGCGACAATGGCGCGGATTTCGCTTGGTAAAGTAATCTATAACTCCGAAGGTATTGGCATTACGGAAAAAAGTTTGAGAACAATATTGTTCATAATTAAAAGTTCTACACTTCGAGGATCGGTAAAATTTAATCAAATTGAATGGTTGGGGAGAAAACGACGAAAAATGGAAAAAAAAGTAAAATTTTCGCCTTGCTGGAGTAATATCTTGAAAAATATTAATGTTAGAAAAAAAAGTTTGAGATAAAAAAGTTAGTAAATTTTGTTTAGAAAAGAAAAGGTTTCCACAATTTTTCGCCTAACACTAACCATTCTCGAGATATCGAGTTAAACGCGTTTCCATCGAAATGACCTTGAGCTGACCTCAGTACAACCCCTCAAATTGGAATTTATGCTCAGAATATACCCCCCTATCGATCCTCAAAATCCCCAAACTGTGTTCGCTCATGTTTATTTAACCCGTTTTTAGCCATAATTTGACTGGACTAAGTACCATCTTGGTGAATTACAAGTTCAAACTGTATTCATAAAAGAACAAAGTCATTAAATGTACAGGTTGTCCCGTTAATCAAGCTAAATGGAAGGTAGTGATTAATTCCAGAAAACGAATAAAAAAAATGTTTGACTAAATTGGTAATATTTTTTGCCAACATTGCGTAAGGGAAGGGAGGGTACAGAAAAACGTTACGGCGCGTAACATGGGGGGGGGGGGAGGTTCAATAATCTCCAAAAATTGCGTGGCGTACGTATACTTGAAACCCTAAAATATCCCTAATACATATTTTAATACAGTTGAATAGTTTAATTAAAAGAACACAGGGTGAATAAAATTCATTTACATTTTGAATGGCAATAATTTAAAACATAACGCATACTCAAAATAACTTCATTCATATAGGTAAACAAGTACACTTATGAACGTCAACAGAAAATATGTTAAATTGATTCTAAATTTACATTTACTACCAGTTCGCAAGTCAAGGGCGTACAACGGGTAAGAAACTCTCCGCCACTCTTATCGCCAAGTTTTGAGTCATACAAATTGTTTGCATTGAAGCGAATCAATCCCAAGCATTTGAATCTTTATAATATGCGTCTAATTTATAAAAAGCTTTATTGATTAATTTACGTTTAACGAGAGTTTTGAATACATGGCATATTATTATTAATTTTCTGGGGTGAACCACTACCTACTCTATTATCTGATTTGGCGTTAATTTCTGGGACTGTATATAAACTAGGTTCAAATATATACAATAGGACAAAAAATTTAAACCATTAACAGGTAATTTGAAGTTGCCATTAATTTAGACAAAAAATTAACGTTTTGTAACAGTTTTAAAACATCACGCGATGTACAGTCACGTGGAAATGTGTTTATAGTTATTTTCATTGGTGTGGGTGTTTGAATTATGTATTAATTTAAGAAAATGCCTTTTTATTGTTTCAATTTACTTGAAGTTTCTGAATCGTAAAATAACTACATCACATTTGGTATTATTTTTCACTTAAAGGTTAAATTAGTATTAAAAGGATTATGTTGCTGACTGTACGCTAATGTACTTATAACTACATCACTATTGCCAAAATGTTCTTTGTTGTATTAATATAAGAATAAATAGTTTTAATAAGTTTTTGTTTTATTATACCCTATATCTAATGTCTCTGTACAAAGCTTGTAAGTTATAAAGAGTTTTGGTTCTAAACTACTAGACCGATCTGAAAAATTCTTTCACCATTAGAATCCCACGTTAACCATGATTAACATAGGCTGTAATATGTTTTTAAAAACTTTAAATAAATGTACGAAAACATTGTTAATATAAACTAAGTGTGAATATACGCTTTGTCGCGTACGCTTCGAAAACTTGACAATAGAGCTAAGTGGTTACAGTTTTATTTTTACTTATTATTTATTAGTATACGTTTTATTTATAACTTATTAAATAAATATCCAGACGTGCGAAGTCGGGACTGAAAGCTAGTTTTAATATATGCCTAGCGAGTTTACTAGAGATACCCCCTAAAACTTCATAAAACAAACCAGTGGCGCTACAACTTGTTTAGGTCTGGGCCTCAGATATCTGTATCACGATCATTTGTCAATCGAAAAGGTGATCAGACTCCAGTGCCTGACACACGCCGTCGACTGGCGGGAATTTTTTGTGACGGGAAAGCCGGTTTCTTCACGTTTCAACGTACGAGCGAATATTAAATGCGCACATAGAAAGAAAATCCGGAGGTCGAACCTACGACCTTAAGGATGAGTGTCGCACGCTAAAGCCACAAGACCAACAATGCTCATAAAACCTTATAAACTTTATAGTATAAGTATAGAAATTCTTGCTAAGAGATGATAGGTATACGGGAGGTCTTGTTTCGTTTCGTTTTTATTTCATTTCGAGATAAACAAGTACTGTAAATGTGGTTATTTTCCACTTTTCCACATAATGCAGTATAATCTTGACTGTCGGCTTATTATATAATAATGACAGAGTTATGATATTCCAGAAACCATAAATTGGAACCATACTGCGGTTTTCTAAAGCAGTATTTCTTTCAAAAAAATCTCGTTTAATAGATACGAGTCTTAAATAGATCGAGTTTTAAACTTCGGTAACCTTTAGGTAAGTTGTCCCCCCAATGGGAGCAACAAAAACAATTTTTCACCAAGAATCGAACCCAGAAATAGACTGGAATGCCGTCACTATTTGCATTATAAATCTACTTAATAGCTGATGTAATCAAATTCCATTGAATCGGGAGCTTTAACTAAATGCCTTTTAAAAAATCATTCGCTTTTTTTATTCATTTCTTTAAACAAAATCGAAACGAACGACCCAATGGCATAAACAATCTATCCAAAGAACCACGGTGACTTTTCAAATATACCTACGCACTTGCATTACATAGGCGTTCTCAAGTTGGGAATACATTTGATGTATTCCCAACTTGATGATTAAGCAATAACTGAAAGATATACAAAAATGTCGGTACTATGCCGTATCGCAAGCGCAGTCGCACACGGAAGCTAGTCTTATGATTAACAGGAAATACTAACATAAAATAACAGGTTTTTGTCAACCAACGTCATCTCGGGTCATAACCTGTATAAAAAATATATTCTTATTTGAGCAAATGACTGCAAAAAGTTGGTAATTCTTGACAGATATAAAGAAAAATGGGAAAAATTTTGTAGAAAAAAAATATTGACATTTCCTATAAGGCTGTTATTTATGTCCGTTGTATTGTTAGGTTTAAAGGCGGTGTTTATTAAATTTTATTGAAGAAGAACTCTGTTCATACATGATACTCGAGTAAACCATGGTCAATTATTAATAATTCGATGTTTCTTCTTTTTTTTTATAATCTCGAGGCTCGCAAGAGCGTTGCCGGCCTTTAAATAATTGGTACGCTCTTTTTTATCCTAAGTCAAATTGGTTCGGAAATACTTCAGTAGACAGCTTCTACATGGTGATGGTGCGCGCCAAAAACTGCCTTAAGAAACGCTCAGTCGTGGAACGACGGACGTCGAGGTGGACTTTCGTATTCTGCCTTGACGCCCTATGATGAAGCTCATCTGCAGGTGTTAATTCAAACAACTCCTCTGAAAGTACTCCATGGTAAATGCGGTAGAAGATGCAGAGAGTAATAGAAGTAGAAGATAATCTCAACGCATCGCCAAAGGATCAAACCGCTCGAAAACTGACTGGTTGTCGACGATTCGAATCGCTTTTCGTGTATGGTGGAAGAAGCTGTTGCTGGAAAGCTTCCACCCAGAGGCGAGAACAGTACTGTAGCCGGTGATCCTCCCCGACTGATACAAACTTACTTAGTAAGAGCAAGTCCGGCTTTGTAGTTTCTAAATGATAGATAGCGGACAGCGTGGATGTTGGAATTGAGTCCGCTAGCATTGTAAAGTCCATGGTGAGTGTGGAAGGGGGTGCCTTTGTCAGTTTGCTCCGTTTGCCCCGATATCGATAAATAACTGACTAATGTTGGTAGTAATTAAGCGTGTAAACCTATAATCACTTTCATCGACAATGGTACTGCCTCGGTCATGTCAGCCCATTTGGCTGAAGCACGAAAGCAACAGCATAGCACTCCCACTAGGAAGGAGTTGACTGATTGCGCATGTGATATATACTCTGTCATTGGTGGTTTTACCAATGAGCCATGGGGTCGTTACGTGCCGAAAAAAGGTAATTAAATAATTGCGTATTGCGTTTCCCCCCAACGTGGGTAACGTGATGACATAACGATGCGACGGCTAAAAACAAAGCCGTGATTCAACTCACGTGTGACAAAGTCTCATGTTCTTTAATTCCTAATCATTTTAAACTCGGAAAAACGGCGTAATTAATGGTAGTTTAACAAAAACTTAATGAAGTGCTAACACTCATTTTCGAACTCGTTAATATAATAAAGATTAATTGTAATTTGCAATTAGCATTTAATAGCTTAACGATTTTATTTCTTTACGTTTTTTATTGGAATTATATAATTATTGTCGTAGATCTAAAACATTTTGCAAGGGCTGTATCTGGGATAGGGTCTGAAACAGGCAGGAGATTTCAATTTTATTGTTGTAATGTATAATAAATTCATTAATCAGTGGCGCTACAACCTCTTTAGGTCTTGGCCTCAGATTTCTGAATCTGTTCCATGATCACTTTTAAATCTAATTGGCAAGTAGGTGATCAGCCTCCAGTGCCTGACTCACGCCGTAGACTTTTTGGGTCTAAGATATGTCGGTTACCTGACGATGTTTTCCTTCACCGTTCGAGCAAATGTTAAATGCGCACATAGAAAGAAAATCGGTGCACAGCCGGGGATCGAACCTAGGACCTCAGGTATGAGAGTCGCACGCTGAAGCCACTAGGCTAACACTGCTCTCACACTATTTAAGCAATGACAATTACAAGAAATGCCATCGTTTCTTTTATTTTACACCCCAAGAATATCAAGCAGTACGAGACTTACCACCAACTTAGATATAGGAAACAAAAGAAAACAGAAGAAAAAATAAGATTTGAGCAAAAAATTGCAAAACACATTATAAGGGACGATATTTTATGTAAATCCTTATAAGGAAAATTTAACTGACGATAATTGCTAAAAGAACAGGATCAATTAGTACTTGTAGTGCAATTTACACTTTCAAAAATTGAAGACTTAAGGTGTATTTTAAGATTTATCTGTATGGCTGTTAATAAGAAGGTAAACTCCTTATTTAGTGCAACCTTAGTGTATTGGGTAAGAAATAGAGAGAGACTCGATTACTCCCGAATCAACAGGGGTTGAGATACAGGAGTTATAGTTCGTAAGTCTCCTATCTCAATCTTATTCCATCATCATCATCAATGTATATGTCGCAGCCAACTAGCTTAATAAGCCGTTCAGTTAACAGCATAACCGTTTAACTAAACGGCTCCGTTTAACTAACGGCCTTAAAGATATTCAGCCGTAGCGATTGTTGCAACATTTAATGAACTGACTGGCTAATGCTTAGGCCATTCGTTCGATAGAGTCATTATATGGTAGAAATAAAAAAGATAAACATACATACAAAATATATGTACATATGTCATATACATACAAAATATTTCTTTTAAAATAAAATTGCTTAAGTGAAATTCATTAAAAAAAATGGAAAACACCATCAAAGTTGTGGTTTGCCGACGCCATATTGACAGTTTGAAGAGTTTCTAGTTCGAGAGTGGCAGAAAGTGTAATTAAATTTAAATTAACAGTCAACAAGCAAGTAATGAAACGTCATCGATCCAAGTCATTTGCCTAGCTGTTTAATCCCTGGCTGAACATCTTTCAGGCCGTTAGTTAAACGGCGCCGTTTAGTTAAACGGCTAGGGCCTAGGCTGTTAATTGAACGGCTAATTAAGCTGCGTGCTTCTTGCGTCCAACTTCGACCTATTGTTTCGAGGTCCTTGCCAACTCCATCCCACCAACGCAGACTCGGTCTACCGGACTTCTCTTGCCACCTGGTTGTGAGCTCAGTAAGGACCTAAGTCCATCGTCCGCCATTTGGTATCACATCCCTGGTTTGCGATAATTCTTAAACATATAATTTGTTATTATATTTTAAATTAGTTACTACTTTAAAGCAACAATTAAACATTTCATTGTCTTAAGATTAACAGTTTTTTGCGGTTAGTTTTTTGGCGTTTTTTAAATATTTATCATCATTATTTCTACTTAACACCTTATCGACATTTATGAATCAAACGTTTGTAAACAATATGTTTTTAAATACGAGAATATAATTAGTAAATAAACAAACTTAAGGAAGCCAGGCCGGATTTAGAGGTCTGGGCGCCTCGGGGCAATAAAGGAATGAAGCAAATTATTTTTTCACATAAAATGAACAAGTTTATTCAGTCGAGTTTTTCCAATCCACTATTTGTGAAACCAAGTTGATTCTTATGTATTTAACAAACATAAATATATATCAAAAGAAAAGTTGTGTAGTGTTTACTCTTCGGAATTAAAAAACATTTTCTTATCCAGTCTCTAAGTCTTCAACTAGTCTAACCATTAGCCGGTGGTGGACCATGTTGTTTAACCACGAAGCCAAAAATAATAATAATTTATTTGCGAGCATTCAGACTAGATAGGTACTACAATACATAGATAGGAAGGTATGATTTTGTTTGCACATAATTTATATCACAGATAGTTAAAGCAGTGTTGGCCTACGTTGGTTGGTTACGTTGTGTTGGCTTCAGCGTGTGACTTTCATACCTGAGGTCGTTAGATCCCCGCGTATAAACCAATGGAGTTTCTTTCTTTAAAATAAAAAATATTTATTATGGATATATCACTTAATCCACGCCATTAATTTGAATCGGTAGACATCCCTACAGCAAAGAAGACAGAGGGTGTAGGCCGGGAGAAAAAGCCGGCGTTAAAAACTCTCGGTACACTTTTATAATAGCAAATCATCAAACAACACTTTTAAAACAAATATCGCTAATAATTAATTAGAAGTAGCTGTCTAGCACTAGTCCCAGGCCCTTTTATCAACTAGATTATCGTTAACTTTATACTTCGAAGTATCAAATCCTTCCTTCATTTGCGTCAAATTCATGGTAACAAACTAGTTGTTTACTTACGTAAGCTTGTGTTATTACGGGTCATGAGTTATTTGCCCCTTGAAAAAAATATATAATTATGAAAATTACATAATTGCAATACCTCCGTCAAAGGTGTCAATGCGATATAATCTGTTAAAATAATTAAGTGTCATAAACAATACATAGTTGTGCCTAGCGGAAGATCATGTTTTTTATTGTATTTTGTTTACGATAATATTTTCAGCTATGTAGATTCTTGCAAATATTTAATTTAGACTTATTAGAAAATCGGCGGAGCAAGACTTATTGTTTTTGCACGATGAATGGGCGGATAGATAGCTATTTGCTGTCGTTAATTTCTCTAAGAATCCCTCCACCATCTTTCACTTCACTAACTTTTTGCCAGATTAAATAGACAGCAGAGTGATATTGTAAAACAAAAGAGCGCGGCATGATCCCATGGATGAGAGATTTGAGGTCAATCTGCATCTTCTTTACCATAGAGTGTACAGAGAAGTTATTCGGATTAATATCTGCAGCTGAGTTTCATCATCGCAAGTCGTGGGAGAATATTCTAATTCTAATTCCTCCCGCATCACCTCGACGTCCGAGTCTCGAGTTTCTTCAGGGTTCTTCAAGAAAAGAGCGTACCAATTCAAGAAAGGACGGCATCCCACTCGCGAGCCCTCTGGAATGTAAGTGCGTTTTCCTATTTCACCATGCCTCCTGCTGACAGAGGACAAATCTTTGTTTTCAATTTATTTTATTATTATTTACTACTTAATATGTCATGTGTCAAGATAACGAAGGAAAATCACCATCTTTATATAATAACTTACAACGTTGGAACGTTTTCATCATACGAAAATATATTAGAAATAGAGAAAGTGCTAGAAGGTATAAAATACGATGTAATTGGTATTTCGGAAGTCCGACGCCTCGGAAATATAAAGAGGCAAACCCTACGCTCGATGGGATGATGACATCAAAAAAATCGCATGTCCTGACTGGGTCCAAATAGCTCGGGATAGAGAAAGATGGCAAGCCTTGGAGGAGGCCTTTACCGAAGAGGGTTCCTGATACTTACTAACTGTAAAAGATATTCACTAACACATGAGATAACTAGATATTTTTGTATTAGGAAATAAGATAAGGCTTAAAATAAAAATAAATGTCACGTGGAACATGGTGTGGAACAAAAAAACTTGGCGGTTAAGAAGAGTGACGGAGAGTTTATTGCCAGTTCTTCTCTGCCGTTTTACGCCCTTGATTTGAGAACTGGCAGTAAATGTAAGATTAGAAGCATTTAATATGAGAATTTCTGTTTTGACGTTCATAAGTGTACATTGTGTTACCAATATGAATAAATGATTTGGTTTGGTCCCCTAATCTATAAAAAAGTATCTATCTATTGGATGGCACCAGTCAAATTCGCGTACACTTGAGGCACACGTCACCACATATCATGTGTAAATCACTTGAATAGTGTTTAATTTCAACTGTTACATTTTGGGCTTATGTTACAAACTGTTTCTTTAATATATTTATATTATATAGCAGCGTATCATTCAACGTGACAAAAATGTAATATACTGTGAAAATAATTATAATGATAACCAACATTTAGAGTGGATAATTATTTAACAGTAACAATACTTTGTAATAGCTTATGTTGTTTATAATGCAATTTAACAAAATTTATCTTTTAAACCAGGTTCGGCAGCAGGATTGGATGGAATCTCACACCAACATTTGAAAGATTTAACATCGCATTCTGTGGGTGATGCAGGCGAGCAACTTATTAACTCGATCACAAAATTAATAAATTTTATGTATTCCGGGGATGTCAATACAGAAATTGTTTCCATTCTTTTCGGCGCGAACCTCATTGCCCTCACTAAAAAGGACGGAGGGGTGAGACCAATTGCTGTTGGATCAACACTAAGACGTCTGGCTTCCAAAATTGCTGTTCGACATATTTTACCAAAATTAAATTCAGAATTTGAACCTGTACAGTTAGGCTTCGGTGTGAAAGGAGGGTGTGAGGCAGCCGTCCATGCCCTACGCTCTTTTCTAAGTCACGAACAGCCAGACGTGTTGCTCAAAATTGATGTGAAAAATGCATTTAATTCGGTAAATAGGGATACCCTGCTGACTGAAATAAAACAACATATACCGGAAATATACAATTATCTTCTTCTCAGTTACGCTGATCCAACTAAATTGTTATATCGTTCTAATGAACTTTCCTCGGAAGTAGGTTGTCAACAGGGTGATCCCCTTGGGCCTGCAATTTTTAGCTTGGCTATAAATCCGATAATCAATAATCTAAATTCTAATTACAATGTTTGGTATTTGGACGATGGAACCCTAGGAGGTGATGTGGATACTGTGTTTTCGGACCTTCTTTTAATCAAAAATAAATTTGAAGCCATTGGTTTGGAGCTTAATTTTAACAAATGCGAACTTTTCATAAATAACTGCGACTTAAATTTCAAATTTTGGCTCCAAATATTAAAATAGTTAACAGGAATTCCCTTTACCTTTTAGGTTCTCCAATTTTTAATGAATCTATTTCTGATTATATTCATACTTCAATTACTAAATTTCAAAATTCTGCTGACCGTCTCCTTGAAATTAGTCCACATTATGCACTTTGCATCTTAAAATTCTGTCTTTTCCTCCCAAAATTTACATATGTGCTCCGTTGCTGCTCCTTTTGGAATCACCCATATCTTTTAACATCATTAGACGACTTAATCAAAATTAGCTTAGAATCACTTCTTAATATGCAGCTGAACGAGCAATCTTGGACCCAAGCTTCCCTACCCATCCGTTATGGTGGTTTAGGGATTCGCAAAATTTCCAGTGTCGCTTTGCCAGCCTTTCTATCTTCTGTCCATAGTTCAGCAAATAAGTAAAATTTTAAGGGCTTCCCCTTCAAACTTTGAGATTGCTGGCTTGGAAGAAGCTAGAAACGCTTTCTTGATTGCATGCCCAGGTCAAAATTTTCCATTATCTCTAAATTCACAGAGGAGCTGGGATGACATACACTGCAAACTGACTTTTGACGATCTTTTGAGTTGTAGTACAGGTTCGGCGCGTGCTAGGCTTTTGGCCGTGGGTACGAATGAGGCCGGCTACTGGCTTCACGCTTACCCATCGTCAAATACAGGAACTTTTCTTGAGCCTGACACGCTTCGAATCGCAACCTGTCTACGGCTTGGGGTTCCGGTCTGCGCTCCTCATATATGTCCCTGTGGCAGTGATGTCGACAAGTTAGGACATCACGGCCTGTCATGCCAAAAAAGTGCAGGCCGCTTCTCGAGACATGCCGCACTTAACGATATCATACGCCGTTCCCTTGCCACCGTCAACGTGCCAAGTCTACTTGAGCCGAGTGGTATTGCAAGGGACGATGGCAAGAGACCGGACGGTATGAGTTTGATTCCATGGAAGATGGGTCGGGTACTGGTATGGGATGCAACCTGTTCAGACACGCTGGCCCCTTCCCATCTACATGGAACCAACTACAGAGCTGGTGCGGCTTGTGAAGCGGCTGAAAAAAATAAAGCATGCAAATACAGGGGTCTGGGCTCAGAATATGATTTTGTCCCATTCGGTGTCGAGACCCTTGGTCCGTGGGGTCCTAGCGCTTTAAGGCTTTTTAAAGAAATTTCAAAAAGGTTAGTCGACATCACAGGAGACCGAAGATCTGGCAGCTACCTCGGACAAAGAATTAGTCTAGCAATTCAAAGGGGGAACGCTGCCAGTATCTTCGGAACCTTGCCTAAAGGGACTCCTTTTAATGATATATTTTAGTTTATGTTAAGTTTAGTTATTTATTTCAATGTATATTATTTTATTATTAGTTTTATGTGTCTATAGTTACTACCAAAGTGTTACTACCAAAGTGTTACTTTAGATTTAGATGTGTTGTTGTTGAATAAAATTTATTTAACAAAATATAAAAGTCGGGATGTTTTATTTTATTAAAGTACACCACATCACTTTTTATTATGGAACAGAGGCCAAACAGGCTTGAGGCTCATCTGATGCGGTAGAAGATGCAGAGTGACCCCACATCTCTATGCAACGCCAAAGGATCAAGTCGCTCGAAGAGGGATTGGCCGTCGACGATTTGAACCGCTCTGCGTTGTATACGGAATGATATTATAATACATTGTCTACTACATACAGTATAACTTGTTCTTGTAAAGTTCACTATATAGATTGTAATCCTTATGACAGGAAAAATTCAGAAATTACTTAAAATAATAAGAATATACTCCCAAAATCGGGAAGAAAATGAGCTACAAATTTTAGTTTTTACTTTGTACTCATTCGCCTAATACGGATTAGGTTCCCGATAGGTGGTTGCTTTTAATTGATCTGATTGAATTGATTGACCTCTGTGACCACAAAGGTGACCGAATTTGAGAAAAATAAAAACTGACCAAACAGGATTCTGAATTTTTTATGTGTCTGTAATCCGGGGTCGAATAACCAAGTGTATCAGAAAAACCTTAACATGAGAGTGAAGCCCAATACTAATTCAGCTTTTGTTCTTAGCCTTCCTCAATGAATGCATTATATAGATACGAGCTGGTGCCCGCGACTTCGTCTGCGCAGGATTAAAATAATATTTGTCCAAATGATGTAGCGTGAACGACATACTTTAAATACCAGAAGCGACAAAATTTTCTATTATCATGAATGAAAATGGCACTAGAACCTCTTTAGGTCTTGGCCTCAGATTTCTGGATCTGTTTCATGATCAATTTTAAATCAAATAGGCAAGTAGGTGAACAGCCTCTAATGCATGACACACGCCGTCGACTTTTTGGGTCTAAGGCATGTCGGTTTCCTCACGATGTTTTCCTTTACCGTTTGAGTAAATGTTAAATGCGCTAGAAAGAAAGTCTATTGGTGCACAGCCGGGGATCGAACCTACGACCTCAGGTATGAGCGTCGCACGCTGAAGCCACTAGGCCAACACTTCTCTTTTTCATTTAGGAATCAATTTAATACTACTATACTACCAAATGTACATTAGAAATAAATTATCAATTTTTATTGTAGTTAAGGTTCACTATTTTGGCTATAATGACTTTTTTGTAGGACTATTTAAGATAAACATTTCCACCATACATTACATACATATTCTTAACTCTAACAGTTTTGGCAGAGCACGCTGAATCGCTCGCAGATGGTAGATTTTTTCCTACTTACTTAATATGTTGGACTATTCACATAATATCTTTATAAATTGTGTAATGTGTTATTTAGATGTATAAGCTATATTATTGTAAAGTTTCAATAAAATCCATTCAGTAGTTTTTACGTGATAGTGTAACAAACTTCGATCCATACAATACATACTTTCGCGTTTATAATATTAGTAGGACTAAGATCTTTTACACTCCCTAACTTTTTAAGTGAAAAAATCTCACCAATTGCCTCTATAGATTCACAAGATAAATTAAAAGATGAAAATTTACAATAACCAGTTTTTTGTGATCGGCCGAGATAACATACCATTACCATTTTATAATGTTAATATAAAATTTTCGAGAGAATTTAATGCACGACTTCAAACAGTATATTTATTAAGTATTTTTGAATTAAAGTTTAATAGTCCATAATTTTTTTTATGTATATTTTTTTTCCGACAGTATTAGTAAAAAACTTGAAAGTTAAGAAATAAAAGATAAAATTATTTTATTTTTCTCATAACACACGTTTTTGTTTCATTCAGTACAATTGATCAGGTCCATTCAATGGGTTTCAGCTTTCTACCCCCATCCACTCATAGCATATTTTCTCCTTTCGCTATCTGCTATCGCTTTTATCTTCTATCCACATTTAGGGTACTCTCAGTTGCTCTTGGTCCATTCCATATCTGTGTATCTTTATGCTCTGCGCACTGCGTTGTATGGTTTTTAACCATGAATTAGTTTTTCGACTTATTTTTGGCTTTTATCTTCTTGTATTCTACTTTTTTTTTTAATAATAAAATAAATAATAATTTTAGTTAGCTTACTTTCATTATTTTCTGTCATTCTACTCTTAGTAAGCCTTTATTGCTGACATCCAGTATAATATATTATCACTTATTTAAGTTACATAATTAAATTAAAATAAAAAATAATGGGTCATACCATTTTTGGTAATCAGCGTGTCCTGTGACACTCCCAGCTGCTTCAATTCTTTTCTGATGTTAGCTCTTTTTGTCCAAGTAGTGCCTTCTATTCTCTTTATATCGTCTGCCCATCTCTTGCTCTGTCTTCCTCTTTTCCTTTTTCCATCGCGTGGTTGCCATTCTGTAATTATTTTTGTCCATTTCAATCTCTCGTCATGTCATTCTACTAGTTTATCTATATATATAAAAATGAAACCCGTTTTCCGTTGTCACGACATAACATGAAAACGACTTGACCGATTTGTCTGATTTTTTTGTTGTTGTGTTTGTAATTGTCAGGAGAAGGTAAATTAAAATGATAAAAGAAAAAAAGAAAAAAATTGCGCGGAAAATTAGAAAATTTAAGAATATCGTTTAAAACAAATGCTTCGATCGGAGTTATTATATTAATAACATAATAAAATGCGAGCCAGAAAAACAAACAAAGAATGTTGAATAACATAAAGCATTAGAATAATAAACACTTTGTTTCTGAAATATTTTTTTATTAATTATACCAATAATTTGAAATCAATATTCATAGTTAAGACAGGACAACGTCTGTCGGGTCCGCTAGTACTAAATATAAACTAAACCCTTATTCTGTTCAGAATTTAAGGTATATAATTATTAGTTAGTTTCGGTATCTTTGCGTGTTTTGTGATGTAACTTAAACTTCTTGTTAGTTTTAGTATAAACAATGAATATTTAATACTACCTTACGAATTGGGTAAGTTTCGAAGCCTAAATATTGTCCGGGAACTATATTCCTTGCATTTAAATTTATTATATACATTTTAAAAGTATCTCATTAGTTTTATCGGGCTTTATAAGAATGTCGCTTATCTAGTTTTAAGAAAAACATATAAATAGATTTCAAAGACAAAATTTAAATAAGCTAATCGCTGAAGCAGTTTCCGTGTTACGTAATAAAAGTATAACTTAAAATATGAATTGGGAAATATTACATAATAACAAATATTTTGGACTGGTTTGTTAAGACATTTATGCGTCTAACATTTGTAATGCAAATAACAGATTCCTACCGAACCAAAGGTTGTTTTCGTCGAAATCAAATCAAGTACATGTATGCGTGTTGTGTGCTACGGAGGCTGTGTTGATAACATAAGTTTACATATCAAACTTATAAATATTCGCGCGTCTCTTGCCTCCATTTTATTGACACCGTATCACTGAGATCCTGATAGAACGCAAAGGCGACCCCGTGAGCCTCTTTGATGCGGTCGTTGGTTACGAGGTAGATTACTAAATCTACCGGGTGAGATATACCCACTAGGGTGTAGCTCACCCGGTTCTGCCTGGAGTAAGTCGAGTCCCTCTCCCTTGTCCACTTCTTGTAGTGCAGGGGATGCATTTAAACATTTCCTTGCTTTGTAAGCAACGTTTTATTTATGTTAAAGCTGTCCAATAAATATCGGTTTGATTTCAATTTCGATTTTTTATTATATTAAAGCTATTAGATGTATATATATTTTTTATTTTAAGATTTATTATTACGACTTCAATTACCAGTCAACTGAAATGCCTATCTCTGAAAAAGCACTGAATCAAGACTGATGAAACTCTAAAAAACCCTACCATAAAATATTTATAATGTATTTATTTATTTCCTTATTTCCTATTTTTACAGTAACTTAATACTAATACAATAGAAAAGTAACGTAAAACATAGTATACACATAACAAGTAAAAACTAATTATAAATAATGCAATTCTTGTGAATTCAGCCAGTGTGCAACTAGATATATCCGTCTCACAAGCAATAGTGTTTAGGGTGCGCAAAACACGCGTAAATGGTGCTTCTCTGAGTAACCTAAATTCAATCATAAATCGTCTTTATATGATTTAGATTGGCGAGAAATTTGTAGATAAACATACATACGAAATATATATGTCTATATGGATCGTCATACTCAAAAGTACCAACAATATCACAAATAGGTCAAACGTTTTTTTTAAAAAAAGGTTAAATTAAACATAAATATACGAATAGATCTCATTATATGTAATAAGATGTTTATAGATTATAAAAGTTTATGTCACTATGTTATGTTGATGTTTCAATAATCACTAATGTGTATACAAACAGAATTGTACACGACAAAACCTTGATCTGTTTCCATCCGAAATTTTAGATAAAAATATATTTTAAATATTTCACTAAAAGCTGCTGGCCTAGTGGCTTCAGCGTGCGACTCTGATTCCTAGGGTCGTAGATTCGATCCCCGATACCAATGTACTTTCAGTTTATGTGTGCATTTAATACTCGCTCGAACGGTGAAGGAAAACGTCGTGAGGAAACCGGCCCTACACTCAAAAAGACGACGGCGTGTGTCAGGCACAGAAAGTTGACATGGCTATTAGAAATTATCACGGAGCAGATACAGAATTCTGAGGCCCACACCTAAAATATTGTAGACATTGGTATACATATATGTATTTTCTGAATGCATACAATACACAGTTTATTTATCATGTAAATTATAACCTTTTCAGTACTTAGTGATTTTGTTTTACGATTCGATAAAAAATAAAACGTTATCTGTGAAATACCGGTAAAAATATTTACGTAACCGGTTAATATTTAGACTGTAATTATCGTAACTTCACTTTAATGGGTTAAGGTTAACGTTTTGGTATCTCTGAAGTCCACGGTCAAGTAATGGTGAGAATCTAAGGTCAAATGGTCACGAATGGATGGATCTGAGGCAATTTTTACCATTAAGATATAGCTTTGTTCTATTCATAGCATTCTTTTCTTTTCATGTTACAGGAGGCAAACGGGCAGGAGGCTCACCTGATGTTAATTAATAGCGCCGCCCATGGACACTCTCAATGCCAGAGGGCTCGCGAGTGCGTTGCCGGACTTTTAGATTTTATACGCTCTTTTCTTGTAGGTAAGTCGAATTGGTTCGGAAATACTTCAGTGGGCAGCTGGTTCGACATAGTGGTCGACAAACTGCCTTAAAAAACACTCGGTTGTGATTTCTTTTTCTGCCTCGACGTCCGATGCTGAAACTCAGCTACAGGTCCAAAACACAGCGTACGATTCTCAACCCAGAGGTCAACCCTGCGTTTGACCCTCAGCTATTTTTTATATGTAATCACACTCAGCCGTTCCTGGAAATATTGCCCTGAATACTACTTACGCCCTAATTTGAAATCATTCCTAACTGATAAGGCTAAATAAATACAGTTTTATGATAAGATATAATATTAAAATAACGCACTTCGCAATTCGCACGTCATTTACAAGAAATATTATTACAAACAGCTGCAATAGCTTATTCCTTCCAAATGTTATTATGGCCTTTTCAATAATTAAATAAAAACCAACGGGATTGTTGTTGTGTACCTGGGTACAACATCTGGATGTTGACAGGTTACGGTGGATTCCCGTCGTATCTTTACAGGTTCAGGGTTAGAAGTGCTGCCTGTCCTTGTGCAACACAGCTGATGAGACGGTGTCACATGTCCTGATCGATTGTCCAATGTATGGATATGACAGGTATAGCACTGAACAAGCTATGGGAATAAAAGTTAAAGAAACAAACTTAAAAGAATTGTTGTTCAACAATAGGTTAAGAGGCATTTTCCTGGAGTTTGCTGACAAATAGGTAGTAGTGCGTAATCATCCGGGCTACCAATACCATTAACTTAAGTTGTACATATACGTAAGTTATTTAATACCTCCGACGACAACATACTCGAATATTAGCTAGAAAATATATTTAATTATTTCATATAATTACATTTTAATTTTGTGTTAATGACCTTTATAGTTGTTGTTAAAATAAATGAAAACCCATTATTTGCTACTACTACTGGATGCTACTTGAATGGACACGTTTGCCCCTTCTCACCTCCTTCGGACAAGCAAAAAAGCTGGGGCGGCCGCAGAACAGGGGGGTAAATAATAAACTACTCAAATATAAGAGTCTTTCCTGCAACTTCGATTTTGTTGGGGTTGAAGTGCACAGGCGTTAATTAAAGATTTTAGTTGGCGCCTGGTAGATAAAACCGGTGACGCCAGAGCTGGTGCTTTCCTCGCTCAATGAATAAGTATCGCAATACAGCAAGGAAATGCTACCTTAAAGGTACCACAGGGAGAAAACTTTTTAATTTGTTTTAATTTTCTTTTTACGAAATTTTAATAGTTTTATTATTACTATGTAGGTTAAGAAAATTGTAATTACCGTATATTTTACTGTTATGTGTAGGTTTTAATAAACGATTATTATTTTGATGTACATCAGTTCCTTCCTTCCTTCCTTCCAGACCCTAAGTTCAATACTTGGAGATAAAAGTTTTTTGCAAAAAATACCAGCTTATCGGGGTTAAGCGAAGTCACTGTAACAGGCGTAAATATTTAATACTGCTTTTTCGTATATCTGTAAATATCTTACTATCTTTTTATATATAATTGTACTGTACGTGTGTATGTCACTGAATCCCTCTTAAACGGCTGAACCGATTTGAATGATTTTTTTGTATGCGTTTGGGTGGTGCCCTGGATGATTTAGGTATTTAAGTTATTTATCTATTCACCAAATAAACAGCTGGTATAAGTCTTCTGTGTTCGTTATTAAACTACTAAACGGCTGGATAGATGTTATTGAAATTTTTCGACAGTGGAGTCGACAATTATTATTTACATTATTAGATATATTTTTTGTATGTGCGATCCGTTAGTATTATATATATTTCAAAATATATTTGAAACCTATTTCTAGAAATATATTGTACTTGAGTAGATAAGTTTGATACATATGTGAAAACTTACTCAAGTATCGAAACGGTAACAAAATAAATTTGCTACATTATATTACGCAAAATCTTTGAAATAACACTAAACAAGTCAAGTAGACAATTAAGAAAAGAAAAACTTACATTACTAATAATTTTATCGCTTCGTTTTTACGCAGGGACCGAATCCCATGATGCTTTGATTGATTAATTTGTGAATTATTCGAATAAGCACATAACTAAAGGACAATAAAATTGACAGTAACTAATTAGACTTACAAATTTAAATGTGACAAAATTAATAAAATTGAAATACAATAAAACCTAATTTGACAAATTGCAACTAATTTACCGGTCACGCTGGTTGTCCAGGAACGTCGAAACAACCGAAACACGTCAATATAATTAATAACAATAGACGTTTACATAAAAAAAATCTTGAATATTTAATAGTAATTTACGCGGATAGATTTTCCAAAGACAATAATAATGTCATTACGTTGCTTCAGTGAGGGCAAGCAGTCGGGCGAACAAGCCCGCAACGTAACCACGCTTCTTGCCGCGTTCGAAAAAAAGCCGCGAATTTCAGTTTTTACGCGACAGTGACAGTTGTTTTTTTTTGTGGCCAGTGTGAAATGTGTTGTGTTGTGCATTTTTAAATACAAAAAGTTTGAGGTTAGTTATGTCATTTTTTATTTAGCTTTCACTAGGGATCTGTGTCAGTGGGTCGGTTGAAAGTGATCTTATGAACGGAGGCTGCGTTGCATTTTTTTAAAGTTTAAAGTTCAGTATGAATATGCATAACATTTTTATTTGGTAAACACAATTTCATATTGAATTATTGAATTATTTTTAATTAGAATACGTATTTAATAATTATTTTAATTTACATATATTTTATTTTTTATTTATTTAAAGTTATAAATATACTTAAATAGTATATCTTTATATTATTTACATTTTAACTAAATTTTACTTTGAGGGTAGTATAGTGTATATATTCCGTAGCATATGAATGCAGTTTACCCAGCGTATTATATCAACAACAACAAAATTGAGAATCATTATGTAATTATAAAATAAACCTTGAATCAGTTTCCTGTGAAGGAGAAAACGCTAATCGCTTGTGAAATAATTATTATTCAATAAACGAGCTGTAACACAAAAATAAATACCTTATGTCTGTAAGGAATAACAGCTCTCGCGAAAGAATGTCTATTACCGGTTTTGTTTCAGATAGTATTTCGATTCCTTTACTATAACGATAGTAAACAATTGTTCTTAGGTGGAAAATGGGTATACGAAAATTAATTAGATTACTTGGGATTATTAATATAATATACTATAGATATAATTAATAATATAATATCGTTTTGAATATATAAAGCTTCATTCCTATACTATGATTTGAAATTTATTTAAACAGCGTGTATATATATAATTATATAAAGAAATTAAACATACAAGTACTATATTAAACTAATAAGTCTGCATTGATATGTATAAATTATACAGGACTTTTGTTCTCATATGTGTGGTATTTATATATTTTTCTTTAAAAATATATATGTATTATATATAAAACGAACTATGTCTGATGAGGTTTACAGTGAGCTTTTAGATTATTTAAATTTAGTTTAATTGTAACATATTAAACCAATGACGAATTTATTATTTTATTGAAAAATACATAAGTTATGATTTGCACTAAATAACAATTGAATTTGAAAAAATAAAAAATGTTTTAGTAAAGAACCGCCTCAACGAGATTGTGGTTTTGGGTTCGATCCCGGTGAAACATTGTTTCAGGTTGATTAGGCTTATAACGGGACTTCCCAATTAACGATATTAACTGACTTTAAAATATTTGATTCAACGTTAAACCAGTTCGATTAACAGACCTATGTTATTATCTTAAATTATTTTCGATATATTCTTTCTAATTAGCATTTTAGTTATGTATTATTATAATCTAGGAAAACATTACATAGTTTCCATTCTAACTTATATTTAAACATACTTATTACTAGTATATACATAGTTGCTTGTGATTACATAGTTTTTCATTTATTACATATGACAATTAATGTACATATAAATCTTCTGTTTCTAATTAAACGGTTGGACCTTGATGAAATTGGTGTATGTTTTTGAGATTGGTTTAGATTTAGATGATTTTTTTGATTTAAGATGTCGACGTCTGTGGGGTCCGATAGTTTAGTATATTTACACAAATGAGCAATCAAAATAAAAATTTTTTTTGTTTTTTAAAGACAATTCACACCAATTGACCGAGTCCCATGCTAAGCTGGTGAAGCTTGTGTTATGGGTACTAGGCAACGGATACACATACATATTATAGATAGATAGACATATAAATACATATTTAAACACCCAAGACCTAAGCACAACACCAAATGCTCATCACATCGATGATCGTCTCAGCTGGGGATCGTACCCGGGACCCATGGATTCGCAGTCAGGGGACTAACCACTAGACCAAAGACTAGACGTCAAACTTAATTTATATTTATAATTAAACTAGTAGACTCGGCCAAGCGTTGCTGTGGCTAAGGTTTTTGTCACAGATGTTAAATAGTATCTTATGTGAAACGTTGGTACTTTCAACACAGCGCGGCGCCATCTGTTAGAATTGTGATTTGTGACTGTCAAATAATAACAGACAAATAATTAGCAATAAATTAAAATTGCGACTATAATTTGAGATTTAAACTATCCTATCTCTCAAGTTGGATCGAACTGCACATGGTGTGCAAATTTGATTGATATCGGTTCGGTAGTTTAGGAGTCCATTGAGGACAAACATTGTGACACGAGATTTATATATATTAAGATTGGAGCAGATGTCAAAAACCTATATCTCCGTTTTAAATAACAAATGAATGAATTCTTTCTAATAATATATATTTTTTTCTTTATTTCGGACGCTTATTTTATAATAATTTATGTAAACTGTTTTAATACGTATACTTAATAAATAATAGATTTCCTTAAAATGGTGATAAATTTGTCGAATAACAGCTACACCTTAAAACGACTCATAATTTTTTCTATCGTTATTTACGACTCATATTTAGTGCCCCAAGTAATATTAACGAAGCATGGCTTTTTTCCTTAAAAAAATAAGTAAAACTAATAATTTAAGATCCATGATGTAAATGATATTGTCCAGTTCCCAGTCAGTAATATATATATTACTAGCTGGCCTGGCGAACATCGTACCGCCTAACAGTCGATTCTTTATTTGTTTAAAATACTTATTCTGCTATTCGGGACACCGGTCTAGCTAGTAAGATAAAAAAAAGAAAATTGATAAGACAACAAATACATTATGTCAAAAATAAAAATTTACCTTCCCGGAACCCCTCCACTAATACTTGAACTCTATGATAAGCTATTAAAGTTCAAATTGACTTTTAAGTATTATTACGAATATTTTGTATGGGAATATAGAAAAGTGTTGTTTTAATTTTTAGACTTTTTCACTTAATTTTTTTAATTTTTCTCCGTAAGAACCATCCTCGTACGTCAAGGTATATTATATAAAAAAATCAGACAAATCGGTCAAGCCGTTTTCATGTTATGTCGTGACAACGGAAAACGGGTTTCATTTTTATATATATAGACTAGTGGTACATTAGGTTACGTAAGGTTTAAGCCAAAACTTTAAGAATTATCCAAAGATTTTTTCTTAATGACTATCTTCTAATATATAAAATTCTTCTGTCACGGGGTGCGTAATCGAATTCCTCCGAAACGGCTCGACCGATTTTGATGAAATTTTTTGTGCTTATCCGGTATCTATGAGAATCGGCCAACATCTATTTTCATCCCCCTAAATGTTAGGGGTAGTCCACCCCTAAATTTTATTTTTTATTTTTTAGACAAAATTTTTAATTTCTATTTTTTTATGATACAGCATAGAAAAATACATACAATCCCTAACTTTCACCCCTCTACGATCAACCCCTATTTTTTTATTATACATGATATACATACGGTCAGCTAGTATATAAATATATAAAATTCTCGTGTCACAATGTTAGTTACCATAGTCCTCCGAAACGGCTCGACCGCTTTTTATAAAATTTTGTGTGCATATTCAGTAGCTCTGAGAATCGGCTACTATCTATCTTTCAACCCCCTAAGTGATTTATTCTTGAGAATTTTTTTTTGTGATACAACATACAAAAATATATATAACCCCTAATTTTCACCCCTCTACGATCAACCCCTATTTGTTTATTATTGTAGATAGCTATTTTTATTGAACTAAAATAATTGTCCTAGAAATAATATACATGGCAAAACATCGTTTGCCGGGTCAGCTAGTATATATGTATATGTAATAATTTACTTAGTTTTTGTTGAACTAATAAAAATCGCTTTCTGTAAATTTCTGTTGATTTTAATAAGTTGTTATGTGCCTATCGGATGCCTAAGTAAAAGTCATTACTATTTAAAACTAACATTTGCACTTGGAAGTGTAATATTTTTTGTAAATTTTATGTTCACCGTATTAATTTATACGTAATTCTTATGTATATAAAGGATTATAACTTTTACAATAGAAAATATGTATAATGTGGTATACTTTAATAAATAATTAATATACCATGCCAAACGCGTGGTTACTAATAAGATATGCGACGGGGAGACGGCCGTCAAATACAAAAATTCGGACCAATAACACTATTATATAATAGCCAATTATATATTATTTATTATATTACCGGTTTATTGACATTTCCCGCATATCGATAACATAAAATAAAAAATATGTTGTTAAGCTCAAACCTCGAAGACGGCTGGACAAATTAGAGTAATTTTAATTTTTTCTATTCCTCGTCATCAAAAGTTTTTATGGAAAAATATTAAAAAGTTTAGTTTTAGCCTAGTACCTACTTAGGTTTTTAGTCCGGAAAAGTGAACAGTTTATCTGGTAGCTTAAGAAAACGTTCCATAGTATTGTCTTTGATTGACATAACTTTTATACATTTAAATAAAAAAATTTTTTTTGAACGGATTGAAGTTATGTATTATTATAAATTTACAACTATTTAAACATAATTTTGAATTTATCCGACGTTTCGCGTGCTTTACAGCGTGCGTGGTCACGGTGACTGAAGACAAAAGATGTTGAATGTCAAAAAGTATCACAATTCACAGCTGCAGAGAAAGTTGCATTATCTGTATTTATTTCCCCGGAGTTGGTATCGACTAAAAGATGGAGGGTTTTGGCAAAAATGGCTCACGGTGTCCTCTATTTTCGCGGATTGTTTTTCTTTTTGAGATTTTAATTTGTCGTCGGATAAATTTAACATTATGTTTAAATAGTTGTAAATTTATAATAATACATAACTTCAATCCGTTCAAAAAAAAGTTTTTTATTTAAAACGTTCCATGTTGGTATGTAGCTACTAAAAAGGCAAGCTAAGTAAAAAATCAAATAAAAAAATCATATTAAAGCTAGTTAAAAATACTCAAACTCAAAATAATAAGTTTATTCATAACCAAGTACACATAATATGAACGTCAACAGAAAAGATGTTAAATTGATTCTAAATTTACATTTACTACCAGTTCGCAAGTCAAGGGCGTAGACCGGTCAGGAAGAACTGGCAAGAATCACAGCCACTCTATTTAATTGCCAAGTTTTGACTCATAATTGTTTCAACTGGGGCAAATGAATCCTAAGGATTAGGTTCATTTAAATAATCGTCTATTTTATAAAAAGCTTTATTGATTAATTTATGTTTAATGTATAACATCCAGTACCGCTACAACCCTTGGTATGGGTCTCAGTTTGATTCTTAATAAGATTTTTTGGTCTAAGGTATTCTGATAACTATATTTTCCTTCACCATACACGCAACCTAATTATTAATTAAAAGTAGCACTGATATTTACATATATATTAGCATTTTTGGACTTTTATAGTTATTAATCACTACGCTTCGCATTGAAAGGAATGTTCAGTCGCTAATGACCATGAAATGACATAATTGATAAAATAATAATGTTCAGACTCGCTCAATCAGTGAAGGATTTTTTTTGAAACATTTTCTCTGCATTGATCATGCATCTAGCCTAACTTTAGACTAATAAGTAAAAACTAACAAAATAAAAGGAAGGATATTTAACATAAGAAAGTGTCCAGTAACACTACTTAAAGTCTCTATTAAGGGAAGACACTCTGTTCTTGTGTTCTATTCTTTCACATATCTCTGTTTAGCACTAACACTAATTCACTAATTTATATAGTTTGCCCTTATCAATCTTCTTACTGGTGTCAAAAAGTTGAATAGCGTCGAAGTTCACGTGATGGTGGAGTTGGACGGTGTTCGTGGCCTCCGGCAATCTTTTTGTTTATTCTGGCAATGTCCAGACGTCTACATTAAGGCCCAGGTGGAGGGAGTTATTGCGAATGTGTCACAGAGCATTCGGTAATAGATAATATCGTGAAGAAACTGGCATGCTTTAGAACTAGAAATCAAAGATGTCAGGTACAGAAGGCTGATAGAAAAAGAATTGTAATTCGTGCTTAAGCAGTTTTAGTGCTACCTCCTCACAAAGGCGAGACTGGAGATATATAAGTAAACAAAAACATTAAAACCTCTTTTAAAAAAAAACTTTATGAAAAATGTCATAAAACACGATAATCGTAAACATGCATAATATGTTGTAATGTTATGAGCATGGCTTTGATGAATTTACAGCAATTTAAACTATTGTTAACGTGGGAAAAGACAAATCGTTTTTACCTTTGTAAATAGTGAAACAACTATTTAACTCATAATAAGCCTATAACCTTAACATCGTAAATAATAGTATTTACGACCGCTAACCGTTTCACAAACAAAAAAATAAGAAAAAACGGAAATATTTGTTTTTTGTGGCAGGTTTTACGAAACGGAAATATTTGTTTTTTTTAGGGCAATAGTTTAGGGTTAGGGTTAGGGTAGTAGGGCTCCTTTTTCCGCAATTAGACTCCTATTTGGTCCGTTGTGCGTAAAAGGGCAATAGTTTTAACTTTATGCCAGTTTCATGTAGGTTCAAGGTAGGGAAACTACACTCGAGAAAAATAAACACAGACATCAAAAGGAAGCAAAGGGACAAGTTAGTTAAAAACAAAATATAAACATATTAAATCTTAATATTATTATTTATTATGAAAGAAGATATTATAATAGAATAAAGGATAAAGCGAAAGGTAGAAGATTTAAGCCGGAAGCGGAACATGTAGTAATTGTAAGGAATTCAGAAAGCACGGTCATATTAGGAACATGAAAAGAAAATTTGATCGAGGTCACCAAAATCTTCTCCACAGTCAGAAATATTACAATACGAAGCCTTGCTAAATGATGAGGTGTACATACGAGTACATGTTCCAAACGCATTATGGAAGTGACAAATTTAGAACTTTTAACTTCAAAAAAATATTTTGTGGGGATCCTGAGTTGAATAAAAATATTTGTTTAGTAAGTTACATGTCGAAGTCGACCTCTTTTCAAATTTATTGAAAAAAAAGTTATTACACAAAAATCTTTAGCATGTTTGAAAGCATTTTTTATAGCAAAGAGAATTACTGCGAAAATTTTGTTTAGTAAAAAGACATGTCGAAGTCGACCTCTTTTCAAATTTATTGACAAAAAAAATATTATCACCTAGAAATATTTAGCATGGTTGTAAGCATTTTTTAAAGCAAAGAGAATTACTGCGAACATTTTGTTTAGTAAAAAGACATGTCGAAGTCGACCTCTTTTCAAATTTATTGACAAAAAAAATATTATCACCCAGAAATATTTAGCATGGTTGTAAGCATTTTTTATAGCAAAGAGAATTACTGCGAAAATTTTGTTGGTCTTTTCAAATTTATTGGAAAAAAAATATTACACAAAGAAAACTGGTAGGTTAAAAAAAGAAAAAGTTTTTATCGCAAAGTTGTAAAAAGAATTACTGTATCATGTTAAAAAGTGTATTAATTCAGAAATGTTTTTATTGTGCGTTGTGATTATCTGCGTAATTTAAAAATTATCATAACAAAGTGATGTTATCAAAAGTAAAATTTATTCTGCGGAAATATTTTAAATGTCACGTTTTTAATTTTTAAAAATAGCAAAATATACACTTCGTCTTGACATTTTTACGCGGGAAGTGTCATCATTTTTCCTTATAGAGTATAATGTAACGAGTTCCTGTGTTTTATCATAATTGATGATACTATCCATCAATGATATATTTTGCAAAATTTTAGATAAATGCCGAGATAAATAAGATAAAGTCTCAGATGACAATTGACAAAATGACAATTCAGACTTGCTTTCAAAATCGAATAAACTTTGACTTGACTTGATGCTCAAGAAATCTAATATATAAAATTCTCGTGTCACAATGTTCGTTCCCATAGTCCTCCGAAACGACTTGACCGATTCTTATGAAATTTTTATGCATATTCAGCAAGTCTGAAAATCGGCTACTATCTATCTTTCAAACCCCTTAGTCTTAAGGGGTGTCCCCCCCAATTTTTTTTTTTATTTTTTAGAATTTTTAATTTTTATTTTTGTATGATACAGCATACAACCCCTACTATGGTCAACCCTTATTTTTTATTATAGTATAGAGTTATTTTTATTCAACTAAAAAAAAAATTTCTAGAAATAATACGAGTATACATGGCAAAACAACGTTTGCCGGGTCAGCTAGTAATAAAATAAAAATAGCCTGTATTCAAGTACTTCATTAGAATACATTTAGTCCATGTTATGTTTAACATTAGTTCACCACCTCCGACGGAGTGAAGGCCTTCTCCAAATTCTTCCACTTGCCTCTCATCCTCGTAATTTTCCAATCCTTTCCCGCTATCCCTTTTATTCCATCTTCCCAGGTTTCTGATGGGCGTCCGTTCTTTTCTTCCCACTGGGCCATTCCAAGTAAGGGTCTTTTTGACCATCTGTCATCACAAACGCGGGCAATGTGACCATCACATTCTTTAATTTTTTTGAACGTCTGTTCGTCTAAAGACATAATATTGGTTAAAATGAACATTGTCAATCTCTTCCAAATTCATTTTTTTCATAAAAAACTGTTTGACGCGATGTGGTTAATATTAAAAGAAAATATTATTTACTAGCTGGCCTGGCGAACATCGTACCGCCTAACAGTCGATTCTTTATTTTTTTTAAATACTTATTCTGCTATTCGGGACACCGGTCTTGCTAGTAAGATAAAAAAAAGAAAGTTGATAAGACAACAAATACATTATGTCAAAAAATAAAAATTTACCTTCCCGGAACCCCTCCATTAACACTTGAACTTTATGGTATTAAAGTTCAAATTGCCTTTAAATATTATTACGATTTTTTTGTATGGGAATATAGAAATGTGTTGTTTTTAGAGTTTTTCACTCAATTTTTTTTAATTTTTCTCACCGTAAGAACCATCCTCGTACTTCAAGGAATATTATAAAAAAAGAATCAAACAAATCGGTCAAGCCGTTTTCATGTTATGTCGTGACAACGGAAAACGGGTTTCATTTTTATATATATATATATATTAAATGTTTCACTTATGTCATGCGTCATGCGATGACGTTTGCCGATTTTATATTGAAACTTGACATGTAAAATGTCCATTGATGACGTCAAGACACGTAATGACGTACCAATATAAAATTTATTGTAGCTAAGTTAAAGCTGTAATCTTTGTAACTCGAAAAAGTATGTAAATTTAGTAGTAATCTAATATATAAAATTCTCGTGTCGCGATGTTTGTGGTTAAACTCCTCCGAAACGGCTCGACCGATTCTCATGAATTTTTGTGTGCATATTGGGTATGTCTGAGAATCGGACATCTATTTATCATCCCCCTAAATGTTAATGGTAGTCCACTCCTAAATATTTTTTTTTAATTTTAGATAATTTTTCTGTTTTTTTTTTGGATACAGCATTAAAAAATACATACAACCCCTGACTTTCACCCCTCTACGTTCAACCCCTATTTTTTATTATAAATGATATGTATACATGGCAAAACGACGTTTGCCCGGTCAGCTAGTAATATATATAATAAAGAAAAATGTCTGTGTGGATATTTTCAACGACTCGACAGCGACGTTTTAGAAACGGTGTTAATTAGCTATTATTATTTTCTTTATTCCTACATAATTATGTATTTACTTTTTATATATTTATGGTTGGCGACTTCTCCAATACAAAGAGTCCCCTCGTGAGTTGTGTGCTGCGATATTGCGGGCTACTCGATTGTGAGAAAGTTGCTTGTATCTGGTTGGCGCCTTCTTAAGTTCTCTTGCCATTTTTACACGTGTATATGCTTTCTATAACATATATTCATAGGTAGCTGGAGTCCATTGGTAGCGGTAGAGTAGATAATAATAGATAAGTAGATAATAATAATAAAAGCCTTTATTTCTGTAATTATTTATACTAGTACATATATATGAGGATTACTAAAAAATTAACACTAAAAATAAAAATTAGTACTAATAATTAATCAGCAAGCCGGTTGTTTTCTGTTGTACCGCTTGTCCTTGGACATAGGCCTCCTCTAAGGACTTCCACTCTTGTCTGTTTTTAGCTTTACGTAGCCACATAGGGCCAGGCTACTCTTCGCACATCAATAGGATACTACTACAAAATATAAATAAGTTATTAAAGACAAACCCCATGACTCAAAGTCATTGGTCAAATGCTATATGAGAATTATAAATCTTTTTTATGAAACATTAAATTATATTACGTTGGTTTTTGAAGAACCACGACTCTTATCTTAAATTTTATGATGTTAATTAAAAACTAGTCTACGGCTTAATTTTCGCAGAATAAGGAAAAAGTTTGTTTTTAAGATGTCATTTTTTATAAATGTTAAACATAATGGTATATAAATCTCATAACGAAATACTTAAAACAGCTTAACGGACAAATATGATTTTTTTGTAAAAGGTAGATTATTGTTAAGAACAGATGATGCGGTAGTCCAGGGATGACTTCAGTAGGAAGCGCAAGAGAGCATTTTTTATGGTACAGGAGGCAAACAAGTAGGTGGGTTAATGAAAGTGCTTACCGCCGCACATGGACACCCGCAACATCAGGAGGTTTCCCGGCCTATAAGGTAGTGGATGGTACGCTCTTCTCCTGAAGGCTCCTCAGTCAGGAAATACCAGGAATGGCAGCTGGTTCCATTAAGTGGTGGTGTCACTTTGACCATTAAAAAGAAGAAGATAACTTGGGACATGTGCTTCGACACGAAAGCTACCAAATTCTTCAAGTTAATGATGGGAACGGTCGAGGGGAAAAGACACGCTGGCAGAAGGAGGAAGTCGTGGCTCCGCAATATCAGAGAATGGACGGGAGTGACCAGCGTTGAACAGCTGATGAGCATTAAGAATAAGTAGTATGACTAGCTGACCGCCAACCTCTAGTAGTGGTACTACAAGAAGAAGAACGTGGTGTCTAGGAGCGTCAAGATGGAACGCTTGTCTTAATTCTGTGCCATAAATCGCGCTTACTATCTCTTCTGATTCCCACCCTAGGTCCCCTCGTACCTGTGTTATAACTCCTTCATTTTATTGATCGGACATATTTTCGTGGTAGGTCTAAGCGCATTCGCATGATTAAAGTTTATGAGACATTAGCTAAGGAAGAGTTTTGTGCGTGAACTCTTTTCTTTTCGTGTTGACTGAAAGAGCAGATGAAGATTCGGACAGTGATTTTTAAAATAAAGGGACATCCAACCTTTCTGCAAACATTGCAGATTCATTTCTTTCAAGTATTTTTTTAAATTCCAATTACGCAACAATCCAAACCTTCATATTATGTAGTGCACATCCGGTCGTAAATGAAAGTTTTATTCCAGCAATGACCTAACGTATGGTACAATGAATTTTTAGGGTAACGTAATAATATATTTTAATAGTGTAATATTTTATCACTACAAATAACATAAAATTAAAATAAAATATGTTTATTATGGAATATAAGATACAGCCTTGCCATTCTGTAACTCACTTTTTGAACTCACACAGCCACAGCGGCGGTCGCGCTTAAATCAGCCGTAAAGCAGTCATTTTACAATTTGGCATTCTGATACACAATAAACTACAAGCTCCCTTCTTATCAGAAAGTCAAATCATAAAATGACTGCTTCACGACTGATTTGAGCGCGACCGCCGCTGCAAATACCGCTGTGTGAGTTCGAAAAGTGAGTAACAGAATCGCAGGGCTGGTATCACTTATTCCACGTCATTAAATTTGAATCGGTAGACATGGTAGAAAGAAAAAGGCAGGTAGAAAAAGCAGGCGTAGAAAGCTCTTGGTACTCTTTTAAAATACTTATTTTAAAACAAATATCGCAAATTAATTAGAAGTAGCCTGTCTAGCACTAGTCCTAGGCCCTTTTATCAACTAGATAATCGTTAACTTTATACTAAGCCTTCTATATAAGAAATGACTATAATGTTGTATGACTCATAATATATGTAACTTCTATGTAAAATTCCTTTTAAGACAAATTTGCGCGCCATTCTTTGTGGCAGAATATGCGAACTTTAGATTGTACCTTAAAGTGTTTATTATGATGCATTTTATACGCAGTTTAATTTTTCTTGAAATAACTTAAAACAACGTTAACTGATTGGTACGATTAACTATGTACTTATTTCAAATGTCATGGTAAGACTCAGAATGAAAACATCGCGCGAGTAACTCCCTTATGACAAAATCCAATACGATTGACTAAAAGTTTAAGTACGCGCTAAGTTTCTGAATATTACCCTTAACACTCTGAATATTTTCCTTACAGCAGTTGTCAATCAGGGACAAAATACCAACTGTCAATTACAACGTGGTGTGGTTACGCTAGCTTCCACTGCCTCAAAAGTTTTGACAATTACATTACCGATCTTTCTTCATCTTCAGATCCATGACAGTAAAAAAAATCAGTAGCGCTACAACCTCTTTAGGTCTGGGCCTCAGATTATACGTAATGAATCTGTTTCATGATCATTTTTCTAAAAGGCAAGTAGGTGATCTATCTATCTATCTCCTTTGCCTGACACACGCCTTTTTGGATCAAGACATGTCGGGTTCCTCACGATGTTTTCCTTCACCGTTCGAGTTAAATGCGCACATAGAATGAAAGTCCATTGGTGCACAGCCGGGGATCGAACTTATGACCTCAGGGATGAGAGTCGCACGCTGAAGCCACTAGGCTAACACTGCTCTGATCCATGACAATATGTCAAAATAAAATCAAGCTAAACTTTTTATATATATCAAATGGTCGAAACAAAAACATAAGAAGTTGCATTAAAAATATCGCTTAAGTAACATAATATTATATAATTTTATTAATCACAAGTCGGCGAAAACAAGTGCATTTATATTTCGTTGCGCACCGTTTACTTTAATATTGTGTTCCGGTAATCTTAATAATATGCAGTTTTTTCCGTAATTCAGATATTGACAGAAAATAAGAAGGCTACATGTTCTCGAAAACGACCAATCACATTTTCTCGGTCATTCAATTTTGACGACATTATATTTACATTCTGTGTTTATCGCTTTCATAAACGAGAATAATATAGCAATATATTCTTTAAGCAGTGTTGGCCTAGTGGCTTAGCGCACAACTCATTCCCGAGGTCGTAGGTTCGATCGCTGTGCACCAATGGACTTTCTATGTGCGTATCTTATACTTGCTCGTACGGTGGAGGAACCGTGAGAAACCGTATCAAATCGAAATGTCGACGACAAGTGTCAGAAAGAAACTGATCATCTACTTTTCTATACAAGAAAAAATATTAAAGAAACATTCAATCAGAGGGCAAGATAAAGGCAAAGGCAGCAGAGAAGTGGCTACAAATTATTTTCAGTCGAGTTTTCCAATAGGTACATAATTTATTGTGAAAGCAAGTATAGATGTGTGTGTGTAAATAAACGGAAACAAGAATTATTCGAAATTAAATTTTAGTTGAACGAATGGAACCGAGCTTTTTTCCGAAAGTTCGTTGATTGCTGAAATCCAGTTCTATAAATCGTGGATGGTAGAATCGGGTTAATTAGGCCTGTCGTACGTACTTAGACCAAATCCAGGAGGTACTAGAGAAGGGGCCAGCTAAAACCCATAACCAAAGAGCATGCATGGTGAATGTCATGTAAGTGGATGAAGAGAGAGAGGTATGTCAAGACAGTAGCAAATGTAGAGAGAGAATCCCGTCTTCCGTCTTGTCTCTGCCACCCCTTCGGGAAAAAGGCGTGATCATAATATTTATTTATAAACAAATACAGTTTAAAGTGTACCAACGTATAGTATAATATAAGAAGTATTAACCGCATTAAAATATAGATAATCAATTCTTTAAAATATCTGTCGATAAATTTTCTTCTTTATACCTTTGACAGCTACATTGATCACTGTCAAAAGATTAATAAGTTCTTCATAAAAAATAGATACAAAACCAGATTCACATCTAAGAGAATAAAATTAATTATATACCGTTCCAGCTTTGTAATAAAAACTAATAAAACGATACATAAAAAGATATTAATGGAAATAAATAATATCAAAAATTGTATTGACAAAAAACCAACTAATTGTTTAAAACGCCATCTCTGGGATGTAGTATGCAACTAATTATATATTTAATTATTCATTAGATCATCTAGAAACCTAAAAAATATGTTAATTAAAATCTCAAATCGTGTTGGTTATATATTACAATTCATCATAAATAAATATAAAAATTAATATATTCATATAAGGTCATAAGCTAAATGTTTGCTGTATAATTAAAAAAAACAGTAATCAGATAAGTTATACATTAAGAAGTTTTTATGTATTTATTTAAAACACATAATTGTTTTATAATATATACATTTATATCTTTCTTAAATTTGTAATCAAAAGCTGTATTTAATTGGAAACAATTAGCGTTACCTTTATGGGCCTTGGCCTCACATTCTGGTTCATTATTTTTATAGACAACTTTGTAAGCAGCCTTCTGCGCACGCGTCGATATTTAGGTCTAAGTCATGTCTCCTTTACAAGCAGCTTTTAATCCAAAATAACTCTGCCTTATAAGGTTAAGTAATTAATTATGTATAAATGGTATGTGTTTCTAACAAGAGAGTGGAAGACCCACGAATGCCGAGAGTTTTTTACGCCGGCTTTTTCTCTCGGCACCCTCTGTCTTCTCTGCCGATGAGTAGGTCTACAAATTCAAATTTAATGACGTGGAATAAGTGATACCTGTATCTTATATTCCTTAATAAACATATTTTATTTTTTATTAAACCACCAGAATCTTCTAATATCCTTTAAAACAAAAGCATTTTCCAAAAATAATCATTGGGTATCAAAATTTATTCCGAATTTTATATTTTGGAGTCGTATTAATGTGACATTTAGCAAAAAGCAAGATTATTACAAATTTATAATGGCATGACAATTAATAATCAAAATTTAAATATTTTATGAAATCAATATATGTTTTCAATAGTCAATTGGTATTTATCCTTTCGTATATATTAAATGCAGTTACATCCCAATTAGGCGTGTGGCAGACTCATTTCTGAGCCTATTTTGTTCATAATTTTTTTGGAACTTGCCGCCTTCTACAATGCCAAATTTCTTTTTCGCTAGGAATTAATCCTAGGTTTAGGCAATTTAAATACTAAGACGTAATTGTATAAAATATTATAAATATATTATACTAATAATTGAAAACGGATAAATAGAGAAATAAACAAATTAAAAAGTTTGGTCCTTGTTGCGGTGTAATACTGCCAGCATTTCTTCGCTGTATACTTATTCAAACTCAAACTCAAAATATCTTTATTCAAGTGGGTAACCAACTACACTTTTGAATCGTCATATTAAATTAATTGTAAATTTACATTTACTACCAGTTCGCAAGTCGTAGAGCGGGTAAGAAGAACTGGCAAGAAACTTTCCGCCACTCTTTTTAATCGTCAAGTATTGCCATACAAATTGTTTGAACTGGAGCAATTCAATCCCAAGGATTAGGATCATTTAAGTAGTCCTCAAATTTATAAAAAGCTTTGTTGATTAATTAATTGGTTGAGTATAAAAAGCATTAGCTCTAGGGTCACCGGGACTATCTATCTATTAATATGTATACATTGCTCTAACAACTATGCGAAACCGGAGCGAATTACTAGTAATAACTTATTGCCATACATTGTGTAACAAATTAGATAAACATTAATAAATAATTTAAATTAATGCAAGATGTGTAAGAGTGCACTTAACATTTATCAATATAAATACCAAGCTCAAGCTCCAGCGAATGGATTTCCTTCATGTGTTTACATTTTATTATATTTAAAAAAATCGTAGGAAGAGATTTTGCTTAAACCTTAGAGTGGGATTAAGAAACGAAACTATGATAGCTTGTGCTTAAGGCCCTATCCCAGCACGAATTGCTGTGTCAGTGTCTCAGGGTGGACTGCGCGGCGCAGTGGAGAGCTGGAGCACTGAGGCACGCCGGCATGTAATAACAATTAGTTATGTAAAACATTAAATTAATGTATTTTTATCATTTTTTTTCTAAAATGGATTACTTGGCTTGCGATAAAATATATCGTGCAAATTTCAAGATCATGTTCTATATACATTTTTGTCATAAAATGAATTCAAAGTGTCTAAAATTGGCTATGTTTGGATTATTTTTCTATCGAGTGAAGTTATTTAAATCGTGTATCGATCTTTCAAAATGGATACATAAACTATTCAACTCTACCATATACTTTTTCCATAAATGGAAAGAAACAATGTACTTTTTTGGAGTTTGGCGACCGGATAGCTCCTTTATTTTGTTTCATCTCGTATGTCAACATTCAGAAACATTTTAATCATAATTAAAGAAACCTATGTTTCATAGCTGTCCGAGGTCTTATCTGTTATAAAGATTTTGTATTGAGTTTTGATATATGTAGGTACGAAGTTCACTGAGTCGACACTAATAAATATGGTTAACAGGTATTAGAGGTAAAAGAATACCTAAACTTTTCATTAATAAAAGGGCTTGCCCGTGTAAGATTAAGCTGCATAGTTGTCAGTGGTTTTAAACTAAATCAGAAACAAGTGGGTTACCATGTCGCAAGAACCGGTTACTGTATTTAGTTTATGTAATGTCGCTAGGGTTGCCACAATATTATAAATCATTAGTACGGCAACGCTTCAGGCCAACCATTAAAAACGACACAAAAATAGACCTAAATTCGATGCAATTAAGACGATTTTACAACGTTATTATCTCACTTGTTTCGTTTTCGAATAGTAATCGCCGTTACTCCGTATGTTGATAGCGATTCCCTTCGATGTTGAGAAGAGCCTAATAATCAATGACCATAGTGGAAACATTACGTCGGTAACGAAATCTTAAATAATTAAGGGTTTACCAATCATACTTCAAAGACTGTGTGAAATATAATGGATACGGCGAGACAGTATACAGCAAAGATATTTCCATTTCTGCTTCGTGCTTATCATCATCATCAATACAGCCTCTTGTGAGGCCTTAGCTGCTTCTTGCGTACTTCGAACCCCTAGTTTCGAGGTCCTTGACAACTCCATCCCCCCAACGCAGCCTAAGTTCAGTAAGGACCTTGGGGTTCTTTGCTTCGTGCTTATAATCTTTTTAATTAAACTTTAATAAAGTGTAGTCAATATTTTGTTACCGGATTAGCCACGTGGGTAGACTTCGGACACATTTGAGCACGGATCTGCTCGTCTGCACCTTCTCTCTCTCTCTCTCTCTTCAATTGATAGCTCATGTCTGAGAGTCATAGTCAGCAAGGAAACATCTGGAGCGGACAATCTGATTCTGCCATCTCGTATAACAGTCTATAGTTTCGAACAGCCACGTGATCCCGTGACCAATTTCTCCAAGATCTCATCGCCTCTGCGCATTGTATGTATACAACTATGAAACGGCCACTTCGTCTGTAACCCTAGCGTCATCTAACAAAGAGATCTCGCTCAATTATATCGCAATTAATGGTAAAACGCAACTAAATACAATTCAATATAATCCTTTTGGCAATCGTTCCTGATAAAAATCTTTTAATGATTAACCAGTGAATAAATGTTTATAGCATAATTTTATAAGTCTATATTGGACTGTTCACTGTTGTGTGGCAATACATAGTTGAAGACCCGTTACGGCATCCGGCATCTAACACTAGCTCAAATCAAATCAAAATCATTTATTCATTTAGGTAACACAATGTACACTTATGAACGTGAAAAAAGAAATACATATTAAATGCTTCTAATTTTACAATAACTGCCAATTCTCAAATCAAGGGCGTAGAACTGGCAATAAACTCTGCGCCACTCTTTTAAATCGCCAAGTTTTTTGGTTTTACGCCATGTTCCACATGACATCTTAAGTTAATTAATTAATGATAATAAAAAAAAATAGAATATGTCCTCTATCAGCAGTAGGCATGGTGAAATAGGAGCACGCACTTACATTCTCGTGGGAACAACGAAATAATATCACCGCAAACACCAATTTAAGTCCGACCAGTCGCTTATTAAACGTAAAAACTCATAGATTTTTCTATGATAGAAAAATTATCAAAGAAACGGATTTTGTCAAGTTTATTGTAGCGCCACTGAAATATATCCATAACTTTGAACAGAAGAAATGTCTTTAAAAATCGATTCAAATGTAAATGTAAATGTAAAAAAAACAAACAAACTTTCATATCAGCTAATTTGAAATTCACAATTGGCTATTTGGCGAAATTAGGTTGATGTCATTGAACACATCGATTTATATTTCGGTCGTTGACTGATATAGGCCAAAACGTTTTGTCATTTACCATGTACCATCGATCGATAGATCACCATGGATCGATAGATCAATTTTGTCATAACCATATTCTGTCATGAACAATGTTTTATTATTATTAATAATTTGATTATTGGCAATGAATACTGTTTAGGGTAAATATATGAGTTTTTTAAAGCAGCAGCAGCTGCCCATTGAAGTATTTCCGAACAAATTCGACTTACGGCCAAAATTAATATGCAATCTCAATCCAATTTTAACTGTCTTAGATACACAATTCAATCCATTTATAAAGAAAATGCCAATATTCAATCCATGGATTGAGATACCAATCTTATTATTAGATTATTATTATTAGGCCCTTAGGGTCCTTCAAGTAAATAGCATACCAATTCTTAAAAGGCCGGCAACGTACTCGCAAGCCCGAATTGAGTGTAGGTACCACTTAACATCCGGTGAGACAGCTGCCCGTTTGCCGTTCTATTAAAAAAGCGCAGACTTTTTGTTTAGTACTCACAAACTTTAATAGGATTCATCATGACGTATTTCATAAATCATTTGATACATTGAATTATAGCCAATTGATTAAAAAACGCCATTATTATTCCGTGCGTTCGAATCCCGGTCGAACCGGAGTTTCATAATTAAACTTATAATTGGTTCTCCGCCCTGTCAAGGCAACCAGACGATATCGCGAAATTACTTTGCTTAAGCTATATGATTTGATTTGAAAGAAGAGGATATCGTATGTTGGAAGATTACATAGGCTGGCCCATGGGGGGCTTTTGCTGCAATTAGTTTGAAGGTCCACTTAATGCAATTATTGTTGGTCATTCTTGATGAATTTTGTAGAACAGCCTTGCGATTCTGTAACTCATTTTTCGAACTCTCATAAACAATAAACTACAAGCTCTCTCCTTATTAGAATGCCAAATCGTAAAATGACTGCTTCACGACTGATTTGAGCGCGACCGCCGCTGTGAGAGTTTGAAAAGTGAGTTACAGAATCGCAAGGCAGGGGACAAAGTCGCCGCCCATGGACACACTCAATGCCAGAGGGCTCGCGAGTGCGCCGTCCTTTTAAGAATCGGTACCCTTTTTTCTTGAAGGGCCCTAAGTCGAATGGGTGCGGAAATACTTGTATATAAGCATTAGTATCAAAGTACAGATAACGCCTTTAGGAATACTTGAGGTTAAGGTCTGTTTAGACAAATGTATCATTTACATTTCAATACATTTGAAATAACAAAATCACAACAAGTTTCGCGGGAATTCCCTTATACGTAAATTTGAGGGTACAAACAAAATATCAGGTTTGTCTGGTTTAGGAATGTATTGATAAAAACATTCGACGTTTTGCATATTGGCTAGTTAAAAGTTATTTTTGTCACACTCATGTCTATTAAATTATCTGTAATTGTTGTTTTCAATTATTTATACTGATGAAAGCTACGTTGAACGCGCTTATCTCAGAAGCGTATTGAAAGTTATGTACGCTATAAGGTTATACAAAAAATTTACTCGTGTAAAACTTAATGTCCGATCGTTTAACGACTGGTTATGGAGGCATTATTAAAGGCAAATTTAGGTAACTATTTATAAACTCTGAGAACTGTTTTGACTAAAGATAACTTTGAAAATTAAAATAATTTATAACTTTTACGATGTAATATTGCCGCCGTGCCTCGCTGGCAGCTTTATTTCGTGTTTAACAACATTTTTTACAACCTCCTTTATAATAATCGTTATATTCTCTTAATATAGTTTCTTGCCAGTTCTTCTTACCGTTCTTCGCCCTTGACTTCCGAACTGGTAGGAAATGTAAATTTACAATTAATTTAACTTCTTTCTGACAATTCATAAGCGTACTTGTTTACCTACATGAATAAAGATATTTTGAGTTTATAATAACATACACTCAAGAATCGGACTATTTGTAAAAACCGTACAAAAACAATATTTTTTTTTTAATTTTTCACTATCATATAGATATAAAAGTGACCCCCCCGCTTCGCATGGACAACCGTGACTCATAAAGCTTGAAAAATTATATATGTTCCTAAACCTTTGTGAATGATTCTATATATTGGCAAGCATCGAAATTCCGTGCATTTTTATTTATTTCGCGAACAACAACTACACGTGGCGGAAGACTTCTTTTAGACGTCATAAATACAAAAATTTCAAACATTCATAAATGCTGAAAGAATTTGTACCATTCTCATAAACATTCTACTAATATCTTATTAGGTACAAACATCAGTGAGTACAAATTAAACCCGTTACCGTTACAAGGGACTGTATGAAGTGTATCCCTTGTATCCGCTTATGTATCCGACCCAGTTTGTTCTGGATATGGTGGGTTATGACCAGCTATGCCTCAGAAGATAGCTTGCTTTGTCTTGCATTTATTTGGGTTACGAGTCGGGTTCATAATTTGGATATAATGGACACAGTTCAACGGGTACCAAGTAAAAACCTGTAACGAAAGTCTCAACTTTTGGATGTACCGCGCACACTCCAACTTGGTTAGCAAAGTGCCCTCGCGCGAGCAATACATATAATAAATAAAAAATTTTCGAGGTAGACCTATTTGTTTGTACACTGGCTGAGTTGCTTGCTATATTAGTTATAATATATATTTTTTTAATGTATTTTAATTGTAACTTTATCGGTGTAGGTATTATTTTGTCGTTCGATCACATTAGTACTGTTAAGATAGAATATATATATATCAGTGGCAACCTCTTTAGGTCTGGGCCTCAGATTTCTGAATCAGTTTTAAGATAATTTTTCAATCTAATAGTCAAGTAGGTGATCAGCCTCCAGTGCCTGACACACCGACATGCCGTCGACTTTTTGGGTCTGAGACATGTCAGTTCCTCAAGATGTTTTCCTTCACCGTTCAAGCGAATGTTAAATGTAAAAAAAGTCCATTGGTGCACAGCCGGGAATCGAACCTACGACTTCAGGGACGAGAGTCGCGCGCTGTAGCCACTAGGCCAACACTGCTTAAGATAGAAATAAATAAATCACTCATCGTTAGGACAGCGTTCGTAGGAAAAGATTTCGTTCGACCGTTCTCTCCGACCACAAGAGTATTTTTTATTTCGGCTAAATATGCCTATGATACTTACAACTTGCTTTCTATTGGTAAAAGAATTTTTATAATCGTATAGGTGGATAAAATATTACCAATATAATAATCAAATATGTTGCCAATTACAAATGTTATGCAATAAAATGCTTGGCTTAGCAATTTGACATTTCAAGAACATAACTTTGTGTATTAAATACTTGAATATTAATTAATCGTAATACATGCGATACACATTAATTATTCATAATAAAATCCTAATCAAGTTACCGTTGCTAAGTATTTTTGTTTTTTTTATAATACAGGAGCGTTTGCGTATTGGTATTTGAACTTGGTTTAATTTTCCTAAATTACTTTTTTAAAATGAATACCGCCTAAACATTTTAATAAAGCCTTTATTTAAGTTTAATTCGGTCTAATTGCAGGGCCGGATTTAGAGTTCTGGAGGCCTCGGGGCAACAAAGGAATGGAGGGCCCTGTCCCCAAATTATTATATAAAATAAACAATTTTTCCAAGCAATAATTTATTGTGAATCCAAGTAGATTCTTTAAGTATTTAACAAACATATACAAATATAACAAAAGAAAAGTTGTTTACTGATGTTTCTAGTCGGAATTTAAAACATTTTTTTTTTTTGTTTTCCTCTTTTACAGAGTTCCCGGTTGCCCAGCCCTAAATACCGCCCTGTCTAATAGCTTTGTTAGCAAATAAGGTAAACATACAGGCTTATAACCATCCCGTCTTCTAAGAATTATATGAATATATTAAAAGACGATTAGTTCAATCTAGGTCATTAACGAACTGACTTTGACCAGAACCACTTTAATCTACTTTACAATTGCAAATAAGATTCGTATGTAAATTGTTCCATCGTTGATTTTTCTTGATTTATTGAAAAGTCCAGCTTTCATTGACCTAGGGCTATGGCAAAATCACTTTTCGACAGACGACCCATTAAAACCAGACGTATTATTATGAAAATTATTTAATGCCTAATGGTAACGTTTCGTTAAATTCGTTAGTTAATAGTTTTGATTCTTTAAATTCGTTTGCTTAATGGTTACATTTCGTTAAATTCGTTTATTGAATCGTTGCGTTTCGTTAATTCGTTTATTTTATGATTATGTTTGGTTAAATTCGTTTATTGAATCGTTGCGTTTCGTTAATTCGTTTATTTTATGATTATGTTTCGTTAAATTCGTTTATTGAATCGTTGCGTTTCGTTAATTCGTTTATTTTATGATTATGTTTGGTTAAATTCGTTTATTGAATCGTTGCGTTTCGTTAATTCGTTTATGTTATGATTATGTTTGGTTAAATTCGTTTATTGAATCGTTGCGTTTCGTTAATTCGTTTATTTTATGATTATGTTTGGTTAAATTCGTTTATTGAATCGTTGCTTTTCGTTAATTCGTTTATTTTATGATTATGTTTCGTTAAATTCGTTTATTTATTAGTTTCGATTCGTTAAACCTCGATTGTTTAATGGTTTCGATTCGTTAAATTCATTTGTAGAATATGTCAAAAAGTAATTTTGTCTCAAGCCCCTAGTAAGCAATGCAAAACGAAAGTCGTAAATGCGTTCGACTGTGATTATATAGATGTGATAGTGTGTCAACGCGTCTTGGAGTAGAGAAGTTGACCGAGAGGAGAGAATGCCGATTCATGTACGCCCATAAAATCTATGTGGTAATTTTCTCACGCCTATTTTAATGAAGTTACCTATTTTTAATGTTATTTTAAAAGATCTATTCTTTTTACATCGATTATTACGTCTGCTGGTTCCAAGACGTATGGGTAAAACTCCCCGACGAAAAAATATAGTTACAGATGTATATGTATGAGGTGGAGGGGTAGAAAGTTATAGTCAGCGAAAACCTGTATCGTGACGAATTCAGTAACGTACTAGGGATTTTCTTTAAAAAGTGACAATTAGTATAACACAAGTGAGTAAATATTATGTTTCGACAGTCACCAAGTTTTCTAAAATTCCTGTTTTTAAAAAATCTTCCTGGTCCCTTAAAATCGTGTACCGCGGCGACTACTGCAACATCTTCAAATTTATGTTTTTTTCACGGCGGATATGCCGAATTCACTAGGAGCTAGGTCACGATATAGTATTTAATTCAAAATATGTGCACATACTTATCATTAATATCATAACTTTAACTTTAATTTACTCGTAATATACATAAAGCAGCTACTGACAATGTGAACGCGATAAAGTTAAAAGCTTCTTTTCATGTATTTTTTAATACTTCGTGTCAGAAATAGAAAAACAAATAACATAAAAATTATCGGCGGCCTTACAAGCGATCTCATCCAGGCAACCCTAGGAAGGAAAACTAAAAGATAAGAATTAAAAATTCGAAAACGGCTGAACCATTCGAGTATTTTTTTAAACTCAACTAAATTTTGATTTTTCGGAAAAGCGAACAGTATTATGAGGTAGCATAGCATAATGTTCCATGTGTTTGTATGTACCTTCTAAATAGGTTGGCTATGTACAGAAATAATTGGACTAAAACTTTGAAGAGTCCCCCAATTATACCAAAAAACACATACCCGCTAGAAAAGATGCGAATTTTTAAAATATTAATCAATATTACTCGTACAATGGGCCTCGGAATTTTGCTTGCAATCGATTATTATCGGCATTAAACACATTAAACCAGGGTTGAGAATCCAGTATTCATCTTACGTAATTATGTTGCAATAAAGTGGGGATCATATGTCAGTAAAAAACATAAAATTATACATGACTAATTGATTATAATCATTGAGGTTACCTGATTACACTACAAGGCCTAGGTCGTCGGGTTTTTTAGAAAAAAAAAATAGTCTAAGAGCTAATTTTTACGATAAACACAGCAATTAATTTTATTTATTGTCAACTGTCGCGTAATCGTTGTAATGCAATTTTACATAATCGAGAGTGATTAGTTATTTACATACAAAAAGTGTCTTTAATCTTGTTTCACAACTGAGCGTTTTTAAGACAGTTTTTTTCCGCGCTGCCCACTGAAGTATTTCCGAACTGATTCGACTTAGGGTCCTTCAACAAAAGAGTGTTTTCTCAAAAGGCCGGCAACGCACTCGCGAGCCTTCTGGCGTTGAGTGTCCATGGTCAATTAATTAACACTTACGGTATCACTTAACATCAGATGAGCCCGTTTGAATATTCTATAAAAAAAATTAAAACAAAATATTTCTTCCGATAGTGATAAAAGTATATGTTATGTCTTTAAATGGTATACCTTTATTATAGCTTGATAAAGATACTATGTAAAAATCATTATATGGGAGGCAATATTGCCACATATACAAGTAAGTCTGTTGGGCAATCAAAGAACAGAAAGGGTTGTAATTAATCGCTCAAATTATGTTTGTTAAAAAATACCTATAATTTCATTTAGGTACATAATTTAAATGCCTCAAAAAGTTGGACCACTGATCTGTTCATCTCATTTAAATATCTATATACATAACTTTACAAACACAATAATTAGCTTGAGGCAATAAATAAATAGATAATCACCTCATAACCGCCCTTTTTGGGGTCGGTTATAAATATAATATTCAACATATACTAGTCTAGATGCAATGACCTCGCTGCTGGGTTTTCTCGCAATTTCGCTCAAATAAAAATATCTAAGGACGTGAATGCAAGTGACATAATTATTCCACGAAATGTGAACAGTTGATATTTGTTCAATATTTTTAATATTTTTACTGATCAGTCTGTCGAACTTTACTTGGAAACCCAGCATTCATACCTACCAATACCTGGGGTCGTAAAAGGGGCTCGCTTCATCAAAAGTTACACCCAAAATGGGACTTGGGATTTTTTTTATAGAACAGGGGACAATCAAGCTGATGTTAAGTGATACCGCCGCCCATGGACACTCAATGCCAGAGCTCTCGCGAGTGCGTTGCCGGCCTTTTAAGAATTAGTAAGCTCTTTTCTTGACCCTAAGTCTATAAAGTAGCTGTTAGTAGTAAAATCAAATTATATATACTTAGAGGTGTGAAAATATCGCGAGAAAACCGGCATGCTTTACTCTCAAATTGACGGCGTGTGGCACAGTTGATCGCCTACTTGCCAATTGAAAAAACGAATGATGACAATCAGATATCTGAGGCCAATCCAAAGATTTTAGCGCCATTTGTTTCTTTAAAATATTAAAAAGTATTCATAACATCTAAATTAATAAGACTACATCTGCATTTCGATAAGAAATTAAACCTCAAATTGGGTGGAAAGCCCACCCAAATTGACGGCGATATACTTGAAGGTACTTGTACGAGCCAAGGCTGTACATTTTGCTCACTCAGTCTTTCTTAGTTTTATAAGCGTGGCGAATTCCTAAATCGTCACAGTTTAGCCCCGAGTGTATAGCCAAACATAGTCACTCTCTTCAACTGTTACATTACATTCATTCGCTACATAGCAATTAACACTTCATTATTTCGCTTATATTATATTGTTGTACGCGAGTGGTTATATAGAGTAAAACTAAAATCCTCTATTATTTAAAGCACCCCGATGACCGAGGAACCGTACAGCCTTGCGATTCTGTAACTCACTTTTCGAACTCACACAGCGGTTTTCGCATCGGCGGTCGCTCTCAAATCAGTCGTGAAGCAGTCATTTTATGATTTGGCATTCTGAAAGGGTGGGAGCTTGTAGTTTATTGATTATTAGAATGCCAAATCATAAAATGACTGCTTCACGACTGATTTGAGAGCGACCGCCGATGCGAAAACCGCTGTGTGAGTTCGAAAAGTGAGTTACAGAATCGCAGGGCAGTACTGTCAAAACGTTACCGTATATAAACGAATACTTGACGAAATAACGTAAAGTTTGTTCTATGGCTTATGAAGAGTTCTTCTTGCTCGGCACAGATAACGCAATACATATAATGGCACCCGGAAACGCGTCTGTATGTCACTAGGTAATATTGTATAAGCATCATGTAACATAGTTAGGGTTGTCAGTGAGAAAATCTTATCTCAAAAGAAATCAAAAGTCACCCGACGGTCATATTAAACGTGGTGACAGTGTTGGCCTAGTGGCTTCAGCGTGCGACACTCATCTCTGAGATTATAGGTTCGATCCCCAGCTGTGCACCAGTGGAATGTGCGCATTTAACATTCGCTCGAACGGTGAAGGAAAACATCGTTAAAAAACCGGCTTGCCTTAGACCCAAAAACAGTCGACAGCGTGTATCAAGTACAGGATGGTGATCACCTAGCTACCTATTAGATTGACAAATGATCATGTAACAGATACAGAAAATTGAGGCCCAGACCTAAAAAGCGCCACTGATTTATTCTTATTTTTATTGTTTTTGTTGCCATCGTTACGAAGTGTGTGACAAAAATGGTAATCATGACAACAAAGACACTACTATAAAGTTAGTTGAAACGTAATCAACGCGATCCAACTCGCCCATATATATCATGAGGATATTTTCGGAGTAGTTGTCGCCCGGGCCCGACGAGAGACGCCAATCCCACCAGAAGTTTAAGCAAATAAAGTCCCTTTCTAGAAAGGGGCAGATTTCGACACACCCCTGCTCCCTAGCTTCTCGGGCACAGCTGTGCCTGATCGGGTGCCTGTTAGGCTTGATGATGTGTGATATATAAGAATATAAGTCAGACCAAATAGCGATTGTTTTAACATTTTCAGGTTTACTTCAAATGCTATTGCGCACCTATATACGAGATTACCTTTGTAAACGCGAAAACTGCTAGCTGAACCATTTTTCAGCCATTAGCATTAGGTATATTATTACTTCATGACTCAAGGCCTGGCTTTTGGGTCTATATTCTTAGATGTCCAACCTAGATTTTAGAATCATGAATGTATATGCATATAATAATTTAACTTATACATAACTTTTTATCTTATATTACTATATTTTAACAATCCGCGAAAATAGTCGGAATACTTTAGCCACCGTGAGTCATTTCTGCCGAAACCCTCCATCTTTTAGTCGATACCAACTCCGGGGAAATAAATACAGATAATACAACTTTTTCTACAGTTGTGATACTTTTTGACATTCAACACCTTTTGTCTGCAGTTACCGTGACCACGCACGGGAAACGTCGGTTAAATTTAAAATTATGAAAAATAATTGTAAATACATAACTTCAATTCGGTAAAAAATTGTTTTATTAATTCTATATTTAATTTAACAATGTAATCTGTTTTGGCTTTGTTTCATCATCGGACGTCGAGTCAGAATACGAAATTCCACCTGTATCATTCGACATCCGTCGTTCCACAACTGATCGTTTTTTGAGGCAGTTTATGCCGCCACCACCATGTGGAACCAGCTGCATTTCCGAACCAATTTGACTAACGGTCCTTCGATTAAAGAGCCTACAAATTCTTTAAGGGCCGGCAACGCACTCGCGAGCCCTCTGGCAGAGGGCGTTGATAAACATCAAGTGAGCCTTTGCCCCTGTTCTATAAAACAAGTACTCTCTAAGTTTGTCTTTTATAATATCGATATGTGTAGGTGTAAGATTACTTATAACTAAATACTGGTGAATAGCACAGCAATATCAAATTCGTCGTCGTCGAAAAATTCTTTGGTTTGTAGTGACCGTTACTTTCTAACTTTGAGTGTTGAAAAAAATCAGGTCACAACGCGGGACTTAACAGCTAACATGAATTAACTTATTAAAGCTTTCAGTTCCAAATTCCTTATTTGCGTAAGTGTTTATTATTGATTTTAATTAATGACGCATGTTAACTTGTTTTGAATTTTTGGACGTGTTACAATTTTATTCAATGACGCACGATAATCTATACTCACTCAAACTCAAAGCTATTGTATACAATGCTATGGCATTTTTTATCAACTTATGCAGTTGTAATTATTTTTTTATTTTTTACTTATGCAGTATTTGTTTTTCTTTGATATTATTTCAATCTACCACTCTACCAGACTCAGACTTAAACGCTTAAATAGTCTGTCTCACTCTAACGCGTACCTATATTTCGGCTTTTTCGTTACGGAATTTCTTGATTCGGTCGCCGCGCTCAAAGCCCGCGATATCTATGCAATAGCTTAATAATTAGTTATAATTCAAGGCAATCAAACTTCTTAACACAACAGGAATAAGTCGCCCAAAGAGAACTAAACCTTTTGAGTTAATAAATATGTTGTGGATATAAGTGCAAGTGCGGTATCTCGGACACACGAACATAGTGTCAAAACACTGTTAATGAACATTACCTTATTTATTAGTATTGTTGAAAATTACGTCAACATAATATTACTTATTTGCCATAATTATTGTATAGGCTAGATTGTAATTCATGTAAAGTGCACTCTCTTTTGTGAACTTTATTGGTGGATAAAAAATGTTGCGTCAAAACCGCCAAAAGAATTGTAGTGACACAATTTAAAAAAAATTGCAGTTATATTTTACTTTTAACCTAATCACCACTGACAGACCCCGAAGGCACCAGGCTGGAGAAATTGTATGTATCCTAAAAGTAGCATTCGGTTACTAGCCACCATTCGAGTACGCGACCCTGGTTTCTTGTCGCGGAGCTTGCTTTTTTTAATACCCATGGACACTCACACTGCGAGAAGGCTTGCAAACGCGCTTTATTAAGAATTGGTACGCTCTTTTCTTGAAGGAACCTAAGTCGAATTGTTCCGGAAATACTTCAGTGGGCAGCTGGTTCCACATAATGGTGGTGCGCGGCAGAAATTGCCTTAAGAATCGCTCATTTGTGGAACAACGGCCGTTAAGGTGATACGGATGGTATTTTGTATTCTGCCTTGACGTCCGATTTTTTGTAGTAAAATTTATGTTCACCATAATTGTCATGTACTTTAGAATAGATTTTAATAATTAAATGTTATAAACTTCGCTGTCTTTGCGACCCAAATGTTAGCCTCCGAAACGAGAAACATTTGATATTATTATTCGTGAAACTGAACTACGTCTTAAGGAAAATAAGTCCCTTCTTAAGATTTAAAATGCAAATGAGATACGATTTTGACATGTAATCTAAATCAAACGTCAATGTCATAAATGTTATAGTACGATTAAATGCTTTGATAATTGCGATTAAGTGGATCTATAAAAACTACTTTTTGCTATTCATTTAATGTTCATTTAGTATTCAGTATAGTGTATAAAATTTATTTCCAACACACAAATATATACTATATAAAATATTATGAACCTACTTGCTAACAATAATAAATGAAAATTGATAATTAGAAAATTAAAACAAATTTAAAAAGTGGGACAAACCCAGTGTAATACTGGCACCATTTCCTCGCTGTATTGCGATACTTATGAGTTGAGCGAGGACAGCACCAGCTCTGGGATCACCGGTAATATCTACCAGCCGCCAACTTACTCATTTCCAAAGGGAGTTTCATTCCGAGTTTATAATGTCCAGAAAACCCAATGTTGGTACGCAGAATCAATCGTTAAGTAAACGATTACTTTAAGTTCATTTAATTCATTCAATTTATTATTAAAAAAGAACTCCGAGTTCACGTATATTAATTGCTAAATTAAATGATTGAATAATAAACATTAAATTTAAAATAAAATCGTTAGATTTCGAAAGTTGTTATGCTTGACACGGTAAATAACGAACCAACGCAAATATAACCTTAAATGCGTTTATATTATTATTAAATGGGCCATGGGACAGGCCGGGCGTTTCATAGGTCACATCATTGGCTAGGCATCCTACTCCAAGATTACCAACATTAAATACCCCCTACTAGGCCCTTACGCTAGGTCGCCAATCAAATTAAATCTAGTTTCGCGAGCTGTCAAACACTTGTTCGCATGACAGGTCGACAGTCAAATTGATAAACCGATTGGAATACAGCACTCATGAACTATTTCCAGTGCTCATCAAGACTAAAATTGGAATCGTATTAAAAACCCTACCCTTAATCTTGGATTTCTGTAACTAATAGGCAACTAGGTGATCAGCTTTCAGTGCCTGACACACGCCATAAATTTTTGAGTCTAAGGCATGCGCCATGCTTTCCTCGCTTTTGCATTCACCGTATGAGCGAGTGTTAAAGCGCACATAATATTTAGGGGAATTATTTTGTCCTGGAGCGTTTTTAGGAGGTACATTTGATAAGGGGTTACTTTATACAAGAAAGAGAGAGAGACTTTATATAAGAAAAAGTTTGTTATAATGCACAAAATTTATATTAAGCCTAAAACCAACAAACAAAACTATTAAAAGATCGAAATTTTCTACTATTTTATATTATGAATGTATTTTTAATGTATATTTAAAATAACCTCTTAAACCGAGTGAATAACAAAAAAAAATAGGGGGTTTTAATCGATATTTAGGGATAAGTTGGACTTGAACATTCTGTAGTAGTTGGAATCACTGTCCTAAATTTGTACCACCTTACTATTTTAAATGTATTTTAAATGTAGAATTATCGGTGTAGGTATTGTGTAGTTCCATCGTATTAATTACAGTTACGATAATAATTATGTGAGAAATAATTTAATTAATTATTAAATTGTCACACTCATGTGATAAAGGTTAAACTGTTTGTCTATTTGATCATAAATCATATAAATATAAGAATGAATAGTTCGTGAAAACATAAAAATATAAGTATTGGAAAAGAAATCCGAATACCTTGACCGCGATGTCAGCCGACGCGCAAATATTGCACTAAACATATCTTTACTCAACCGTTACCTAAGTGGTAAAACACTTTCTATCATATTTAGGGTTATAAAATAGATAGATAAAGAGACGTTTTTCATGTCTAAAATTACATATCGTCGCTGTAGTATGATAACCTTGTATGTCCAGAGAATCAAACATTACAGGAAACGAAAAAAAATATTCATTTCGTCAATGTCAACATTAATAAGTCTTTACTTCATGATTACAGCAGTTAAATGTCATAAGAGTCTAAGAATAAAAATAAATGGGTCTTTGACATACGAGGGTATCATTCTACATCGACGATATCTGAGTAGTATCTTCTTTTTATGCCTCTCCATTACTGTTCGCCGTCTCGTGAAGAAGACATGCTTCATTCTTGTGGCAGAAGAGTTGCGAAGCCATTTATTTATTTATTCACACTTCCTTACATTTAAAAAACAAATAACATAAAAATTATAAAGGATGCAACGGGAGGCCTTATCGCTCACAAGCGATCACAGACAACCCTAGTAAGGGGAAAACTAAAAAAAGAAATATGATGAGTAAACTGCAAGAAGTGCATAACCATCTTTAAAAAAAAAATTTTTTCGTACTACCAATACGCCGTTGTCCCTGAATTACACTCATTATAATTAATTAAAGGAGGTGGTACCGGTCTTGGCGCAACAAGAAGCCCATGTACGAAATTTAATAAAGGTTTAAAGAATAAAAAATTAACCAAGTTCACAATGTACGTATTGTTTTACATTATAAAACCTTTGTGTACATCAAATAATACAACATTACTACAGCAAAAATAATTACTAAGGTTTCACCTTTCAGATATTAAAGAATTAAAGCCAACTTTTTATCTTTAATCAATTGACAGTACACAGATAACAAAAACATAGATAACGGTAACAGATAACTGAATAAAATATTAATTTTAAGTTATATCATTCAGTTAGATTTATTTTATTAATCGCATTTGCATGGATAGAATTCCAATACATTTTTGTAAATTAAAAAACTTTATGATCTTTATAAATTTATTCCGTATCTTTTGGTGATGTACTCGTAAATTAGTTTTGTTAACTAGGTACTGTCTCAAACAATTATCGTAACGAGGCAAACAACTGTCTAGAAAAGTTGTCAATGAAGAAAGAAATCTGTGTGGTCTATTGGGACTTACTGGTCAGCAAATATTAAGTCTGTTACTTGAAGACGTACGAAAAATGGTCAAATGTATCATTAATAACGATTTAATACTAAAATTTTGTTAATTAATTATTTCTACAATACGTAGCTACTAACGAGCTGTTATTCGTAAGAAATAGGAAATCTTTATTATATACGTAGGTACACAACGTAATAAGTTTCGGAAGTCAAATGTGACAGACAAAAAGTCACCTTGAAAACAAAACCTAATCACTTATTTCCTACAAAAAATGTAGATTCTTCGAATGATTTAATTTAGACATCTTAATTATTGCTCTGCCATACAGATAATATATTTGTTTATTAAATCAGATTTATATGTAAATTGTCACCGTATTATTTGAATTACGAAAATCTAAATTATAATTACGTTCTCATTCTGAATATAGAAAAAAAATTATTATAACATACCTGCTATTGTAATTTTCATACGATCGATTTCATGAAATTTGCTGCCATGTTTTTACGCGCGTAATTTCTATACTCTGTGGTTTAAACTAATTTCTTATTTGACGCCATTCATACTCCTTGACATTGACTTTTTATTTAGACACATGTCATTGTTAGTTGATTCAAACATTATTATCCGTATATTATATGTATTTTAATAAATAAATATAATATATATTTTAAGCGTTATGATTTTATTTTAAACCTCTAATGCATTTCAGTTGTTGCCGGAAAATAATATATTATGTTACAAAATGTAGTTTTTTTGCCGAATTGCTACTTGAATAATTTAACGTTGCAATTATTATATTTTTAATATTAGTATTGCAATTTTTAATCTGGTTTTAAGTGTATTATGAAATATAAATGAGGTTGGTTGGCTGTATTTTTTCGTTTATGTGTTATTTGCGTATTGTTCATGTTATCTATTAAATAAATAAAATATAGTATTTTTATCGAGTAGCGGGAGTACATAAACCATAGATGAAAAATGTAAGTAAAGGAGAAAATACTGACGTTAGACAAATGTCAAGTATGTCCTAAGAATATCTACACGTAGAAATTTCCTAAGTATCTGCGACACAACTAAGATTGACAAATATATATATCCGCTCTGAATATGATTTTGTCCCATGTGGTGTAATATATCTTTTTATGGAAATAGCAAATAGGTTAGTCGACATTACAGGAGACCGAAGAGTTTAAGTTTTAGTTTAAAAGAATTAGTTTAGCTATTCAAATGAGGAACGCTGCCAGTATCTTCGGAACCTTGCCTAAAGGCACTCCTTTTAATAATATATTTTAGTTGTTATATTATATTTTTAAGGTTATTAAGTATTACTTTTATATTCTATTGGTTGTTGTATAATATATTATACCCATCTGCTATGTCGCACATTCAGTCCAGACACTAAATATCTAATATTAATAAGTACTGAGTATTAAAATAATAGTTATGTGATAACGTCGCAATTACAGAGGTGATAATAATTAAATAAAATTAGAATTAATTTTTACAATATTTTATTTACCATTTTCAAAATCGAAGGTCAATGTCAGATAATTTAATTTTAAACTTCCTTTTGTCTTAAATTATGGTAATGTATGCAAATAGTATTGAACTTGACAATTTGATATTGAGACACAAACGCCTGACCATTTCCTCCACATTTGGAGGAAACAAAAACTATACGTGACTTCTAACTTGTGTAAAATAATTAGAACGCCATACTTGACTTCTAACTTGTGTAAAAAAATAAATGTTAATTAACAAACAAACACAACTCTACAAACCTTTTTTGGTTCTTTGCAAATTTTTATCTTTTATTACTTCATTATATTATGTGCCGGTCTCTTTTCTTACTCGACTTAAAAACAAGAGGGTATTAATTCGATATGTTTTTTGTTATATTACCCTCAGCTCGGCTCCTTTGTCTAAGACTTATTTTACTTATAAAAACCTTGCTTAAATAATGGTTGCCTATATGGTTAGGCATCGAAGGCCTCTCTTAAGATTTATAACTTTCGCAAAGTGACATCAGCTTATTGTGCCCGAGTGAAAGTAAATAATTGAAAATTTCACTTTGGCACTTGTGTGTGAATGAAGTGAAAAAAATATTTGAAATTTAGTGTTAATAACTAACTATAGTAGTTACTTATTAACTTTATTGTTTTTACCTGATTATCGCGAGAACAGTTATAGTACAAAATAGCAAAGGCAGGCAACGAAATCACGAGCCCTCTGGCATTGAGTGTGTGTATCACGTTTGCCCCGTGTTCTATATAAAAAAGTACATTTTCATACTCACACATTCGTAATCTAATTATTATATGAATTAATAACAGAGTTAAAGCCTAATTAGCAAGTCCTGCCTTCTTTCATATGCAAAGTACATTTTTGCTGGCAACATTCATCGCTATAATAATTTTTACGGAAAAGTTTTTGCTGTTAAATTTGATTAAACATATACATATTTTTTTTAATAAATATTGTTGACGCCGCCCGCCGCCGGAATATTATTCGTGGAAATTTGAAATAACCTCTAAATTTGTTTTTTATTATTGATTTTTTAATAGCCTTGCCCAGTTTTCCTAGCTAGTTGTATAATATTATAGATAATTAGCAATAAAATGACGGATGCGACACTCTACACTTCCGAATTTAAATTCGACAATTCCGGTTTTGTTTTGCGTCATCTCCAATGACGTTTGGATGTTCCAACAAATACATTTTTATGAAACATTTTCTTGGAATGTTATTTTGACGTATTTAAAGGTTAAAATTGGCAATAAACTTAATTTTATAGGTAAAAGATCAAGTTGAAGATTGCCGCAAAGGACGACCAAAAATAAATTATTTATTTTTGCATCTAAATTACTAGATGTCAATTGATCGTTAATGTTTTGATTGAGTTGCTTTATTTTACTTTCAATTTGATTTTATTTCTAGACTAGAACATTCTGGCTGGGTTAAATTTAAGTTATATATCGTATTTAAGACATAATATCAGGTTTTCATTGTGACGATACGAATAAGAATATGCGCTGTGACTATTTTGACAATGTTCATGTAGTGTTAATGATCTACTCTGACCTGTGCATCAATAAAAGTTATTTTGGAACTTAACGTCTTTTTTGTAATCAACATGTGTTAGGTTTTATTAAAAGCTTAAACCAAAAAACAATCGTGAATATTTAAAGATAATACCGACAAAAAGCTGCGTCAATTAGCGTCTTAAAACAGGTCTGCGAAGTATAAAATACTTTTATATATTAAAAAATCTGGTTAATGAAAGAAGATAATTGAATTATTTGTAAACTTTCGGATGGCAACACAGAATGTCATTAAATTTCTTAGTTAGTATGATTTATTGTCTTGATACTTCAAGCAATTACTCATTTTTATTTCTATTGTAAATTTTATCCGAATAGTTTAAAGGTATAATAGCCTAACTTTGTTCTATTTGAGAGAATATTTAGTTTCTTTCGCAGGATTTGATTATTCCGAATAAAGTTGTGTTTTATAATAAATAAAAATTAAGTTAGCCATTTTAAGTATCAACAGTAAAATACTAAATAAGTATTTTTTCATAGAAATACAGTTACTATCAATGTAAAAAATAATAAAATAAAATCAAGTATCAAGTAAGTTTAATCCACAAAATATATCAAACTTTTAGGGATGCCATACTTTTTTTTTTAATTTGCCGCGCTTTTTCGTTATCTTCTTTCATTATCCAGACTAGCAAAACCGATCATTATAGTTAATTCAGTAACGTTACAAGTTACCGGTAAATTATACGTTACGCTCTGATTACAACAACTTTTCGTCATACGGAAGGCACAGATAGCCTCTCAAGATCTGTGTACATTTTTAATTTATGTAACTGAAGTTATTTAAGAGATTATAAATAAAAGATAACAGCAACAAAAATAAAAGTTTATGACTTCCGATACCTGCCAACTGAACATGAATAAAAAACTGTAACTAATCAAAAAATTTACGATGGCTGAAAAGTTCGTAGGCTGATATAAAAATCATCTTTTTTTTATAGAACTTGATTTGATTATTCAATAAAAGCGATCGAGAGCGATACAACGATTTTTCGATACCATTTTTTGTCTTTAGCCTCAAAATAGGCTTCAGTTTCGGCGATTACCTCTTCATCAGCGCAAAATTTCTAACCATCCCTGGACAGAAATTTGCTCCCGCATTCTCTTAGGTCTGAGTACAGGAAAAAGTCACTCGGGGCCATATGTTAATCATGAAACGATTTTGGTGAAATTTAGACTGTTCCCATAGTTGGAAAATAAAATAAATAGATCGGTCGCGCAGTACAATCTTTTTAGGTCTTAGCCTCAGATTTCTGAATCTGTTTCATGATCAATTTTAAATCTAATAGGCAAGTAGGCAGCCTTCAGTGCCTGACACACGCCGTCGACTATTTGAGTCTAAGACATATTGGTTTCCTCACGATGTTCGAGCAACTGTTAAATGCGCACATAGAAAAAAAGTCCATTGGTGCGCAGCCAGGGATCGAACCTACGACCTCAGGTATTAAAGTCGCTGAAGCCACTAGGCCAACGCATAGTTGGAAAATACCTGATTTAAATCAATTCATCTCGATAGGAGTTTTACGTTTGGAAAAATTTGTTGTCAAACATACAAGATTCGTGGTGCGTACGGAGATGGGCGTTGGGAAACTTAAAAACGAGTTGTTTGATGAGCCCCGGCTGTGCACCAATGGACTTTCTATGTGCGCCACCGGAACCGGACCACCACCCAAAAAGTCGACAGCGTGTATCAGGCACAGACGGCTGATCGCCAACTTGTCTATTAGAAGAAAAGTTATCCCGAAATATACAGAAACCTGAGACCCACACTTAAAAGTTTGTAGCGCTGGCTTATTGTCAATTATGCACACGCTACATTATGCACACGCGTTAGAAGTTATACTTCTTAGGCAAGAAATGGACATTTTTTATTTTATAATGTTGCCTATGCTAACTTCATGGTGTCGGTTTTTTGTGACGGTGTGCGCGCTAAAATTGTAAAAATTTAGTCTCATCCTTTTTCCCTAACGCGCCAAAAGAAGTGTAACTCAAAAAATGCAATTACTTAATAATAAATGCATATATGCCTTCTTCTGAGACGTTCCTACAGCGTTAAATACACTAAATATAAATGTATTTAAATGTTTACAGATCCGGATGAGTACCAAAAGCTGATAAAATGGGTCACAAGCAATACCGGGCGGTGGGGCAGAGCGCCCGGAACCGGCTCTTCGGTTTAAACCCACGGATTTCAGGCGATGATAAGTCCGTACCACTTAGTATGCTGATCTCCCAACAGGGGAAACTTAATCACGGTGAGTACCTAATATAACATAAATATAGTTGTCTCTTTCATTTTGAATTGGGAAAGTGCCACGCACGCAAGCTATCTGTTTCAGGTTAAGAAAGATTGACTAAAGAATTGTTTGCCACCATAATCACGATGCTTATTCCTGACCGGCACTTTTAATAATGAGGTCGTTTATCTATCTCTTATTGTTTTTGGGAGAAAATAAAAATTATTCTTATTCTTATTCTTATTCTATTGAAATACGATTTTAATTGATTTAACATATCAATAATTCCTAATGATATTCAATAGCCCACTGACACTATTGCAGACATATTTGTGTGCAATTTTTTAACGTTGCATCACGACATAATGTATTAGACTTTTCGTAATACCGTGGTCCAAGTCTTAGCCGGTCTAGTTTCCGGTTGACTATGACTCGTGTACAAATTGCGGCTCAATCCACGATCTTTACTTGAGTAATAGTAAAAAAATCCTATATTGTGACCCTATAATACTATGTACTAAACTAAAGCTTCGACGTTATATGTAAATTATTGGGTGTGATATTTTTGCGTTTTCTTTCCAGACGTGTTCTGAAGCAAGTAAATAAAGAACCCTTATTTTTTAATATCTATTTGGTCGTATACGTGGACTATAAATTGTATAAGTCTTTGTTACTATGGAACCACTTAAATCTGTACTCATTTGTGTTCTGTCGGATCAGTAAAAGATGAGATCAGTTAAAATACTGTAATCTATATAAATGAAAATAAATCAGAAAATATGTTGCTAAGCGCAAAGTCATTGGTTTTGCGCTTAGTAACATATTTTACCGACTCAAGTAATTTTTTTAAATTATTTGAACTTTGAGGAAGCTTTTTATGGAGAGAAAAATTGAAAAATGTGATTAAAAATTAGCTTTATTACTTGATTTTATTCCGAAAAAGCGAACAGTTCAGTGAAAAAGAAACGAAATTCTTGGGGACAGCTATCTATTTAGTACTTTTATGAAGATCAAAAGGTCTTTACCATTGTCTCTTTCTAACAATAAACATATGAAAGAAACAATTATCAAATCGCTGCCGCCGGTGACGCGTCACACACAACGAACTCACGCGATCCTAAATATGCAGCGCGTACGCAGTTAAATATCACATTTCATTCCATTTATTTGCTCATTTCACAACACGTCAACGGCCCTGCTTTACCCAGCTAAGCGTTATTATTGGGGACAACTTTATCGAACAAGGTAGCCTATGTACTAGCTAAATTAAGGCATTTATTTATACGAGTAATTCAATCTAATAACACCGTTTCAATTAAAACACTAATATTTTTGTCTGTCACGCGAACGAACTTGCTCACCAACTCACCATACAGCATGTGAGACAACTAAAACGTCACCATATTCTAGAGCTAGAATTCCTATTCTATGCAGTAGATGAGTAGATGCTTCCAATGGGAAGGCACTCTACATGATAGCACCACAGCACAGATTCACTGATAGCCTTAGGGTTGATTGAAAATACGCGCAGAAGAAAAAAAATGTTGTAGTGTACACTATTTGACCAATAATTGTATACTTTAGTAGAAGCAATGGTATATTTACAGTATGTTACTGTCTTTCAAGTAAAAAAATGTAGTTATCGTCTTTGACACCTGTCAACTGCGCCTGCCCTAGGAAAGCCTCGCGGGCAGGTTATAATAATATATATCTATATATTAGAATGAAATCTTTGATTTTATTGAACATGTCTCTTTCTGTCAAACTATATTTATGGTTTGGGGAAAAGAGACAGGTGTGCTTCTGCTGAATCGGTAAATAGACTAGGTTTTTTATGAATAATATTAGTAGCCCGTTCAGAAGTACGACCTTGAGAAGAACTAGACAAAGTCCGTATTTCAAGTTGCATACTTGAGCACTGGCAATTAAAAAATGAATAAACAGCAAAATTCTATAGTTTTTGAAACAAGAATTAAGGTTAGACTAATTCTTCGCGTGAATTATGACTCCCGTATATCAAAACTTATGTTCATATTTATGTTCTGAGACGCTGTAGGTATATTGGCGAAGTTTACGCCAGTGAAAATTTTAAAATGAATTTATATGTTTAAAAGTATAAATAACTACTTTTTGCTCATTTGAACTTTCTTTTCAGTTCTCTCGAATTGATGTTTAAGTTGATATAAATGTTTTTGAAATGCGTATTCTATAATCTGGCTTCACAGATTAGTAAAAAAGTTTTCTTTGTTATACCAAAAAAAAAACTTACGGAAGTTAGACAAGAACAATGTTTTCCGAATTATGTAAGCTTTGCTTAGCTATTTCTCTCTCTCTCTCTCTGACCCAACCAGCGTTTTATATCCTCCGACTATATATACAATTGATAAATTTTTGATACACACATTAATAAATATAAAGCAATAGCCACGAGATGAACAAGTGCTTGCTGAGACACAGTGACCCTTGGCAGGGCCTTCACAACCGAAAGTGGTCAAGTGACATTTTTCCAATAGTGATGTGCGGGACATCGATAATTTGACAATTACAATAATTGCAGCGTTTATTTGTCAAAATTTAACCATGAGTTAATAATAAAAGTGGTTAATTATTGTTGCATTCGGAAATGTAAGGGATGTTTAAATGTCAAAATTGGTGTGTTATTATCCTGTTGTCCTGTCAGGGTGTCATTCAACCTATGACCGTGAAACACGCGAAACGTCAAAACTTTTAATAGCGTCTATAAATAGAATAAATTAAAATCTAATAACTCTGCAAACATTTTTCCCAAGTCGAAGTTTAGAAGACGTTTTGATTAAAGTTCAACCAATTAAATAAATATAATTTAATAGTAGTATTCAAAGCATGACACAGCAATATTTTAAGGCTGTATAATTTCTAAAAACATACCTTGTTTTCTAGGACATAGAACACAAAATGAATTATATCTACCTTCACCTTTCTGTTAGATTTCAAAATTTCTATTATGAAATCTGAAAACGTGAACGTAACTTTCTTTTCGTGATATTTCGAAATTTAACGAACAATCTAAACATCTAATGCATTTATACATTTTTCAGGCTTCTATATAACAGTAACTGTTCTTGCACGGCTGGACATTAAATAATAAATATATTTATTTAAACATACAGAAATACAGTACAATTAAAAAAATACTCATAATAGTTACGTAAATCAATAAAGTTTTAAAAAATTTGGCGTTTATTTAAATGATCCTTAACTTGGCGTTAAAAAGAGTGGCATAGAGATTCTTGGCAGTTGCCAGTTCTTCATGCCTGATCTACGCTCTGGTAGTAAATGTAAATTTAGAATCAATTTAACATCTTTTTATGTTGACGTTCATAAGAGTACTTGGTTACTTATTCATATACCTAAAGTTATTTTGAGTTTGAGTTAATTAAATAAAAAGGAGGGCAACTGGTGGCCTTATAGCTTTCGAGTGATCTCTCCCTGTCAACCACTAGTAACTAATATTGTAACATAGGGATAATGTAGCCAAATACAAAAAAAAATTTCAAATCGGTCAAGCAGTTTATTGAGTTTATTAGAATTACAATACAATGGTGTAATGGCTTCAGCGTGCGACTCTAACCGGTGAGGTCGTGGGTTCGATCCCCGGCTGTGCACCAATGGACTTTCTTGCGCATTAGACATTCGCACGAACGGTTAAATATCGTGAGGAAACCGGCTTGCCTTAGTTCCAAAAAGTCGACGGCGTGTATCAGGCACAGGAGACTGATCACCTACTTGCCTATTAGATTGACAAATGATGTATCCAGAAATCTAAGGCCTAAAATGGTAGCGCCACTATTTTTTTGTTTTTATTAAAAAAAAAATCTATAATCTGACTCTGACTTCATCACACCGTATACACAATATGGTCCAGTTTTTTCTATTTTCTTTGTAGAAACACTTTCCGAATATCTGTCTCGTTTTGTTACAGCGTAAACACATTTTAAAAAAAGAGACAAATAAATACCTTGTACTTTTAGTTTTAATATCAAACCTCCTTTATTGCTTCTGATTAAATAATTCGTCGGCTCTGGTATCAAGTAGAACGTAATGTTTTGAAAGCAAAATTGCAAAATTATCACATTAATCTATGTTCGCCTCGCCTTTCTGATTTCGTCTAGAAACGTTTATTTAATTATAGTTTAATTTATCTACACTAATATTGTCTTTAAATAAAAAAAGAAAATGCAATGATTATAAAACTAAATAAATCAGTGGCGCTACCACCTTTTTAGGTCTGGGCCTCAGATTTCGACTTTTTGAGTGTAAGGCAAGCCGGTTTCCACACGATGTTGTCTTTCACCGTTCAAGCGAATGTTAAATGCGCATATAGAAAGAAAGTCCATTGGTGCACAGCCAGGGATCCTACGACCTTAGGGATGACAGTCGCACGCTAAAGCCACTAGGCCAACACTGCTTTTGTACTGATTATATTGACCAATACATGATATCTGCTGAATCAAAAAAGTTAAAATTCGTATGCCATCACTTAAAAGTAAATTGTTCTATATTTAATGATTTCTTTTGTTTTTACTAGGTATTCAACTGATTTTCATTTGATTTCAAATAACCACTATTATATTACTACTCTTTTATTTGTACTAAAACATTAAAATACTGCGAAAACAACTTAACTATTCAAAAGGTCACTAATATACGCAAGATTAAGACATAACGTTGTAATGATTCAATTTAATTCAACATCCACTCAATAAAAATAAATAAGATATTTAACTCCCTAAACTCATTTAACTCGGCAACATTCTTATATCAGCCCAATCGGGCATTACATACAGCCTTGCGATTCTGTAACTCACTTTTCGAACTCGCACATAAGGAGGGAGCTCGTAGTTTATTGTTTATCAGAATGCCAAATCGTAAATTTAATGCTTCACGACTGATTTGAGCGCGACCGCCGCGCGAAAACCGCTGTGCGAGTTCGAAAAGTGAGCTACAGAATCGCAAGGCAGTACTTATTACATCGTTACAAAGGGATAAATTTATTCTACTATTAGAGTTAATATCATTTAAAAAACCAAATTGGCATGTGCTAAACGAGAGGCATCACATGTTACACAGTGTGTTTGACATCAAAAATTAATATTTTTTAAAGAATGTATGTTATGTATAAATCCACGTGTGAGGCCAAGCAGCCGGCTTTTTTTTAAAGCAATAAAAACGTATATAATCAACCATTTCAAAAAGATATCAAGATTTGCGGTCGGCAGTTTTATCACCTTGAGACAGTACTTAGTATATGATCCTAATAACCATATTCAACTTGCATAATTGTTTTGACATCGTGACCCTTGCAAAAGACGCCAATTAAGGTACTTTAGAATGAGTTTTACGTTCAAACACTTGCACATGTCTTTAATATTGTTACTAGAATAAGTTTGTTCGGTTTTATCACACTCACACCGCTGCTTCTGCTACCAAAGAAGTATCTTGGCCTTTGAAGTGATACTCTCCCACCGCTCCCTGTTCTGTGCTACCTCCCAATAGGTGGCTTTCAGCTGCAGGTCCTCGATCTATTGGTCTCCGACCATGGCTTATGGCTGGCCATGCGTCATACTCGTGAACGGATACTATTTGTGGTGACTGGTCGTACTTGAATTCGTGTATGCGGTGATGTTAGTTATTTCGACTATGTATTTGCGTGTTGTTCCCACGAGAATGTAAGTGCGTGCTCCTATTTCACCATGCCTCCTGCTGATAGAGGACAAATCGTTGTTTTTAATTTATTTTATTATTATTTATTACTCAAGATGTCATGTGTAACATGGTGTAATGGTTGCAGCTCCTTGCAAAACTTGGCGATTAAAAGAGTTGCGGAGAGTTTATTGCCAGTTCTTCTCTTCCGTTCTACGCCCTTGATTTGATGGCCTCATCATCATAACAACGTCCAACAATTCTTGTTCAATTCTTATATCTCAATTCTTTCATACAAAATTTCTTATATGTATGAACGATAAAATTTCATAGCAATTTGAAGACACTCGTGTGTTAAATGTGTGTGTGACATAAAAGACATAAAAAGGTTACTATGAATACATAATTCAATAAATAAGTTTTATTTTTTGTCTGTGGTCACCAAATGGATTCATCGATATGGTAACATCACTGGTACTCATCCAAATTCCGTAACATGTTCACATTGACGTAATATCTGACCCCATGTTGCACCCATACCTTTAATATATCATGTAATAAATCACAAGAATGTATAATCTGTGTTAATTTATTCACGTTTAAGATATTGCTGCTAATTTTAATATAAATTAATTAGATTGTATATAATAAAATATATTGATCCAAATGAGTAAGAATTGTGGCCGACAAGAATATCGTCTACATAGAACCCACTTTCCTTGACTTGTGTAATATGAATTAGTAAATTTTCCCATTATCCTCTAAGTCTCCTTTAAAATAACTGGCAACACTTATTTCAGCTGTATTTAACGAACTAGAGCAGTGTTAGCCTAGTGGCTTCAGCGTGCAACTCTCATCCCTCAGGTCGTAGGTTCGATCCCCGGCTGTGCACCAATGGACTTTCTTTCTATGTGCGCATTTAACATTCGCTCGAACGGTGAAGGAAAAACATCGTGAGAAAACCGGCTTGCCTTAGACCCACAAGTCGACGGCGTGCGTCAGGCACAGGAGGCTGATCACCTACTTGCCTATTAGATTAATTAATGATCATGAAATATGAAATCTGAGGCCCAGAACGAAAAAGGTTGCCACTGATTATTATTATTTTTAACGAACTGGCATCAAACATAATATGATTAAAGTATAAAAATGCATTTAAATCTTACTTAGTTCCGTAAGTATCTGATAATAACATAATATTATTCTATTATAAAAACACATTCCTAAAACGCCGGCAACGCACTTGCGAGCTTTTCGCCAATGTGAGAGTATATGGGCGGTATCATTCAACATCAGATGACCCTCCCAAAAAAAACCTATAGAAAAAGATAAATCTTCATATTTGGGCTGAGAGATAATTCACGGTATATTCTTAATTAAACTTTTTACCGATTATCGAATATGGTATAATATCGATAATCGATTACAGCTGGGGTCAACACTGACATGTCAATGTCGTGTAAGCTAGTTATGTGGTCTTATCGATAAAGTGTAATCGGTCCGTGTGGCATCTGTGATTAATGCAAGGTTTTTTGCTTAAACCTAATTACTTGTAAATAATCTTGTTTACAAGATATTTACATGTAATTAGATATTTCAAAGTTAAATAAAACTTGTTTAAGAAAATATACGTTAATTTGTTATTTGTATATAAGCATCAAAGGTAGCTTCACAAGATTTTTACGACCTCTTTATTAAGATGTTTCAGTAAATTTACAGAAACAGGGCCTCTTTAGGGAGGCCGGGTCCCCTAGAGTCCTCCAACTTCGATTTTGTTCCCTTTGGAGTAGAGACTCTGGCCATGTGACTGCCCCGAACTTGGGCCCTGGCAATGCACAGGCGCTAATTAAACATTTAAGTTGGCGTCTGGTAGATAGTACTGGTGACCACAGCTGGTGCTTTCCTCGCTAAACGTATAAGTATCGAGTACAGCGAGGAAATGCTGCCAGTGTTAAAGGTACACTGCCACAGGAACCAAACTTTTTAATTTTGTTTTAATTTCCTATTAATTTATTATTATTGTTACTATGTAGGCAGGGCCGTCTTAAACTAGGCTGGGGCCATTGGGTACACAAGAATTTGGGGCCCTTTTGGAAAGTAGAAAAAAAGCTAATTATGATAAAAAAAAAATGACTAAGTATGACCATTTATTATAGGTGATCAAAATAATACAGTATGATATATTATGTCGAAATTGTCGGTCCTTAGGGGACCCCTGAGAATGGGGGCCCTGGGCACGGGCCCCGTGTGCCCTTATGGTGAAGACGGTTTTGTATGTAGGTTAAGTCAGCACTTACGAGTATAATCTATGAATACCACGCATTATAGAAACAGCGTGTCTTATAAAATCTGTGGAGTGTATCCAATAGAAGTTGAAAGGAAGAGGGAACGTCAAGTAAAAGTATGGGTAGATAGTTTGCTGAAGAGATAGGGGACGCTAGCCCAGGACAGAGCTAAATGGGCCAAAATAGGGGAGACCTATGTCTGAGTATAAAAATGGTTGCTACAAAAATTACATTTTTTTTTACCAATTATATTTTGTTACCAACGGGCACAGAGTAAATGCTTTATTTATTATTTATTTAATCTACTAAGTAACAAAAATGTTAAAACAAAAAAATATGTGACTGAGTAATTTTCATTAACATTTAATATGCGCAAAACAACGGAACTTTTTAGCTTAAACTAAGGTATTTTTATGTCTCGAATGTACGACTCCGATTAAAGATTTGAAAATAACATCGTTCCCCGCTCTCGCCTTGATCCAAAAAGAAATATAAATTAAATACACTTTCATTTCCTTTGATATGGAAATCAAATAAAAATTATTTTATTCATTAAATGATATAGTAACATTGACCTCTGTTATCGGAGATTGAATTCAATATGTAGTTGTATTTATCTACTAAACATTGGCGGTACTCTATAACATTCAATAGCGATAACAATAGCGATCCCGACGTTTATATATGCAATATCCGTAGCGATAGCAATGATGACGATTTTGAAAGAGTGTTATTTCGCTTAGTATTTACAAATTCAAATTCACTTTCAAAATCATTTATTCATTAGGTAACACAGTATACACTTATGAATAACACATTAAATGCTTCTAATTTTACGTTTACTGCGAGTTCTCAAATCAAGGGCGTAGAACGGACGAGAAGAACTGGCAATAAACTCTCATCCACGCTTTATAGTGGCCAATTTTTTTGTTTCACAAAATGTTTTTAGGGAGCTGCAACACACACCATGTTCCACATGGCATCATTAAGTAATTAACTATAAGAATAAAAATATATATATAAACGAAAAAAATAAGTACAAAGATTTGTCCTCTATCACTAGGCATGATGAAATAGGAGTCTTTCTCGTCCGTTTCTTAATTTAGACCTGCCAGTAAATTTGATTTTTTTTTTATTGTGAATGCACAAAAATCCCGATCAATCATGCAAGTATGGGACATAGGACTAGTCAACCTACGTCCTAAATTTCAATGTCAAACGTATACTTATAAAAACTGGCATCTATAAAATACCTAGATTTATCACTGCGTGCGTCAAATCGATTTTAAATTACGTCAGAATATCACAATCTATTGGGGATAGATCCGTTTAGATAAACATTTAGATCTCAGACGCAATATGGCTTTTGTTTTTTCGAAATTTAATTACAAATGTATTTATGTATATTCAAAATTGTGAATAATTAGTTCCGTAACATGGGAAAATCCCAACGCGGCAAAAACTAGCTACACACAAAACAAAACGTCAAACGCTGACCCGAAGTGTCAGTGTCAGATTAGATGTCATCTGTAAACAGAGTGGATTTGCGTTGTTGCTGTGTAGCAAAAACACTACTGATAGGGGGAAGAGCAGCTCAGCTGTTTCCTAAAGGGACCGTGATGACCCCTACCGGTTCGATTCCCGCGGAGCTCCATTTATCAGATTAAAAGAGGCTTGAGTAGGCTAAGACTACTTTATTTACTGATGTATATGTGCCACTTACATGATAATAAAATGTAAAAACAACAAGTTAAAATACATGTTGATAAAAGGGCCTGGGACTAGTGCTAGACAGGCTACTTCTGATTAATTTGATATATGTGTTGTAAAATAAGTGTTGTTTGATGATTTGCTATTTTAAAAGAGTACCGAGAGTTCTTTACTCCGGCTTTTTCTCTCAGCCTACACCGTCTGTCTTCTTTGCCGATGAGTAGGGATGCCTACAAATTTAAATTTAATGACGTGGAATAAGTGATACATGTATCTTATGTTCCATAATAAACATATTTTATTTTTTATTTTAAATTCCATCTTCCAAAAGCCTTTGCAAATTGGGGATGGGTCCACTACTATTCCCCGTGTCTCAGGAAGATGTTAGAGTAGCGGTGTATTTATTTGGTTCTAAACGAAAATGAAGAACTAACTAGTTTGCTTCCGAAAGAAGGATTCTTTTTATCATATACAGTAATAATAATAATAATAAAAGGCCAGTTATCAGTCATTACACAAGTACATTCAGCTTAGATTCGTTATATATATTTTACAATTTTTTCTAGTTATCCTATATATCCTATATCCTAGCTACCTTCAGTACCGTTGATCGGAACCCCTTCACAGGGAAAGGCTTCTTCCAGCTTCTAAATATCCCAGGCTTTCTTGCTCCGTTCACTTCCTGCTAACCCTTTATTCCTTCCATCCACCTTTTCTTGAGGCGCCCTCTCCTTCTTCCCCTTTTTTATATAAAATAAAATATGTTTATTAAGGAACATAAGATACATGTATCACTTATTCCACGTCATTAAATTTAAATTTGTAGGCATCCCTACTCATCGGCAAAGAAGACAGACGGTGTAGGCTGAGAGAAAAAGCCGGAGTAAAGAACTCTCGGTACTCTTTTAAAATAGCAAATCATCAAACAACACTTATTTTAAAACAAATATCGCAAATTAATTAGAAGTAGCCTGTCTAGCACTAGTCTCAGGCCCTTTTATCAACTAGATAATCGTTGACGTTATAGTAAGCCTTTTTACACAGCTTTTACACCATAAATACTTAAATTTCAAGAGATAAAACACAGAATTAACATTTAACGCATTTAAAAATAACTACAGGAAGATTCTAGACTATAAAAAACTTGTTTTAATAAAGCGTTATTTCTACATTTGAAATAATAAAATTCATAGATATTTTTTATGTCATAAATTATTTATAATTTATGTTTTTATGACCAACGGTAGAACAACGGTCGGTTTTTAAATGGAAATGTTTTTTTTTATAACCGGATTACTTAGTATTTAGTAAAACAAGAAGCGGATAGAGGTAATTCTTTTTTAAAAGAAACGTTATATGGAATGACTTAAAATTCGTCGTATGTCAGACACAGAAGTTACCTACTTATCGGAAATGCGTCTTTATGCATGCACGCAAAGTAACATAACATCTTTACCAATAAATCCCAGTTAAAAATCAAAAGTTTTACACAATGTTTGTAAGGAGCTGAAACCATTACACCATGTTCCACATGACATCTTAAGTAATAAATAATTTTAAAATTCATTAAAATCAAAGACTTGTCCTCTATCAGCAGGAGGCATGGTGAAATAGGAGCACGCACTTAAATTCTCGTGGGAACAACATGCAAATACATAGTCGAATAACTAACATCACCGCATACACAAATTCAAGACGACGACAAAAAAACACCAAATATGTGCCAAGTGTATTACAAAAGTGTCGCCACAAACCTTTTGGGATCCTATCCTAGGATCGATCCTCTATAGGGGGAGGGGTCCTATGTGTTATATAAACCCTTTAGGTTTATAGATTTCTGTATCTGTTTCGTGATTTACTTTTTCCAAGAAGTCAGATCACCTATCTGTGCCTGACACACACACACACACACACAAGACAAGCTGATTTCCTCGTGAGGTACCCGTCACATTACGATCGAGTGTTATTCCCACGTAGAAAGAAAAGTCCATTGATGCACAGCCGGGGTTCGAACCAAGGGCTAATGTTTTTAGTAGCTGGTGTCTCTGAATAGCAAAGGGATTTGAGAGAAGACCACAGTCCAAGCCTAGCTCCGACATCCATGGTGCGGGCCTGAGTCAACCCATTCTCAACTTAATTTAAAAAAATAAGTTGTCTAATTCAATGTAATGAGTAAGTTATATAAGATATTACACATAATAATAAACATTTATTAACACTCCGTTTTACGGAGCGTAACTAGGTGACATGAATAACTTGAAATCATCTAAAATTATGAAATTTTACCATTAAGAACGTGTACACATATTTATGTACTTGTTTAGAATAGCTTCAATTACAGACTATTAAAACGAGTATGGCGCTACAACCTTTTAGGTCTGGGCCTCAAATTTCTGTCTCTATTTTTTTGTAGATGATCAGTCCTCTGTGCCTGACACACGCCGTCGAATTTCTGGGTTTCCTCCCGATGTTATCCTTTACCGTACGAGAGTGTGTTAAATGCGCACATAGACAGAAAGCATAAGCAGTGTTGGCCTAATGGTTTTAGCGTGCGACTCTCATTTCTGAGGTCGTAGGTTCGATCCCCGGCTGTACACCAATGGACTTTCTATGTGCGCATTTAACAATCGCTCGAATTGTGAAGGAAAACATCGTGAGGAAACCGGCTTTCCTTAGACCCAAATAGTCGGCGTGTGTCAAGCACAGGAGGCTGATCACCTACTTGCCCATTCAATTGATAAATAATCACAAAGCCGATAAAGAAATCTGAGTCCCAGACCTAAACCGACTGATCTAAAAAGACCGGTATGACAGCACCAAGTTTATATGTCCTTGAAGCAGTTATAACTGTAAAAAAGCATCATTGTTCAAAACCATCAGAGAAACTTGCCTGTATATACCGAGGGATGCAACACGGCTATGGGGCAGTTTACGCCATGGCTAGAAAACTATTTAATCACCTTCCTAAACGTTATAGATCGCTGCCGTGTAATTCTTTCAACGGAAAGGTTTTTAAAAGCAAGGTGCCTTTATAGCTTCGGCGAATATTTAGACCATAAGTTTGACACGAATTATAAATAACTTAACTTAATAATATATTTTAGTTTATGTTAAGGTTAATTATTTATTTCAATATTTAGTTTACTTAACGTATTGTTATGACATTATGTTAATGATCTTATTATATGACATTGTAAATATCAATATGACATTTGCATGAGTATTTTTATATGCCTGATTGTGCGAATTTTTATAATTAATCGATCTAATTGTACCACTATAGGCAAATAAATGATTTATTTGTTTATTATTATGATTAAAAATTGTAGCGCCACTGATGTACATATATATATGTATGATGGACTGTAGCTCTAAATGACAAATAGCAAACCCTTACGAAACCTTGAACCTTGGCGAAGGGCCAATATGATTCAATTCGTGAATACCATAATAATATTTTAATAACACTACTCATTCCATAGTAATGTTTCATCAAACAAAAGATGATGTTTTTAAAAACTTATAGAGTCGATTTGAAGTTTTGTTTGTAATGCTCTAAAGAACGGATTTTAATTATTTAAGTAATAATAATAATAATCTTTATTTCTTGTCTCACATATACATACAAGGTTATTATGATTAAACTAAGATGATAACATTAGGAAGTGTATGTGAGAGACTGGTCTTTGTAACAGGAGACCTGAGTGACAGATAGCCATCCTCCACCACCAGACCGGAACACGTACAATCAGGTCATTGTCATAAGATACAATAGAAGAAAATAAGTAAGTGCTAAAAGAAAACATTGCAAACGGAGTCGCAAAAATAAATTTGGTGTGTGTTTGTGTGTGTATGTGTGAGTGTGAGTAAAACATTGCTACCTTATCAGTTAGCGCGTGTCCATCAGCGAATTTATTTCTGCTCAAGCAAAATATCACCAAGATACGTGCCGATACGAATCAAACAGTCATCCTACCACTAGATCTCTAAGGTCCATAAAGTCTTCTAAAGACCTATAATTTGTTTGCTTTTTGCCTGTTGTATAAGTAGTCTAGGTCTCATATTTCTGTAACTATTTCATGATCGTGTCAATCTAACCGGCAAGTAGGTGATCAGCCTCCAATGCCTGACAAGCCGTCGACTTTTTGGGTCTAAGGCAAGCCGGTTTACTCTTGACGCTTTTCTTCGAGCGAATGTTAAATGCCTATATCGGCAGAAAGTCCATTGGTGCACAGTCGGGTATTGAACCTACGACCTCAGGTATATCGCACGCTATAGCCACCAACACAGCTGTCTAAATCGTACGAAAATAGTTAGTAGTAATTAATACAAATATTTTGAAATCCGTAAAACTAACTGCATTGTACCATTACCCTACATTGGAGAGGTCATAGACCCTAATTTAAGTATAGCCTTAACCATAGAGAATACCGTTACATATTTGCAATAAAAATATGATTATAACTTTTTCTTAACATGCGGTCGCAAACTAGATTTAACATAAGATGTTTGATTGAGGGTATTTTCGAGTCTTAAAAATATGACTGACTGAGCAGTGTTGGCTTCAGCGTGCGACTCTCATCCCTGAGGTCGTCGGTTCGATCCCCGGCTGTGCACCAATGAACTTTCTATGTGCGCATTTAACATTTGCTCGAACGGTGAAGGAAAACATCGTGAGGAAACCGACATGTGTACCCAAAAAGTCGACGGCGTGTGTCAGGCACTGGAGGCTGATCACCTACTTACCTATTAGATTTAAAAATAATCATGTAACAGATTTAGAAATCCGAGGCCAAGACCTAAAGAGGTTGTAGCGCCACTGCTTTTTCTAACACCATCAACAAACATCCAAGTCCATGCGCCTCATGAACGAGATACAAAGATAGCGGAAGACAAATTCTACAAAAATCTCGCAGAAGTTATACAGAACATTATACAAAATATGTCATAGAATGGTATCCCAGATATGGGAGAAGAAAAGAGGACATCAAATAAAGAGATGGGAAGATGATCTGCCGGAAGGAAGGAGAAGATCAGCTCATAATAGAAAGGAGTGGAAACAACAAATGGAGGCCTATGTTGGAAGACAACCTGACCAACTGGCTGCTGATAACTACAGTGCTTTAAATAAATAAATAAATATAGTTCAAATGTTGAATGGTTAGTGAATAAAGGCTTTTATTATTATAATTTAACAAACTTGTAAACACGACGTTAATGAAGTTTGTTTTTCTCCAGTTAAATCACACCTAATAAAACATCCAAAATACTCAAAAGTTTCGCGGCAATATAACTTCAATTTGAATATAAGAAAAATATGTAAACAAAGCAATAAAATCTCATTTAGAAAAATCAAACTGCTGCGTCATTTGATTAATTAAAGACGTGAAAATTAATTAGATTGTTAGTCTGTTACCTACGTTTGATTAACTATTTTGGGAGGATAGGCATTTGAAATCACAACTAGACAGATATTCTTCGTTATTCAAAAGATCTGGGCCTACCAACTTGAAATAGTTATTTATTTGTGGCGAAAAAAACTTCATTGTTTTTAGTTTATTTATTTATTTACTAAAGCTGCGAGAGCGAGCTTTTGTCACACTAATAAACAAAGAAAAATAAAATACAACATTACGCCGCCAGTATCTTTGGAACCTTGCCTAAAGGGACTCCTTTTAAAAATATATTTTAAGGTCAGTTATTGTTTTTCTTGTTATTTTTTTTAAACACAAGATTTAATTTGACAAACACTTATAGAAAAAACATTGATTCGATTTCGATAAATTAAAAAAAATAATAATAATTTGATAAGTGACAGGAGCCACTATAGATATCCAGAGCTAGCTCGTTTATCAAGTTGCGCAATCTGGATATGAAAGAGGTTTAGCGAAAATGCGTTCTTCTGAAACGAGCAGTGCTAGAAATGATGATGGGTTACCTAGGGTATCGTAACACGAAATTTAAATGTTCTTAAATATCTTAAACGCAAACAATATAACAGTTAATTTAAGTTCTCTAGCCTTGTTCGTATGTTGGCAACTCTTTTTTCGAGATGGAGAAAAGTTGTTGATATCATCACATCTTTCATAACCCTTTTGAGTAAGAGCTAATTGCGTATATTTAAAAAACTGGTAAAAAAACATGTACGAACCTACGATACTCTACTTTTAATAATAATATTATATGCAAATCGTTTAAAAGTTTCTACTCATTAGGAGGTTTTTATGTCTGACGAATTAATAGAAAAAATAAAACATAGCTAAGTTCTTGTAGCTTTTAAATGGAGATTTTAGATATAAAAATTATGTTTGCTTTTACTCCGCAAATTTATTCCGAACGTTTTTTAATTAGAAACAGCTTGATGGATTGACTCTATGACATCAGGACAACCTCTTTGTCAAACTTTTTACAGGCTTTTTTGTTTCAATGTTAATTTTTTCTTCAACATAAAACCAGTATTATTTTACAAGTTTCTTTAGGTATATTAGTTCTAAATACTAGTGTAAAAACGGCTATGTGAAATATATGAAAATTCCATTGTTTCGAACCGTGATCGAACGCACGACCTCATGGTTGAGCGTACCAATAAGCCGTACTCTGTTGCAGTATTTAAACATACAGTTAAAGGAACTACGCTCTAGAAGTTTCAGGTTGAGTCATTGGCTTTGTAAATAACAGTGAATCGTAATGACATTTACTTTTTTAACTTTCTAAGTAATAAGTGCGAAAGTATGTCCAATTTTTTTACTTCTTAATCGGCTTCTATACAAAATTCTACACTGCCCTGCGATTCTGAAACTCACTTTTCGAACTCACACAGCGGTTTTCACATCGGCGGTCGCTCTCAAATCAGTCGTGAAGCAGTCATTTCATGATTGAGCGACCGCCGATGCGAAAACCGCTGTGTGAGTTCGAAAAGTGAGTTACAGTATCGCAAGGCTGAAATGGTTTTATAAAAATTTACAATCAACAATATGACTTTCTTACTTATAAAAACGTATCTTGTCTAGTTCCTTGCGACAAACTAAAAAACTTCCTGCGGGTTTATTAAACAAATTATATTTTATAGACATTAATATAATGATTACTGTTCACGAATTCTATATATTAAACACACACATATATTGTTCACACGAACGATCCATTTGTATGCTTATTTATTTTTCTCTCTTCTTCTTTTCTTTTTTGATATTGCTTTTTTGACGTTCATAAGTGTAGTGTTTTGACTTGTGACTTTTGACTTTTGACTTTTGCTAGTAATATGAAGCTGAATAGTTTGGTTGACGCTAATTTCTGAAACACTTAGTCTAAATTGAAATTTGTGTGTGTGAAAAAATGGTAACTATTAGGTATTAGGGATGTCAAAAAAATATCTGTTTTCAGATATCAGATTCAGATTCAGAAATCTGAGGCCAAGACCTAAAAAGGGTTGTAGCGCCACTGATTTATTTATTTATTTATATTTTCTAGCTATTTTTCGGACTATGTCGTCGGAGGTATTAAATAACTTACGTATATGTACAACTTAAGTTAATGGTATTGGTAACCCGGATGATTAAGTACTACTACCTATTTTAACAACTTTTTGTATAACATTTACAGCAAACTCCAGAAACATGCCTCTTAACCTATTGAACATTATTTCTTTTTAGTTCCAAGAAAGATATTTCGAAAGCGATAGTAAATCGTATAATAAATCTATGCAACTCGTAAACACAACGTCTTAGTGACCTTCAGGAAACAATACGTCCGTCTATCTTCCGTGACTTACTCATCGTTATAGCGAAAAGTAATTACATTAGCGTGAAAGTACGAACACGAAATATGTACGAAGTTTTACTGGGACACGCACAAAGTTTTTTAAACGTGAAAGCTGCCTTCAAGAAAAAAGCGTACTCAAACTCAAAATAACTCTATTCATATAGGTAACTAAGTACACTTACGAACGTCATTATAAAAGATGTTAAATTGATTTAAATTTACATTTACTAACAGTTCGCAAGTCAAGCGCGTAGAGCGGGCAAGAAGCACTTGCAAGTAACTCCAAGATGTTAAATTGATTCTAAATTTACATTTACTACTAGTTCGCAGAAGCACTTGCAAAGTAACTCTCCGCCACTCTTTTTAATCGCCAAGTTTTGAGTCATACAAATTGTTTGAACTGGAGCAAATCAATCCCAAGGATTAGGATAATTAGCACTCGCGAGCCCTCTGGCATTGAGAGTGTCCATGGGCGGCGGTATCACTTAGCATCAGGTGAGCCACCTGCCCGTTTGCCCCCTGTTCTATAGAAAAAATATATAGGTATGTATATATTTTGTATTTCTGATATAGGCCTATAAATAAAATAATGATAGTTTATCACTTATTTATTATAATGTACTTATAGTTGTGATAGCAGATTCGCCTTCTCTTAGAAACGGGCAATTCACTAATTGACCACAAATTACATTGTGAATGAAACATTTCGTATGATTTTTCCGTTCTTAGAAAGATTACTCAAACGCGACAAATCAAAACAATAATCCTTGTCCGACAGTACTACCGTGAATTACAGTGGTTGACATGCTGGCTGATTCGATGTTAATTTTAAATATCAAGGATATATTTTTTCCGAGTTTAATTCTGGAAATCTTGTAATTCAAAATTAAATGCATGATACATTCATTTCACTGCCTAGATGACGATTCAATTGCGTTCCAGATTAATGAAATAATATTTACATAAAATAATGTGGCATTTAAATATTTATTGTGTTGTTTTGATTAAGATATATTTTATCTGGATATGTTTGGGCAAGTTAACGATTAGCCAAGAATCTGTATAGGACTTATAAACAGACTATTTTAGCAACCTTTTGTTTTGACATTCCATAGTGTTATGTGAACAAATGATAATTTAATTTGATTTAGTCAATACATATTTATTTTACTTGAGCAGTGTCCCTTAGGTCGTGGGTTCGATTACCGGCTGTGCACTAATGGAATTTTTAAGTGCGCATTTAACATTCGCTTGCTCGAACGGTGAAAGAAAACATCGTGAGGAAAAGGTTTGCCTGAGACCAAAAAGTCGACGGCGAGTGTCAGACACAGTCTGATCACCTACTTGCCTATTATCCTAAAACAGATACAGAAATCTGAGGCCCAGACCTAAAAAGCTAGCCTAGCCACTGATATAATTATTTTATTTTATGTGTTAGCAATTAAACGGTTTATTTAGATATCCCAAATTGTTATGTGCATAAATGATCATTTCATTTGATTTAATAAATAAATCTTTTTATTCTAGCTTTAAAAGCAGTTTTCCTAACTGATAAGTTTGTAAGCTGTGGTATTGTTATTACGGTCAAGGTTAACAATGATTTATCAATAATTATCGGGAAGTAGATTTTATGATGACAGGGCCTTTCCAGTGAACTAATATTTGGATGAGTCAAGTTGTAATTAACACTTGTTACCAAAGTGTGAATGACAAATAGAAAAAAAACTCGCTTTAAAATGTATGTTTTGGATTGGTATGGAGAAATATTTTTTATTACTTGTATCGAGGCTTCTTTAAAAACAAAATTATGACTAACATTCCAAATCTCACATTACATACATTTACTAAAAATCTCAAACAATATCTTGTCAACCAGCCTTGCGATTCTGTAACTCACTTTAGGAACTCTCACAGCGGTTTTACAGAATCGCAAGGCTGTCCTATATATATATATACAGAAAATATTCTTGTTGCGCAAAAATAGTTTAATTATAAATATGTGTTATGTAGAAAGTTTACATGTGAAAAGGAAGAGACTGGCTGTCCACAACACAGGGAATCCTAGTGCACTTTATTTTACCTAATTAATATACTGTATATTGTGTAAAATAAAGTGTTTTCTTTCTTCTATTTAAGTAGTGTCTAAAACCACATAACTATGACACTGGAGACGCTTCATGATGCCCCAGTTACATACTTTTTTTTTAATTTGAACTTTCTTTTTATTTTTGTGTTCAATGTCTTCATTAACAGATAATAGTATTAAGCAATCAATTGCAGTCGTAATGTTCGCTTATGTCCGTTGGAGTGATTTATTTTTAATTATATTTTGTCGGATGTTTTCAGATTTTATTACTCTTCAACAAATAGTGTGTTGCAAATATTAATGTTGTAAATAAAAATAAATTCATCATTAGGTTTGGCATGGTCACAGCCAGTCACTTTTGACCGTGATTGCTATAAATTACTTTAATATATCGTATACAATAATTATTACGCTATAGCGATTTCGTCACAAACGTTAAGTATACAAAAATAATGACTAGTAAATTACTATAGCTACAAATCCCAATGTCAATATATTGTTTAAAAATTTAAGTACTTTGAACTTAAAAAATACTAGAAAATTGCGATAACTTTTTCTTTTAACAAACAGTGTCCTTCTGTCAGGGTTGCAAATATCTGATGTCGTAAATGTAAATAAATTCAACATTCGGTTTGGCATGGTCACGGCTAGTCATTGGTGACCGTGATTGCTATAAATTACACTTAAATTACTTTTAAATATCTCGTATACAATTACACTAAAATAACTTCTTAATATACGTTATGTATAGAAGACGAATGTTACCTGTCAGTTGTGTATACTCGTAGTTTTAAGTATTTTGACCGTAACAAAATTGAAAAAGAAATTATCTGGCAATGATCATTTGCGGTAGGTACGGCGTTGACTCAAAATTTGTGTAGTTCAATTGTAAATAATAGCAATTTTAATATGCAAAGGAAATACGTGCACAAACTACTTTTACTTCGAGATAAAATAAAAAAGAAAAATTTATGGCGAAATTTTAAGCGTGGTGCGTAGGCACATTTTGCTTTATATTTCTGACTAGCTGCCTCCGTGAACTAGTAGTGGTAGGTACTACCGTTTTCGTAGCCATATACAAATATGGAAAGTTTGCTATGATAAATTTTTCCGTGTAAAAATTCAATTATTGTGTTAATATTTTTCAAATTTCACTCTGCGTCAAAATACTTCCTTAGAGTTCAAGGAATAAATGAAAAAAAAAAATGAATACTGGAATTGATCCAGCAGTCAAAGGCTGAACGTAGAATACTTTTTGAATCTAGAACCATATTTTGAACTCCAAGGCATTTTAAGAAACATCTATATTCTTAGTTGAGCGGCAACATTGCGTGTAATGACATTGACCATCAGCTTTCTAGTTTTATGAACTTTCTGAGAAAGTGTTGGTAATATTACGTTACTGAGATAATGGCTGGCTACCTGCCATTGCAGTACATTCCATATGTGATATAACTATGTCTTAATGCACTATAATCTGTAATAATAGGTAAACACACACATAGATGGTTTTTATTATTTATTATTCCTTATACGTTATAAATAAGGTAACACAGAAAACACCAAAAAACCACTAAGGGGTTACCTTACGGCCTGAAGGGCAAATTTTAAATCTTACTAATATTATACACGCAAAAGTTTGTAAGTATGGATGGATGTTTCTTACTCTTTAACGTAAAAACTACTGAATGAATTGTAATGAAACTACAATAATATAGCTTATACATCAGAATAACATATAGGCTACAATTTATAAAGATATTGTGTGAATTGTCTAAAATATCGAGTACGAAAAAATCTACCATCTGCCAGCTATTCTTATGATGGAAATGTTTATCTTAATTTTTTTTTCTACGCCATGCTAATATAAGCTCTTTATAAAGTAAAGAGTCAAAAAAATTACAATCAATACAAAAAACGAAACGAAAACACAGTGAAAAAAAAAACTATTTGATTTCTTATACATAATGCAGCTATCTTAAATTTATGGAGCCAAGCAATCACATTACAGGTAGAGCAAAAAATATATTTAAAGTATGTCCATTAAAGAGTAATCTGTAATAAAAATAAACATATAATATACTTGTCCACTTTATTTAATCTAATCTAACCTTAATTTTGGTGACAAAGGTGTAGTTAGAAGGTATCTTTGTTCAGATGGTTACATGACTTGTGGTTAGTTTAATTTGAGGACACACACACATTCTCACGTATAAACTTCACTTTCACACCATCACACAACACACCCGAATTAGGTATTAGGTATTTAATAATTTTTATAGATTTTTTCTTTTCATAAATGTTTGAACCTTTTTGTATATAATATAATTTATTCCATCTTTGGCTATATCTTTAGTCAAATTGTTTTTTTGTTATATATAATTTATGGTAGCTGTAAGATCACGAAATAAATGCCTTAGTAGACTGTGTCTTAAAAATACTCTAAAATGTGTCGACTCAACTTTATTTATAATATATGTTTAATTTATTTATTTAAATGTTATGTATGGCGTTTAAATTTAACCAATTTTAACTAAAAATTAAATCGAACGATCAAACGATAAAAACGGTCATACAATTAAGTAATTTAATTATTAATTGTAAATATGTTAGATCGTTTAAAAAATAAACTTTAAATAAAAATGTGATTGTGACAGAATTGTTCTGACGCTTGTCCCTAAACTAAGGCATGTTGGACACTATACCCAAAAATATGCTCTCTCGCTCTTTCTTGATAGAAATAGTATACAAGATCAGTTTTATAGTAGATATACTATGGTTTAATACGACATGAAGAGCAGTGTTTTTATTGCCAGTTCTTCTCTTCCGTTATACACCTTTGATTTGAGAACTGGCAGTAAATGTAAAATTAGAAGCATTTAATGTATATTTATTTTTTTACTTTTTGTGTTGCCCTAGTGGCTTCAGCTTGCAACGCTCATCCCTGAGGTCGTAGTTTCGAAGCCCCGCTGTGCATATTTCTATGTGCGTAACACGTAAGGTGAAGGAAGTCATAAGAAAACCGGTATGTCTTAGTGCCAACAACTTACTTACCTATTAGAACAATGCTTTCATATCATATTAAAAGAGATTTTGCGAAATATAAATAGTATTATACTGAATTACCAGTTATAGCGTGATTTTGTTATTTGACACTAGAAGAATTACATTATTTATTAAAATAAACGGATCCACCAACACGTGTCAAGGCTATCCAACCTCTTGACACCACGGACCTAGTGTAGTTTGATACTAACAACATTTGAATTAATCTAAAGTCCTAAACAGTGGCAAGTGGAACAAATATATATAACAGAGTGTCTTCCCCTTAGAGACTGTAAGTGTTATTAAATTAGGTTAGACTTAAAAAAATAAAATATGTTTATTATGGAACTCTTATGTTCAGGTATCACTTATTCCACGTCATTAAATTTGAATTTGTAGGCATCTCTACTCATCGGCAAAGAAGACAGAGGGAGTAGGCCGAGAGAAAAAGCCGGCGTAAAAAACTCTCGGTACTCTTTTAAAATAGCAAATCATTAATTAGAAGTAGCCTGTCTAAAATGTCTTACTTATTAGTCTTAAGTTGGCTAGATCATGTTAAATGATGTCTTTGTGCAGAAACAATAATACAACGTAATTGTGAAGTGCTAATTATCTTTTATAGGAAGCAGACAAATATAATGAGAAAAACCCTAGCATGTCAATATCATCATAAAATGTAAATGTAACCACAATCTGTATTTTTCCGAACACGGCAAGCTGCAGGTCAGAGGTCTGTGTGGTTTTCATTGGACAATGTGACTACTATAAAATACCTTTATTCATATAAATGGCGACGTATATTTAAGATCCAATATGATATTTTACAGCCTTGCGATTCTGTAACTCACTTTTCAAACTCTCACAGCGGTTTTCACAGCGGCGGTCGCGCTCAAATCAGTCGTAAAGCAGTCATTTTACGATTTGGCATTCTGATAAACAATAAAATACAAGATCCCTCCTTATCAGAATTTATGTTAAATTTTTATATTATAATGCAACAAAGTGTAAATAAAATAAAAATTAATGTAATTTAATCAATTTCTTTTTCTGAAATGGATTACTTGGCTTGCGATAAAATAAATCGTGTAAATTTCAAAATCATGTTGTATATACATTTACGTCATAAAATGAATTCAAAGTGTCAAAAATTGGCTATGTTTGGATTTTTTTTCTATCGAGCGAAGTTAATTAAATCGTGTATCGATCTTTCAAAATGGATACATAAACTACTCAACCCCTTTATATATTTTTTCCATTTGCCCTACTTTAAGAAACGAAAAAATGGAAAGAAACAATGTACTTTATTGGAGATTGGCGACCAGATCGGTCCTTAAAATGAAAATGCTTTGAACATGGCGGCCTACCAATGTTCAATCCAGTTTGACATTGATATTTTCTGTTCATCCACTCACAGCCGGCTATTTCCGTTAGAATAGTTATAAATTTAAATCTTCTGCTTTTTAGACATAGACATAACATTTATTACTAACGAAACCCCACAAAATAACAATAATCAAAGAAAACAATAAAGTAAAAAATATAGTAAGAGATACAAAAAAATTTTTTTACCCTTTTCCCATTCGGTTCGTTTCAAGTGTGTAATGCGTGTGTGCTGTGGCTGTAATTGACCCTGGCTCAGCATTATGCTGAGTAGCAGAATGTTTTGCACTGCTGGTCATACTGCTAGAAACCACAGCAGATAGTTTGTAGCTCAATCGGATAATAATATAATAATACTTAGTAGAAAAAAAAATTAGTAAAAGTTAGCAGTGTAAGTAATGAAGTCTGAAGTCTTTTAATTGTTTCGTAGTTTTATATTTATTTATCAATTTTAATTCTAAATCTATCTCCCTATGGTATTTTTGGAAAATATTTAGGTGGAGATTTTTTTTTTATATAATAGGGGGGCAAACGAGCGTGCGGGACGACCAAAAGGGCAGTCTATAGCCCATAGACATCCACTTTTAGTGGGTGCGTTGCCGGCCTTTGAGGGAGGAGTAGACTAATTAGTACTGATTTTATATTATTGTAATCATGTCTCAAGCGAAAGTGAGTCCACAGATTACTACAAGCGAGCAGAAGAATAAGTTAGGCGAAGTCACAGGTTTATCTAATATATAAAATTCTCGTGTCACAGTTTTCGTTGCCATACTCCTCTGAAACGGCTCGACCGATTCTCATGAAATTTTGTGTGCATATTGGATATGTCTGAGAATCGGACAACATCTATTTTTCATCCCCCTAAATGTTAAGGTTAGTGCACCCTTAAATTATATCTTATTTTTTGCTCAAACTTTTATTTCTATTTTTTATGATACAACATTAAAAAATACATACAATCCCTAATTTTCACCCCTCTACGAGCAACCCCTATTTTTTATTATAAATAATACATGGTGAAACAACGTTTGCCGGATCAGCTAGTTATTGTTATAAAAATGTAGTGTATTTGTCTACGATGAAAACCGCACGTAGTATTATAATTAATGTTTATGCGTGATCATTTAATTCCGTAATTGGCATAAAGAGACTTAATTTACAACTTAGCTAGTACTTCCCCGTAATGTTATTTCTCGCAATCTGATTCCATACCTGAAGTTCCAGTAAATTCTTATTACGTACATAACAAATCAAAGTCATATAGCCATACAGAACTAGTAAGAAACTCTCCGTGACTCTTTGGAGACCCCATATTGTTTAAAGATGCTTGTAATACCATACGTTGCCCCGCATGACAAGGAACTACTATCACTACTACAACCACCAGACAGGCAATGCACTTGCGAGACTTCTGGCTACGTGAGTGCCCATGGGCATATCACTTAACATCAGATGAGCCTCCTGCCCGTTTGCCGTTCAAAAATGGAACAAAATTTATTATAGCGTTGCATTTACATAAAATACCACTTTAATTACTTATTTCCCGTGCTACAACAGTTTCCGTGATCAATTAAAACTGTACTTTATAAATTATAATAGCTGGCATTTGAGCTAAATTAGCACTAGATCTAGTACTAAAAACTTAAATTCCTAAATTATCAATGCGCCATCAAGGACAAACGGTGTAACGTACGAAGGCTTTAGATATTAATACAACTTGACACGATAACAACATTCCAGGTCCTCTCTTCAGGTCGGAGGAAGAGCAGTATCTTCCTCCACATATGACTGCGAAATCAATCAAATCAATTACGTTTTTGGCACTGACACTGGGTCCTAAATATAAAAATAAAAAATATGTTTATTATAGAATATTAGATATAGGTATCAATCACACCACGTCAATAAATTTAACTCATAGACATCCCTACTCATCGGCAAAGAAGACAGAGGGTGTAGAGAGAAAAAGCCGGCGTAAAAAGCTCTCGGTACTATTTTAAAATAGCAAATTATCAAACACTTATTTTAAAACAAATATCGCAAATTAATTAGAAGTAGCCTGTCTAGCACTAGTCCCAGACCCTTTTATCAACTAGATAATCGTTAACTTTATAGTAAGCCTTTTTACACAGCTTTTATTTAATACATTTGTTAAATTCATTTAAAGGCAGAGATAAAAGAGCCTCTGGGATTTTATTAAAGAAAAGTATCCCTTTTGCCAAAAAAGAATTCCTAACAACTAAGTCCAGTGTTTCCCAACTTGGGGCCCACGCACCACAGGGGAGCAATTACACACATTATTAATTACTGTGTTTCGTTAACAAATTCCAAGTAATTTCTAAAACTTGTCATTGAAGTTTCTTAAATTAATTTCTTAGCAATTTTAGATTTAGGGGGGGGGGGGGTTTAGATGTGGGGGATTGTCATAAGAATTTAAGGAAGGCTAAGGTGGTTATGAAACACTAAGTCCCTCTGAATCTGAGCGTAAGTTTCGCAAGCCAACTAACTTTCCTACCTGTTTTAATAAAATCTATATAACTTCTTGAACGCGAGTTACATTATTTTTACTCGTATGAGTACATGCCAGTAAACGTGGTCAGTGAGACAAAAGTCCTAATTTCTATGTAGTTTTTCAAACGCAATATATAACGAATTACCTTTATTAATAACTAAATATACGAGTAATAAAGGCTTATATTATTATTATTAAATATACAAGTTTAGACCGATTCGAGCAAATCGCTATTGCGGCTGGACATGGGATAATCCCTTTGGATTCTAAGTAAAACAGTCATAATTGTTGACGCAGGGAACTGATTTCGCAAAACATTCGACAGTCTGTGCCCTTGACCGCATTGTAAAGTTTTCAATATCCTCTTTATTTTAATTTAAAATAACAGAATGCCTACTGGGGTAAAAGGAATATTTTCTACTCACACCATGCTACCTTATTAAAAACTAATTTTAATAATAACAATAATTTATTTGCAAATACCAAAATATTAAGGTACAGTCAAAACTTCGCATATTCCACACACAAATTTGCCTTAAAAGGTAATTCTACGTATTACATTATGAGGCATATCGTTATAGTCAATATCTTATTATTATTAATTGGAATTATATTGCTATAAACAATGATTTAACTGTTTTTAACATTCTATGTATAAAATGACTTTACAAATCAATAAATAACAAAACAAGACGTGGCTAAATGGCGGACAATTAATGACGATTGACACGCCCGTAAATGTTTTATGGTGTCATTTGTCATCGCAAACATTTAAACATACCTAGTTATTATCCAGTACAGCCCTGCGATTCTGTAACTCACTTTTCGAACTCAAACAGCGGTTTTCGCATCGGCGGTCGCTCTCAAATCAGTCGTGAAGCAGTCATTTTATGATTTGGCATTCTTATAATCAATAAACTACAAGCTCCCACCTTTTCAGAATTCCAAATCATAAAATGACTGCTTCACGACTGATTTGAGAGCGACCGCCGATGCGAAAACCGCTGTGTGAGTTCGAAAAGTGAGTTACAGAATCGCATGGCTGTATCTTACTTTAGTTTTATCTGTTTTATAAGTTTTTAAAAAGAAAAACAGCTTAAAAAACGTGTCTAGTTATAAGTTTGTTACATTTCATGAAATAATGTACACTGTATATATAGCACTATTAGTTTTGTGCGACAAAATAAATAATTTTTGAAATTGAAAATTGAGTATTGAATCAGAACTAGTAGTTTAATAAATTATTTCAATTTTGAAAAAAATGCACTAACTTTCTCCCTTCTAATAAAATGAAAATGGACGATATATATTTTATTTATAATTATACTAGCTGATCCGGCAAACGATGTTTGCCAGGTATATCATTTATAAAAAAAAGTAGGGGTTGATCGTAGAGGGGTGAAAATTAGGGATTGTATGTATTTTTAATGCTGAAAAATAAAGAATGAAATTTTTATCTAAAATTAAAAAAAAATTGGGGTGGACTTCCCTTAACATTTAGGGGGATGAAAAATAGATGTTGTCCGATTCTCAGACATACCCAATATGCGCACAAAATTTCATGAGAATCGGTCGAGCCGTTTCGGAGGAGTTTAACTACAAACACCGCGACATGAGAATTTTATATACATATTAGATAATGACGACATAATGAAGACTGGTAAAATGGCTACAAGGCAAGCTTGAGAGGCCAAGTGCCAGATGGACAGACGAAAATACTGGGGAAAGATGGCTGGGAATAGTAAAAGCTAGAACTATAATGTCCTAGCTTTTGATTGGGGCTTTTCATATAACATATTATTTTATTACTTATTGTTAATGTCTCGTATCGTATGTTTGCATTTATAAGGAATAAAATAAAGCTATTATTATATTATTTAATATACAATTCTTGGCATCTCGGCTTCTTCTAGTAATATTTTGTTTTTATACTCCTGCAACTCGTACCAGCATACAAAAAGTTTAAACTAATACTATACATAATGAATTAGTCTAACGAAATGCAGATTGTAAGCAATTTTTTTTCATTTGAAAAGATGTCGCATACGTGGTATGAGATTGTTGAGTTTACCTACTTGCCGTTTAACGGAAATTATAAATACTACAAACATTAATGCATTTGTTTGCACATCTAATTGACATGTTTTGAAAATATAATACATCATGCATCGTTCGTTTTCCGTTGCATATAATTACTTAATATAACATGTTATTTAATTAATGTAATATAATTACTTAATGTAAAATGTAATTTAATTAATTTAATATAAATACTTAATATAAAATGTAATTTACAAAATATAATTACTAATTAAAAAAATCTAAAAAATATTCCAATGTAAAAAGAATTAAAAATGTTTATTTAAATTGATATACAAACAACTTAATATTTTAAATTGATATAAAATAATCATAAATTGTGTTATAGTTTTTATATCTATACTTGCGAAGGAAGGATTTTTGCTCTCAGACCTACAGGAAGGATCTTCGACCAGTCTGGCCTGAAAGCTCAGTGTCGAGAAATTGTATATCATCACTGTAGAATGATAGAATGATAACCTCATTGTCCAGAGAACCAAACATTATAGGAAACAAAACAAAAATTCATTTCGTCGTAAAAAGGACTTATTTATTAATAACATAAATCAGTCCATTCTTCATGATTATACCAGTTAAATTATATAAGAGTCTAAGAATAAAAAATAAATGTTTTTTGACATACGAGGTTATCATTCTATAGAGTCCTTTGCCGTCGGAATAACTTTATGATGAGTTAAATTAATTAATTCAGTTAATTTAAGTAACGGAATGATTAAGGGTACGATGGCTACCGTTTATAATTGCAGATAGTAGGTGTATTATCGCAATTTTCAAGGATTCAGGAGAGTCTAGACTATGGATGAATTGGACTTTGACCTCTACACTTGAATGGACAATACGAAACATTTACATTAAATTTAAACAAGCGTCTGTCTCTTGTAATGATTTCGATGGCGGCTTTTCAAAGATATTAAAAATATTTATTTTATTTGGCTATTATTCATAGAGTGCTGTGACAGGGAAGCTTCGCTCTTAATAAACAATGTTACGCAAAAATAACTCACACAATTGGTTTTAAAACAATGGTCTTGAATAAAAAAATATGATGATGACTGTGTATCTGGGAATGACGAACATAAGTGAATGTGTGTATGACAGAGATGGACTATTTGCTCTGACCATGCACGTTGTACGGTGTCCAGAGATACACCATCACTACATCACGTATATAAACTTAAACGTGAACGATACCAGATAAAAACAAGGATTTGCATAGTCACTTAATAATTAATTATTAATCGTAAATCGAGACGGAAAACCTAGTATTTCTGATAATTGAGGCTATAGCGAGGTTCTACTGTAATTATAATCGTTAAAACTAACTCATTTACAATTACGTTTATCCTACTTCCTATGATTACAGTTTTAATGTTGTTTACATTAACATAATTTATGCATATTTCAAAATTTAGTAACGTTATGTAAAAGTGCACTTAGAATTTCGTCTAAGTGACGAAATACATAAATATAAAAGAACTGAATATAATACATTCTAGCTTAATACTGATTCCATTATTTTCTAATGTTAGCTCGTCTTGTCCAAGTTGTGCCTTCTCTATTCTCTTTATATCGTCTGCCCATCGCTTGCTCTGTCTTCCTCTTTTGCTTTTTCCATCTCGTGGTTGCCATTCTGTTATAAATTTTGTCCATTTCAACCTGCTATCTCTCGTCATGTACTCAATCCAGCGCCATTTCAATTGCCTTAATTTGTTTAATCCTCTACTTGCTTCTTTCCATTCCTCTTTGACATGTTCTCAACTTTAAAAGATGATTCTAAGATAATGCCTAAGTCTGTCTAATTAATCAAAACCTCATGATTAGTAGCTTATCAACTATATATTTACAATATTCTTGACCTATGTAGGTGAACTCTGTAGTAATATTAATAATAATAATAAAATGGATTAATAGAAAATTAAAACAAATTTTAATAGTTTGGTCCCCGTACCTTTAACGCTGGCATCCTATATAACCTATCTACTAGGCGCCTGAAAAATCTTTAATTAACGCCTGTGCACTTGTTTATACTTTTAAATATAAGCGTGAATATACAAAGAATTCTTATTCTGTTTCACTAATAGATAGTGTAATGCAGGTTTAAATGTGTTATGTAAATTAAATGAAATATAATTGTTAAAGAAGTCGCTGCGCTTTTCGCTGGATGGAATTGAAACTAAAAAAAAATTTTACAGAGTTTTTGTGTCGGATATGTGCCTTTGTTCTGAAAAGGATACATAGCAGAAAATAAAAAAAAAAAACGACATTGGCTTTAACATTTAACAGAACTTTTTTGGAGAATAAGCAATAGTTACCCATCGTACCGGTATTATCTCAAATCCACGTTTTACAAGAGAGTAATTTAAGAGCGAATTTCTTACTAAATACTAAGGCAATAGAAAACTTATAAACGTAAAAAAATACACCTTTTCGTAAATAATTAATAATGCGTTGTAAATTCACTAATGTTGGAATAATTTTTTTATCATTTATCCACTGCGTACTAGCGATGCTCGATGACGATGTTCGATAATCATCGATGCTGAAAGCAAAAACATCGATGTTTTTTTTGCTAGTTCCCTTCGTAGTCTCGCTCGCTCTTTCTCACTCACACTTCTTCACTACTCTTTATCAACAAAGAAATTATTAAAATATAATATTCTTCTTTATCGAAATAACTTTTCACTTAGTCAGTTGATTAACAAAAAATTCTAATATCGATCCCTACTGCGTACCTGAGCCACGTGTTGCGCCATAAACGCTACCACCTCCTTTAATTTATTATAATGAGTAAAATCCAGGGACAATGGCGTGGTAGCAGGAATAATATTGTCTATGGTCGTTTGTTTATTTTTTTCTAGGACGTGAAATATTAGGAAACAAACGTATTTATCAAAAACCCGGTATCGGGAAACATAAATTATCATTAGATAGTTCAAGGCAGTGTCGCGTCGCACAAAAAATTATAATTTTGTAGAGAATATAATACTTCCTTGTCGCATTTAAATTTAATATGTCTGATTTTTGTTATTGACGCATTATGTATGGCAATTTAATTTCACATACTATTTTCATTTACATTACGTCCATATTTTTTATTTTATTTTATTCCATATCATTATTCTATCTTTACAGTAATTACTAATTCGATAGAACGACACAATATTTATACCCACACCAATTAACCTAGATAAAAAAACATTAAAAAAAATATATTTATATATCTAAGTCTTATAACTAATAATATAGGAAGCAACTCTTGTGAACTCAGCCAGTGTACAAACAAATTGTAATTCGTATCTCAAAAATCGTCTTAAATTTCAAAAGAAAAAGTTCTTAAATTTTATACAGTTGGTTTGACAGCTTTTAAAAATATTACGATTTACGTTTGATTGACATTCTAGAGATAATATAAATCTATCAAGCAGTGGCGTTACAACCCTTTAAAAACATATACAGATAGCAGAGATAGATAGAACATAACAGATAGAGAACCCGTATATTTCTGTATCTGTTATTTCAAAATCTCTTACTTACTATTACGCAAGTTTTATAAGCCCGAGTGAGTTCTGTTTTCGACATACGCGGATAATTTTACGGCGTACCATTTTCCTAGCAATTTCCATTACGAGCAAATGTTAAATGCGTATATAGAAAACGTTGGTACAACATCGTGATTGGAACCCACGACTCGTTAAAGAGTCGTTATTGAGACCCACTGAATTATAACTACCACCACCACTACCACTGAACCTGTGATTCTTAATTTGTTTTAATTATCGGCAAAACTTGCTGAGTTTCTTGCCCGTTCTTCTCAGAACAAGGCCTCCTGGTAGTTTTGCGAACGGATGGCGTAGTCTTGCTCTTTCGTGAATTTTGTAAACGTTGTTGACATTCATAAGCATGCTCTAAGAAGCATCTAAATTGAATAAACGAATTTTGATTGATTGATTGATCAAAAAAAAAAAAAAAAAAATTATTTTTATTAATTTTGACTTAACTAGAATAAAAATCACAATAACTAAGAACTGGTTTCTTTGTCCGCAGGTCGCCTAGCAGTAATAACATTTAGTATTTGCACCGTGGTGCTCGGAATAGTCCTGTCATTTGTGCCATGGCTAGATTATATTATATTAAGGGTAAGTTTCTATTATTTTAATAAAAACATTCATAATGCTGCTATTTCTACAGAATAGTTGTTTGCATTGTCCATTTTTATACAATTAGTACAGTTTTGCGAAACGATGTCACACTTCCATATACGCCCACGGAGCGTGAACCTTACCATACACAAATTGACAACAGAAAAACAATTAATCTTATCAAGTCTCATTTCTGAAATTGGGTGAATATAAGCCTTATAAAGACAACTGTATGGAAAAGACCAAGAGGAAGAAGGAGAAGAGGTCACCCAATAGAATAGAAGAAATAGAAGCGGTAGCAGGAAACGAATGGAGAAAGAGATCCATAGACAGAGTCGGTTGGAAAAAGCTGGAGGAGGCCTTTACCCGTTAAGGGGTTCCGATCGACGGTACTGAAGCTAGGATATATGATTACAAACAAAAGAAAAAAAATGTATAAAAATGTAAAATAATCTAAGCTATATATTATTTGTTTTTGTCATGATTGGAAATAAAACGGACTTTATTATTATTATAACTTTTTCTTTAGATAGACTTAGCCACAGCAAAAGTTTATTATAATGAATTATATCTTTAGGAATTACGCTTATGGAATGGATCGCTGAGCTACAGTTACTGGCAAAGGCCAGGAGTGATAAGATTAACCAAAGTCTACATCTTCAACGTGACCAATCCGCAGGGATTTTTGGAAAATGGAGAAAAACCAAAGTTGAATGAAGTCGGGCCTTTTGTCTATAGGTAAGTTAAAGTAAAATTGTCTTGGTAGTAGCGATCCTTGTAGCAGTGTTGGCCTAGTGCCTTCAACGTGTGACTCCCATTCCTGAGGTCGTAGGTTCGATCCCCGGCTATGCACCAATAGACTTTCTATGTGCACATTTAACATTTGCTCAAACGGTGTAGGAAAACATCGTGAAGTGTCTTAGACCCAAAAAGTCGACGGCCAGGCACTGCTCGCTGATCACCTACTTTCCTATTAGATTGACAAATTATCATGAAACAGATATAGAAATCTGAGGCCAAGACCTAATCGAAATTTCGAATCGACAAGATGTATCCACAAAATTCGGATAATGACGTATTTTAGATTTTATAAATGAAGAATAATGTCAGTAAAGAATAAGAATTGACATAAATTGGTTGTATTATTTACTATTACTTAATTTATTTTCATAAAATCATTAATTAAGTTCAGCTATTCTGTAAAACATTAATTGACTAGCATTCAACAATGGTTATTGAAAGTAGAATCTGCCGTCTTAAGAGATAAGAAAGGGTCTTTTAATATATCCGGTAGCAGTGTTGGCCTAGTGGCTTGACAACTGTCTTCACTAAACATTCGAATAACGGCTGTACACTACTTTGTCTTTCTATGTGCGCATTTAACATTCGCTCGAACGGTGAAGGAAAACATTGTGGCTTAGACTCAAAAAGTCGACCGCAATATCATGCACGGTGGCTGATCATCAACTTCTCTATTAGAGTGACAATTGATCATGAAACAGATATAGAAAGCTGAGGCCCAGACCAAAAACTAGCGAAACTGATATATAAAATTGTCTATAGCAGTAGCAATCCTTTTATTATTATTTAAGCAAGCAAGAAACTTCGATGCGTCTAAAATTTGTTAAATTCCTTAAAATTCATCCAAAGATTATTATATATACGAGTAAATGCAAGGTTATGAATTACAAATAATAATATAGAAATTGCTGGAAAAGTTATCTTGAAATTTTTACGAATATATATAAATATGTTAAATCATTTTAAGTGCACGGCTCTTATATACCCATGTTTGAAAGACCCATTAATTGTGAGAATAAAACATTTATCTTCCGGCCGGTCGTTAAGTGGTCGAAAATGTCATTAACCTATGGAGTTTAGTTAAAGTGTAAGCATGGTTAGGTTTAAAATATGAGCTTATTTGTTTCATTATTATTTTAAAAACAATTGACGGTTGCAAATTAAATAAACTTCTATATTTAGCGTAAAGCATCCTTTTAGCCTAGCGGTCATATTAAGTGGCAGCTAGGTGAGGGGTACTGGGTTCGATTCCCGGTTCTAGGGCAGGTTTTATTTTAATTTTAATTTGTTCTCGGCCTTTGGGAGGGTTGTGCGGTACCGGGCGAGTGCCTAAACCGTACATGGAGGACACGGTCGAATTTCTAAAGACAAGCACGAATTATAAAAAATCCTATACTTGACGCTGGCATGCGAATGCACAAATCGTGCCAGAGCCATAAAAAAAGCATCCTTTAGATTTTGTTTATCTACTCAAGCCCCACAAGTTATGTTTTGGTGCATTACCAGACGTAATTCGAGTTATTCTTAGCAAGAGAGAAGAAATATTTGCAATTTTGCATACTAGTCACAGACACTTATTAAGTTTAAACATTTATACCTTTAAAAATAAAATTGAAAACGAAATTGATTGTTTTGGTTTTTCCCCTGATCAGTGAGCAAAAGAGGTTAAGTATTTTTTTTTGACATTAATAAAATAAACTTCAATGCAAATATAATTTCTTACAAAACTTCTTATTCCATACTATAAACAATACAAATCAGATGGGTGTTAGTTAGTTATTGTTACAAATAAATAAATAACAGAAAAACAATAACTAACCTTAAAATATAATAACTAAAATATATTATTAAAAGGAGTCCCTTTAGGCAAGGTTCCGAAGATACTGGCTGCGTTCCCCTTTTAAATTGCTAATTCTTTGTCCGAGGTAGCTGCTAGCTCTTCGGTCTCCTGTGATGTCGACTACCCTTTTTGCTATTTCCTTAAAAAGCCTTATAGAGCTAACACCCCACGGACAAAAGGGTCTTGACACCGAATGGGACAAAATCATTTTCGGAGCCTAGACCCCTGTATTATTTATTATTTTATTATTAATTTATTTGCATGTATTGTTATATCTGTAGTTTGGACCCCTTTTGTTGAAAGGCCGCGTCCTGAACATCCCATATGGATCTGCTTTTTGCTTCCTCCATCCGTTTCTCTCCAGAAACCTTTATGATGTCGCTAGCCCATTGCTATTATTCCTGGAGGTCCTCTCAGCGGTCCATCTGTTATCTATACAAAACATATTATAAGGAAATAATATAAAATTCGGCACAAAAAACTTTGCCTTAAATGACATATTGCACATTTTAGCTGTCATTGATGCAATCAAAATTTATTCAAAGCTTAGTAAGATCTCGTGTTGAATTTAATTATTAAAATATTCTGCACATTCATTTGAGCTCTTATCTTTAAATTATTTCGGTACGAGTGTTAAGTTATTTTAGAAAAAAATATTATACCCAAGGAAGTCGAGATAAGAAATGAAAAAAGCAAAATAGATATAAAAAACTTTTAGTTCTGTTCATCTGTTTCATGAGCATTTGTCAATCTAATAGGCAAGTAGGTGATCAGCCTCCTGTGCCTGACACATGCCGTGTCTAGAGCATGTTTTGAGTCTAGGGCATGCTGGTTTCCTCGTGATGTTTTACATCACCATAGGAACGTGTGTTAAATGCACATAGAAAGACAATATATATTAAAAGACCCTGTCTTATCTCTTAAGACGGGGCAGATTTTACTATCAATAAACATTTTATTGAAAATACTAACTGCGTACTACGTACCTAGTCAATTAATGTCGTGTTGAAGAATAGCTGAACTTATAAGTAACTAGCAATACGCCACGGTTTCCCTCGCGTAGATTCCGATCTTGTGGTAGTGAAGTCTACTAAGTCGGACTATAGATTATATTTTAGTTAACAGAAAAGTCTTATTTTACTTAATTTATAATTATGTACTTCCTTTTAGATTATTAGATACACACTTACATTCATAATCTAATATTCACATTTTACTTTACAACGAATATATATCTAATACATTTTTTTTAATTCGTAACATCATTTACGTAGAACTTCGTTCGACTTTAGTAAATTTAAGGTAGGTATTGAAAAATTCTTGATAATGAAAGATTTTTTAACTTGATTATTATAAATTGTTAAATATTTTTTTACTTTTTGGGTTATATTATTGCGTTTTTAAATGTAATATAGTCTATATTATGTAGTCTAGTAAAATAATTTTTGAAATCTGTCCAGAAGCTTTTGTGTGAAAACATTACAAACGTTTTCTCTTTATAATACATATTAGTTTAGATAATAAATTAAGTATTTTAATTAATCATTATTCTTTACTGACAATTCTTCATTTTTAAAATATAAAATACGTCATTATCCGATTGTGAATATATCTTATCAATTCAAAGTCTTTATTATTATAAAGATATTAGAGAGAGAAGATAGTCAGGCACTGGAGGCTGATCACCTACTTGCCTATTAGAATGAAACATGATCATGAAACAGATTCAGAGATCTGAGGCCCAGACCTAATTTTTTTATAAAGTTAAGAAGAGATTTATTTATTTTTCATAAAGATAAGAAAAGACTTCTTCGTTTGACATTGATCTTACATTTCCAGGGAAGACATGGAAAAGGTGAACATAAAATTCCACGACAACGATACGGTGACATATCAACACAACAAAATACTGCGATTTGTGCCGGAACTCTCCGTGGATAAATCACAGAAACTGGTTGTGCCGAATATACCGCTTCTGGTGAGATAATTAAATACTTTTCACGTTATAAATAATACCACATATCAAACACTTTGTTATATGTCAAAATATAAAGCTATTATTGAACGTAGATAAATTGAGAAAAAAAAACATTATTATTTTAGTTTTACCTGATTCATGTTCGTATATATATTCAGTACATAATAATTAAACCTTTTATTACTTGAATATACATTGAACATATTCTTTTCAAGGACCTCTAAAGTGTAATGTGCTCCTTCAACTGGCTCTATCTTGATCATTCTTCCAATCTTCTCCACCAAATCATTTAATCTCGTCAGCCCAGCGTGCAAGATCTTCTCTTTCTCTTCCCTTATATATAATAATTTAAAAGTAATTTTCTTATGTCAACAGACCGTTACGTCGTTCTCTCCAAACATGGCGTCTTTCGTGTTTAATCTTCTTGTCTCAGGGCTGTCTTTGACATACCGAGAAAGAGCCAAACCCTTTGTCCACGTCACTGCTGAGGAACTGGTATTTGGGTGAGTAACGCAACTTCTCATTAATGGTACAAAGCATATAAATTGATTAAGATGCTGTCATCGCTGCATTATGCGGAAAAAAACGATGTAGTAAGAGCATTTACTGTATTGTAAATGCTATAAACATATATATATATACTATATACTGACGACTCATTGGTCTAGTGGTCCCCTGACTGCGAATCCATAAGTCCCGGGTTCGACCCCGGCTGAGACGAACATCGATGTGATGAGCATTTGGTGTTGTGCTTAGGTCTTGGGCGTTTAAATATGTATTTATATGTCTATCTATCTATAATATGTATGTATATCCGTTGCCTAGTACCCGTAACATAAGCTTCACCAGCTTAGCATGGGACTAGGTCAATTGGTGTGAATTGTCTTTAAAAAAAAAATAATAATATATATCTTTATAGTTCGGATGAAAAGCTGCAGATGAGTTTTATCATCAATTCAATTCAAAATCGTTTATTCATATAGGTATAAGGTATATATCATGAGTGTACACAATGAACATGTAATGCATTTATGCACGTCAAAAAAGAAATATATATGAAATGCTTCTAATCGTACATCGTACCGACGTACGAAGGCAGAATACAAAATACCACCCGTATCACCTCGACGTCCGTCGTTCCACAACTGAGCTTTTCTTAAGGCAGTTTCTGCCGTGAACCACCATTATATGGATCCAGCTGCCAACTAAACTATTTAGGGTCCATCAAGAAAAAAGCTTACCAATTTTAAAAGGCCGGCAATTCACTTGCGAGCCTTCAGACAACGTGTGTAATTTAACATCAGATGAGCCTCCCGATAAAAAGCCTCCTCGTAAATATCATATATTAATCTTATTATATATAATTACCGTTAATTAAAGAGAGTTATGCCAAATTCAAGTTAATGTAAATATAACTTCAATGTGTTTCCTGTCTTTATAACAGCGAATAAATATCCGTTTATTATCTTAATATCTCAAATATCTTTAAGGTTCTATACGAAGAACTTAACATGATTAACAGTACTTAGAGAATTTCGTTAAATAATATTTAATTATATATATGAAGAACTGTGGAATTGATGGGTTAAAAAAAGAGGTGCTGCCCCATTATCCTAAAAGAAAAAGAACGATGCAACTCTAACGACACGACCTAGACTCTTTAAAGGATTGATTGAAATCTTAAATGCATTTTTTAACTCTAATTCTCTTACCAAATGTACAATTTAGAGTCGGAACTCAGCACTAAGTGTGACTTGTGTCCAACCAATAAGCCTCTAATCACTAAGTAAAATTATGCAATAAATATTTACATATGTTTAGTTATTGAGTAAGATTAATAGATAATAATAATTCTCAGGTACAATGATCCGTTAGTCACATTGGCACATTATTTCTATCCAAAGGGCAAGCGACCTAACAGCCAAATGGGATTGTTATTAGCGGTAAGTTTGCTTTAAAGTATGCATGCAATGGTTGCTTAAACAAAATGACATTTAAAAGAGCGGCGGAGCTTCTTGTCACATATTCGCGTCTGCTCTTCGCACTTTTGAGAACTAGAGTGTGAATTGGAATAATTGAATTTGTTATTGACATGCAAAATTCCTTGTGTGAACATATGAATAAATTATATTTCATCACGAAGTCCAAAGTCAATTACGAAAGCATTGCCGTAAAAATCTTCATCGTGACCAACAAAACCAGTGACGTCACATTTTAGAAATGGACTTCAGATTTATGTATCTGTTTCGTCATAATTTATATATCTTAATAGGCAAGTAGGTGATCATTCTTCTCTCCCTGATACATTCCATCAGAGGTCGGTTTTCTCACAAGTTTTGAGTAAATGTGCATAATATAGAAAGTCCATTGGTGCACAGCGTTTGAATCTACGATCTCTGGGATAAGAGAGAAACTGAAACCACTAGGCCTACCCTGTTCATGACATGTGCATTTAAACTTACTAAATTTATAATATAATCTATAGAATTGTTTTCTAGCGAAACGGTACATTGTCCGAAGTATCAACGATATATGCCGGTCAAGATATGAAGAAATTCGGTTATCTGGACAAGATAAATGGGCTGGACCACCTGCCACATTGGAAGGAGAAACCCTGCACTAATATTAGGTATGTTAATTATAAACTATATACTAATTACAGTTAGGTATATCTTAATATATATAAACTAGCTGACCCGGCAAACGTCGTTTTACCATCTATATTATTTTTAGGAAAAGAAATTTAGTTCAATAAAAACACGTATACAGTGTTTAAACAGTGTGAATATACATATACAAATACATGGAGGGATACTATACTGGTACATGATCATCAATTGGGGCTTTTACCTTAGTAATGATTAATTTACAAAGAAGTTTCACTTCTGACATGTGTACTTTGTACGCACGCACTTTTTTACTATTACAGATCAACAGTTCATGTCGTACAATCGTTCTCGTTCAGTTACAATCTGTATTAAAAGAAGCCTGGGTCATGTTAGCGGAAGCCCATCCTTCCACCGAAGACTTAAGAATAGTTTTGTAAAAAGAAAATAATACCGGGGATCCCATGGGTTTTAGTATCATAACATAGGTAACAACAATAAAGTGCCCTTTGCACTAACTCGGAAAATTCCAGTTTTCTCGTCCCTGACCTTCCATTATGTCATAAATCTAAACAATGTGACATTATCTTGATCTTAAATGGGAAAACCCGACGATGCAAAATAATAGTTAAATGCGCGATCATCAATACTAGCTGATGCAACTGACTTCGTTTAATTAACAGGATAATGTGTAAAACAAAATATTTTCACTATTTAAATTATTATGATAAGACATCATAAGTTGTTGGAAATCATGAATAGAAGCAGAAAATACGTTTTCAAATAATACTTTTTTGGACATTACGCTTCACGAGAGGACCGGCCTCCAGTAATGGAGAGGTGCCAAAAGAAGTAATATTTTATTATTATTTCTGTAAGATTACGGAAATTATATGTATTATATTATAATTAATCATTCATGTTATCTTTTCTGAATTTTGCTATTATTAAAAAAAATCGCGACTGTATATAATATATGTAAATAAACAATCGAACCTGACTTTATCCTTGAACAAGCCTAACTTTACGTAAGATATTTATTTCTCACTAAGAACATTACTTGAGAAAATATACTAATACAATACCTAGGTAACACGGAAAATGTTTAGAAAATAAAAAGCGGGGATTACCCCGCTTTTTATTAGTAGAAAGTTACCAATACATTTATTGTTTTTCGAAGTAATCTCCGTTCCTCTCTACACATCGTCGCATTCGATGGAACCACTGGGAAAAGCAGTGGGCCCATTCTTCCTTAGGGGTCTCTTTTATGGCACTTTCGTACGCTTTTACCGCAACTTCGAAAATTATCTCGCGTTAGGTTCATTTTCACGTGTAACAAGAGTTTTAGATTTGCCGCCAATTCACAAAAACAAATGTCAAATGAATGCAAATACTACATTAGGTTACCAAAGAGTTCTGAAATTGAAATTCAAAAAAGTTTTCATTAGCAATGTTTCTAACTGGCCAGTTCTAAACATTTTCAGTGGTACACACGTACATTACGCTTATTAATTAATTGTATATTAACAATACTAAAAACAGAACCGTAGGCAAGAAACAGGCGACTTAGTAGATAATAATACAGAAATTACAATTTTAACAGTTGCACAACACAAAAAGGAACTTTAATGTGTTGAAAATTTGTCATTTGTTATTTTTTTCAATAATAAACGAAAATAGCTTAAGATTCTTAGTGAGTCAAGTTTAAACAAACGCAAAAGGAAATATACTTCCGACATGGTCGTTTATTTGTTTTCCTTAATTTTTATTTATTTAAGACTAACATTGACTATTAGTCATTTTCTTATTAAACAAAAGTTTCTGCATCTATGCTTTTCATAAAAAAGTATAAAATCCATGGTAATATTTTAATGATAAATTATTAATATTTTAATACTGTAGATAACTTTATATTTTACAAGATAATCCATGATAATGTTTTATTCCGTATCTTTAATTTGAATGAAACATGGCATCTCCGTGGTACATTTTAAAAGAAAAAAAAACGACAAAACATTCAGGTAACTGAAGTTAGTAGAAGTGCAAGTGATCTCTTCCAGGCTTCGTTACTAGGGAAGGAATGCGTAACAAAAAAACTGTAGAATTACTCAATTTTGCTTGTCTAACGAACGAATGATAATAGTTGAATGTTATTCAAGCCATTTAGTCCTAGATTCGATTTCGAACAGAAAGGGGGAAACACATTATTAAAACGCCACGCGACGCAACGTGTCGACACCCGATGTCCATCGTGCACATTATCAACACGCGACACCACGACACGCTTGCAAATTCAGAAGTCATTTAGCTGACAATAGTGAAGGTGTATAGGCGTGTGCTAATTGTGCTATGGATTTAATAAATAACTACTGAAGAAGATTTGATGCACATTTTGGGTACATCTGCTACTATATATGGCCGAAATAAAATGCTTTCAAACTGTACTTTTCATTCTGCGACTGTTAAATTTCTACTTCTGTATTTTCTTCTTCTGATGTCATAATGTATATGTGACATTCGTGCGAAAAACTCGAACGACTGTTGCGTGGCGTCTGGTGTTGTCAAGAAGCACACTGCGCGCGATGCGTCGGGTCAAGGGAATGTCATGATCGCGTTCCGTGTGCTCGCGGGGTCGCGTCGGATGTTCATAGTGTGATTTTAATTATAGACGCGTCGGGTCGCGTGGCGTTTTAATAATGTGTTTCCGCCTTGAGTCTCATCTGGATTACGTAAAGAAGGTCCCAATTGACGTCAATTGTCGATACCATTATGTTCGATTCATACAATTTGATTTTATAACTGCAAAACCAGACTTTGGAGGTGAATGACCAGTCAACGTACGAAAAGTGATAAATAAGAAAGATGTGGGGGAAAACCCAAAGGACCTGCGTACAAGGCGTACGGTGAATGTTTCTAAAAATGATGTTAAAACTTATTCTGTATACTAAATTATTATTATTGGAAATATGAAAGGAATACACATACAACCTTCACGCACATACGCTCACTTTCACACCAACACACAACACAGGCGAATTAGGTATTACTTAGTTAAATGTATTCAATAATTTTATTGAGTTTTTCCTTTCGTAATGTTCGAATCTTTTTGTATGTGTATTACTAGCTGACTGAGTTTTACTTCAAACACTGCGACACGAGAATTTTATATATTAGATGTATTCCATCTTTGGATTTATCTCAAGTATAATGGTTTGCTGTAAAATTACAAAATAAATGAAGGACAGGAAAAACTTAAAGGGGCTTCTTAAACGTAGACATTGACATAACATTTATTACTAACACACACAAAATAATAATAATAATAATCATAAAAAAGAAAGATAAATAACCAAAAAATTTTGTTTGAGGAATAAGGTACATTTTATGTGTGTAATGTGTGTGTGTTGTGGTTGTAACTTGTTTTGGTTGTAACTTATTTTGAGTTTTGAGTTTAACTGGCCCTAGCTCATTATGCTGTGGAGCAGACGCGTTTCACAGCGCTGGTCATTCTGCCAGAGACCACAACTTTAAAATAATAGAAAAAACGAGGACTAAACATACAAACAAACATTTAATATTTCTGCCCTTTATGAAACCTAAATTGGCTTTGATGCGACGTTTTCAAGTACGGTTCCTGGGTCAACGGAATCCTTTTAAATTTTTGACTCAATGTTAATCACTCATAACAAACGAATAAATTATATGAATTGCTATGCTATGCATAGAGGCGATGAGAACTTGGAGAAACTGATCGTGGTAACACAAAAGACGTGGCCGTTCACCATCCAGATGAACCGATCAAGTAAAAGACTCATCGTCCTCAAAACTGTACACTGTCATAAGGGACGCACTGGACAGAAACCGGTGAAAACAGTCCGCTCCAGACGCTTTCTTGCTGACCACAACGCTCAGACATGAGCCTCCGATTAAAGAGAGATGCACAGATTATAATGCTGAAGAGCGTGCCTGCTTCTGCATAGTTTGATTCCGATGATTAAATCGTCAGTTTTAACTAAGAAAGCCTGTGTGAGCACAACGGAAACCGTAAGAAAGAGACAAAAGAGTACTTTGGTTTAAAGACTTATAAATAAAATATATATATATAGCACCAAAGTAGTTTAATATTAAAATATTTCTTATATGGTAGGTTGCGTGTAACTGCCAAGAGCGATAGCAATCTCTAACTTAATAACTTGATTGGAACTTGAAGTTTCTATTCGACGTTACGGAGTACGGACGATAATAAATAAATGCCGCTTCAAACTCTTTAGGTCTAGGCCTCAGATTTACTGATCTTTTATGAAAAAGATCACTTGCCTATTAGATATAAACAGTGGCGCTACCTTTTTAGGTCTTAGATAGAAATCTTCTTCAGGTCTTTTTGGGTCTAAAGCATGCCGGTTTCCTTACGATGTTTTCCTTTTCCGTTTGAGAGTTGAAATGCGCACATAGAAAGAAATTCCATTGGTGCAGGGCCGAGGATCGAACTTACGACCTCAGTGATGAGAGACGCTGAAGCCACTAGGCCAACACTGGACGATAATAATATAAATAGCTAATCTATATTTAAACCGTCAATATCCTAGTGTATTTTTTTAATTTAAAAAACCTTTCAGGGCATCTGAAGGATCTTTCTTCCCCCCTCGGTCAGTCACTAAAGAAGACATCGTTTATATTTACGACAAAGATCTGTGCCGAATCCTACCTATGAAGTACCGTAAAGATACGTATAAAGACGGTGAGTGCATATGTTGTAGAAGCGACACAAAGCTTGTATATGTGCTATATTAACGTTTAAAGCATTGGCGGAATTCTGTTCCTTGTTCATTTTTCTTCATAGGCAAGTGTACTTCTGTGCCCGATATTGTCAATTAATGAGTCTCTGACGTTTTGAATCAATATAAATTTATTAATTGTACGAGCTACAATTAATGAAAGCAAAAATTAACAATTACAAATAATAATTATAACCAAAAATGGATCCAAATCAGCTTTAAGTTATCATCAGCAACATCGGTTTTCAATGGGCCTATACAATCTTTATTTGTGCACATATACAGAAAAATTAGGCTACAGGTAGTTATCGAAGCACGACCTCAAGGATTATCAAGTTTGAATTTAAATATTTTTCGAATTATTGTCTTAGATAAACAAAAACTTGGTTTTAATATGAAACACTATGTTAAATATATTTTAATCGCCTTAATTTCAGGTATCAAAGTAGCTTTATACACACCTCCAGAGTCAACGCTAGAGAGTGCGGAACTCAACCCAGACAACAGATGCTACTGCGATGGAAATCAATGCCCCAAACGGGGACTGCAGAACATCAGTCCTTGTCAATACAGTACGTATTTTCAAAGTAAATTTTTCATATTTGATCCGTTAACTTTTTTAATGGAAACTTAACGGTCTGCCAGACTAATACAACAACTATTAGGTCGAACGTATGCATAAATAAATTCCAAAATTGCAGCACATTTTCTATGATAGATTACATTTACTCAAGACGAAATGTAGTGAACTGTAATACCTTATTTAATTGTTCAACTATAAAATGTGCAATTATAGTAGTTTATGCAACTGTCATATAATAGAGGGTATTAAAACATAAGTGTAGTTTTTTGAAACGACCCGCAGGCGAGTTTATCATGTCTATTGGCTCGGAACTAGCAAATTGCGCGCGCAGCGCGCTCACCACAGATAATGTGTACTTGAATTGAAACCTCCTTGGTCGGGAGACATTGTACTTTAATAAGTAAAAAAATTGTTTTAAAGCATTGATTTGTTAGGAGAATAATGCTTTAATTTATTTTTTTAATTTTCTTAAAGACGTATGTAAATAAAATATGCCAATAAAAGTCGGTATTTCATTTCATAATTAGAATATTACCGAATGAGATAATATAAAAGTAATTACTTACTTACTTATATAATAATAAATGAACACACACAATTATATGTTTATAAACAACTGAAAAAAATTGTCTTTATTAGGCTTATGGAGTTGAAAATTATAAAAAAAAAGACCACGTTTATAGAGCGTTGAAGACTGATACAGTTAAAATAACAATGTGCAATATTTAAATTTCAGATGCACCAGTATACCTATCATACCCACACTTCTATGATGCTGATCCAAGTCTACTTGAGGCGGTGGAAGGTCTCTCACCAGATAAAGAAAAACATGAAAGCTACTTTTTGATACAGCCTGTAAGTTTACAAAGAACAACAAGTGAAATCGTTTAGTATAAGATATAGGATATCCTCTTATAAATCGTGATTTTATATAGATATATATATAGATTTGAATATCTGTCTTTTCGCTCATGAGCAATCTTTTCCAATTTATTTATAAGATTAAGCTTTAAATAATCGTCTTTTGGCTTAGAGGTATGTCTATACTTTTGTGAGTTGTGTGCTGCGATATTGCGGGCTACTCGATTGTGAGGAAGTTGCATGGATCTGGTTACTACGCCTTTTTAAGTTCTCATGTCATTTTCACTCGTCTATATCCTTTCTATAACATTTTTTCATAAGGATTACATTATCCTCATTTTAACATATTATGTAATTATTATTAATTAATCTCTTAGTAAAACGATTTATTATTCTCTCCTGCCCGTTTTACGCCCTTGACTTGCGAACTGGTAGTAAATGTAAATTTAGTATCAATTAAACTTCTTTTGTGTTCCTTTGTTTAAGTTATTTTGAGATTGAATTTGATTCCCTTTGTCCTATCACAAACGTTCTTCGTCTATCATTAACATTCTCTCACTCCGTATTTGTTAATTTAATATACATCATAACAATTATCTAATTATATTTTACAGAAAATCGGAGTTCCACTAGAGGGTCAAATTCGCGTGCAGCTAAATTTGAAAGTGGATAGCGCTTCAAATATTCGCGTGAACAACATTCACAAGTTTCCTGACATGGTGTTCCCGGTGATGTGGCTCCAAGAGGTAGGAAAAAGTATTTTTAATACGAAACGGTATATTAAGTAATGTTTGTCACTTTAGTTTATTTGTAATGTTTTGAGTGACTGGTTGTACCAGCGTATTTGTAATTTGCCCAAACTTTCAATACAAAAATAATTTCTCAATTCAAACCGGTAGTACCTGAGATCCTTTTTAAGACACAACCACACCGAGGACAGCTCTCAAAAGGAAATTATTTTTTTCCGTTTCTTTATTGTATTTAGCCTCTGTTACTATAGTATAGTTTACTATACGTACTGTATAATGTAGCATTATATTGGTAAATTTGATAAACGTTCAATCACTCGTTGGATATCAAGAATCGATAGTCACTCGTGAACGTTATTTTATATATGTGCACAATAGAACGAATCATTAAATAAATAGTATAATAATTATTACTCTGAATTATTATTTAACATAGCACGAACAGAATGTGACACAAACAAGTATTTTGATATAGATAAAAGCATACCCAGTTGTCTTGTGTGACTGATTAAATCTAGCTTGATCTTCTTTTTAATCCGAAAAATACTTTTCAGGGCATCGAAGAAGTAACAACACCAATATGGCGTTTGATATTCCTCGCCACTGCATTTGGTCCAGTCTTCGCTCCCATCGTATCCTACTCTCTAATAATATGCGGAATCCTTCTCATAATCTACGTCTTTATAAAAGCCTACAAGAAATTCGTAATAGGCCAAAACTCGATCGAAATAGTCGAACTTGGGCGCGAAACTCTCCGCCGTGGCTCAACTTTGATCATTAACGGATCAAAACTATTAAATCACAAGGAAACGTCGTATCAACCCTTACGAAAGTCAACTTCAACAACAAGTAGCGGCGAAGAAACGCTACAAGAGTTAACTTTTATTGATAAATCGGAAAATTTAAGTCAAAGTATGGATGAGTTAAAGAGCATATTGAATAGGGATTTTGTCAAGAGTAATTTTAATGAGGCCGAGCGGGAGTCGTTAATACACGCAGATAATGCCTTTATTTTATCTGAACATAGGCGATATAGTGTTTTTAAAATACCGGAGAGTTTGAAGTGAGGTCGCTTTTGGGCCACTGAGTGAGGAGTTCAGAGATTTTTGTAGATGAACGCACTTATTTATTGAGAAAAAGGACGTTCTGTCGTAGTTCATCTCATTGTTACGGTGTGTCAAAAATGTAGGTGTTAAATCGTTATATCTGTTTCTTTGATAATTTTTCTTTTAAAGGCAAGTAAGTGATTGTCCTTTTTTGACACACGTCGACTTATTGGTCTAAGGATAATTTGCAGTTGTCTTAGCACTAAGTATGATTCCGGTGAGTCAAAAATTTATTAAATTTGATACTTTCTCGAGTCTGAAGTTGACCCAAATATGTGTCACTTGCAATGTTACGAAAAATATCTATAGATCACAAAGCCTCACACCTTTTATTTGTTTATTTTAATTTCACATTAGTGAAACAATTTTTTTTAAATTAATTATTTGCTAATGATAACACATTTGTGACACTCCATGGAATTCTTAAAACCTCAGTGGCGAATAAAAAGCGTGAAAAGTGAATTACCTCACTGACTGAACAGATTCCGATTTTAAAGGAATCGACTAGTTTTTAATATAGCTTGCTCAACAGTAGTCTGGCCTTAGATTAGTTAATAGTATGTAAATGGCCCTTTTCTATCTTATATATTAAACTCAGTGCCTTAAAAGACAACCTTTGACACTAAAGTCAATTATTTATTTTGAACAACCCTTCTACAGTCTGTTAAATTAAGCACTTGTCAAAGTCATAACTCTAAACGTCGTTTGAACAGCTTTGCGAATATGTTCGTAATTTTAAATATGTTGGAGTTCAATTAGCAATATAAAGAATTTTGAAATGGAAATCCTTTGCTTAAAATTATACTTTTTTCTTGGAAAATCTTGGTTATAGGGGCTAACATAAGATTTTGGACCTACAGCGTAGGTAGAATTATTTTCTATGAATGTCAACTTTAAAATGAACACTTTACTTACTTTTTTATTGTTTCTCATATTACGAACTATAACAGTCGGTGTAGGTCCAAACAAACCTCTAAAAACAATATGACAATAACTTTGTATGTACAAAAGTTCAATAATTGTCAAACTTTAAAGTATAGTAGAAGAAGTCAGAAGTAATTTAACATTCAAAGTTTGACAATTATATATAGGTGTAAAATATTATCTGTAACAGAATTTCCTGTGATGTTACCAACATTAAAAATCCAAATCATTTTTAGAGGAATAGTTATTTTATACTAGTCCTGTACATATTTAAGTATTGTGGTAACGCTGCATAATGAATATAAACATTTAGCTCGACAGATTAAGATCGATACGATATTTGGTTCATGCCATATATACCTACCTACCTACCTACCTACCAAAACAGGTAATCAATTTACCACGCAAAAATTAGCATTGCAGGGTTACCAACTTAAAATTTTTGGTGATGGATGTCTAGTTCTAGAAGATATTGTCTGTGCCCACGGTATAAGGAAGATTATATACCTATTGTACTTAACTGTTTAATATATACGATATGGGATTAGAAATTATATGCAATTTAATTGCCATTGATTGTTACCATAAATGAAATTTTATTTAAATATTTTGGGACATTGAATTTTATATTTTAATACGTATTATAGTATAGGGACAAAACTAATAAATTAATTTTGAAGAAAGAATTGTAACTTTATTAGTTTTTCCCTCTACACATTAATTAAATGTTACCTAAATAATATACCGAATGATTAATATAAGAATTTTATTTTGGATTTATATAGTTAGTAAATAATAAAAGACTTCGTAAGAGATCGCAAAGCAGACCACAGAAAGATAATTTGGGAGTCCTCTAAAATTCCCGCCAATTTAAAAGGCGAAGATAATCTGTGGTTCTCGGACCAATCTTTGAAAACTGTCTATTCTTTTTGTATTAAATTATTCTTGCCTCCTTGAATAATCGTCCAAGCCTATTGAATATTGCCAGTGTATTCCAGTTAGTATTTTAGACGATTTATATAAACCATGTCACAAATGTTTTTAAACTATTATATGCACTCGAATCTCATATCTTGTCTTGTTATAATTATTTCCTATATTTGCAAATAATGGTTGATTTATCAAACACGAAAACATCGTGGGATGACAAAATTATTCAATAAAAAATTGATACAGAGTCTAATCATAATCTATGGTTTATCACGATAATATAGATATATTTTGATCATCAAATCCTTATTTCTAAATCTCGTTATAATGTTCATTGTCTTAGCAGCGTAACTGTGTGTTCTGTTTCGAAACGACGCTGATTTCCCAGTAATCAAATCTAAAACGTGAGATGATAATTCTATCCTATAATAATTGATTGATATAGATTTCTTAAACGATTGATGAATCAACCACTTTTGTCACAAATTGCTCAATGAATGTGTGTTGAATGTTTGTATGTAATAATGAAAAGAAGCTCAATTTTAATTAGCTTTAAAGCCGAAGACTTAGTAATACATTCCATTATGAACTTTATCGGATGGGCGTAAGGACTAATATTGTAAATAATTTACACTTTTGTATCCAACTTCGTTTATAATAAAATATTAAGTGGAAATTGTTTTTTATTTACAATTAATTAAATTCTTGCATTTGGTCAATTAGGAATCTATACCGTTGACTGCGAAGCGCACCAATATATCGATCCTGACCCAAATCCGCATACGGACTGGCCTATCTACCATATGCCAAATTATATCTTATTTCTGCCATACCTATATCGGAAACTGATCGTGGTTGGTAACAGAGAAGGTAAAAGGTATCGTTCAACAACCAGATGAACCGATCAAGAGAAAGACTCATCGCCCTCAAAACTTTCCACTTTTATAAGAGAGGCGATGGGCCGAATCCGGTGGAAACGATTGTCCGTTCCAGATGTTTCCTTGCTGACCACGACAGACACGAGCTACTGACTGAAGAGAGAGAATCTATACTTAATATATATAAAAGAGCGTTGTTTAAAAAATTCTAAAGATATATTATATATTAGTAGATAATTTTTTTTTTGTTCCAAGAAAGTAAAAATAAATATTTTATACCTACACTAGCTGCCCCGGCAAACATCGTTTTGCTATGTATATTATTTCTAGGAAACATTTTTTGAGTTCAATAAAATATAGACTATCAATAATAAAAAATAGGGCTTTATCGTAGAGGGGTGAAAATTAAAGGTTGTATGTATTTTTGTTTGTAGTATCATAAAAAAATTAAAAATTCGGGGGTGGACAACCCTTATCACTTATGGGTATGAAAAATAGAAAGTAGCCGATTCTCAGACCTACTGAATATGCAAATAAAATTTAATAAAAATCGGTCAAGCCGTTTCTGAGGAGTATGGTAACTAACATTGTGACTCGAGAATTTTATATATAAGATATTACTTATTTTAATAGTGGTAAAGTTAACTGTAGTAGACCAGTGTATAATAGACAATGTGTTCATTTTGGGCCTTGAATTGTAAATAAAAAAAAACATAGGCATGCGAAAACGATTATATTTTCAGCAAACTGTACAGTACATAGGATTTGTCAAAATTGGTGTAATTTTTTATTTATTAACGACATTTTCATCGGCAATTCTGACAAATCTTACAATTTAGGCATTTTCATAGAAGTACAAAAGTACATAGCGTTATTGACTAGTAAAACATTATGCGATATTTATACATTAATCAACTTTTACTCTAGCCATAGACAATCACAATACTATACAAATATTGGTAGATTTTAAATCTAACAAAAATATTTCAATTTTCAAACAATAAGTTATTTCGCGTTGGAGCATATATAACAGACACATTTTGATTAGATTAGCTTTTTACTAGAAACCCGTAAATTATTGTTTCGACGGGAAACGAAATTACTTAGGTAATTAACTAATTTTTTTTATTGGGAAAATTCATATTTTAAAAAGATATATTATCCAACAAACAAAATTTATATTTTAAATAATCTGATAGTATTATGATTCATCTATAAATATCACTGAGCCTAATTTAGTTCAATCAAACTTATAACAACTCAATTTGAAACGAATAAAAACGAAGTAACTTTTAAATGGTTCAGACAAAGGAATAACTTTTTACATCTTATCCAAATAATTTCAAAGTTTCGAAAGTTGTTAAAAGTTTGAAAAAACTATAAAATGTCTAAACAAGCATTAACCTACAGTATACTAGATCGGACTTTTCTTAGAATAAAACATTATTGATTAAAATAGTTTAAAAATACATTTTTTATATATACTATAGATAGGTACAATCGAATTAAAAGTTTATAAAAAATTTTATCTCACAATTTTTTACGTATATCCGTTGCTTCGTATAACAGATTACATTATCATCTAAGATTTTAAAACAATAATCTGTGGTTTAATACCATAGACCAAAGACATAGAGAAGATTAATGAGGCATTATATGATGATGACTTTTAAACTGCAATCTATAACTAAATGTCAAATATTTCAAAAAAATCCGTCTACAAGAAAATACTTCAAACAATTGAACATAAGCATTTATTTATTTTAAACATTATCTCGGCTGAGCATATTCAGAAAAAAACTTATCAAAGTATCATGTACGTGCATAAATTTGTGTGTATACGTCAAACTGCGTGCACAGCTGAAATAAGTCTATGACATTCTCTATATCTAAGGTATAATGTATTTTTTCACATTTCAAGACAAATAATACGTTTAAAATAACATTCAAGAATAATTTAGACAAATTGGTATTTACAAAACGCATCAAAGAATATAACGAAAACAATAGCAAAAGAAATGGCACCGAAAAGTCTTTGCATAAGAAAGCTTCAAACTTAAAGAAGCCTCAAGCAGACATCTTCATTCACTGTGATATTTTTCTCACCTCCCGTACATAGAACCCACTTGTTTATGACTTTCTCACTACTCAGTATAAGACTTCAGTATAGTACAAACAACAAAAAAGTTAAGCTTACACGCTAAAAAGAGTCACAGCTTAAATCACGTTTAACCAATTCCAATAAGCAAACGCTCGCATATTTATAACTTCAACGATAACGACTCGTTTTTTAATATAAAACTCATTACCTATACTTGTCCAACACACGAGCGTATACGTTACTGAGTACGCGACAATGCGTATACGTGCTTGAGTGATACGTGCACGTGAACGAAAATTTTACCTTTAGTTGAGTGAAGGGGTTGTTTTTTTCGAATCAACCGATTTAAAACAGTACATTTTAAATGATTTGTCCGAGGCCCAGAGTTTACTATTTCAATTGGAAAGAATACGAAGGACTTGATTAGTATTCGTAATTAAACAAATTAAATAATTACTAAACAACTTTGATTTCCTCTGAATCAGATATTCTTGTGTGTGAAAATTCAATTAAAACAGCAGACTCAGGGCCTAGTAACTTTAGGGTGGTCAAGGCGTAATATGGTTCTTATACACTTATATTTGTCTCTTTCTGTCAACTCGTATTTATCCTGTATTGAAAGGAGACATCAGTGAGATGTGTGTGGTTAGTTGTGCTCGTCCAAACCGCGGGTTCCAAATATGCGAACGCTCTAATCATATAACAAAATATCTCTTACGCTAATTTTTAAAATAATGGAAGATCAAAGCTTATTGAAGATAACTAATTCAGTATACATATCTGTGGTATTGAAAAAATTATTGCTTCAACCACAGTATTAAAATTTCGCGACGCGGTCCTATTAATAATTTTAATTACATCCTAAAATACTTGAAATCGCTGTTGAACATAGAAATAGAGAATAGTATTATGACATTGTCAAGTATAATTGTTTAAAAGTGGGTAGAGCTTTAGACTAAATCGGTGTTTCCCAACGTGATGCCCACGCTACGGGGTAATCGAAATCAGTTGGATACAACACAACGTGGAAGAGACTGAAGCGAACCAAATTGGAACATAATTGGAAATCTCTGTGCAGCAATATTAAGCGCAAGGACCTTACTAAGTATAGAAAAATCTTTATTAAAATTATTTGGAATATTTCATTGTTTTAAAACTTTACTTATTGTTTCGTTAACGATTTCCTAGCGATTTCTTCCTATCCTTAAATTTAAACCTATCATTTAAATTTCTTAAGTAAACATTTTTTTTAATATATCTTTTGTATGTTACATGGGGGGGGGGGCATAAGAAGGTAGGCTAAGGGGGGCATGGCACATAAAAGGTTGGGAAACACTGGACTAGATAGAGAGACTACGGCTCGGGGCTCAGATTTAACTATATACAAGAACAATATAGGTACATATTTAAATGGATGGGCAGATTAGCCGGATTCTTTAAGTGGTCAGTACTGCTAAGTAGAAACCTTTCTTCAAAATATTTTGCGTACCTATTAAATATACCTGTCATATGGATTTTAAATTTCGAATTTTGAGTAATTCTATCCTCTATGCCTACGTTGATAACCTATCGAATACTGTCATGACTTTAAAATTTAATTCTAAATTTAAAATTTTGTCGATATTTTAACGTATACAGTGTAATGGGTATACATTTGCATTTCGTATAATTACTCGTATATCCTAATATGGCTCGTAACTAAAAAGAATTATGAGTATATAAAAACTTATTTGTACAAATAAATACGATTTGTCTATGGACGGTATTGTCTAGTTCTGTGGTAAAAAATATTATTTATCACTATTACATGTTTCAGTCGAAATCGTGGAAGAAAACTAAAACTATTATTCACAACCGGTGTAAAAATTGACGATACATGATACAAAGCATGATTGAATCAACGCAATGAAACACTGGGTGTATTTTTGCATGGCAACACCAGCTATTAAATAGGTGACTAAAAGACTTTTCCGTTGACAATTTACAAATATAATCGTTTCCTTGTTCAATGTGTCATTTGCATACAGATTATAATTTAATAATGAGTTGAGAATGCTAAAGGTCTGGTGTTGCCATATAATTGTTTAAATTAATCAACGGTTAAATGGACATTTTAATTTAAGTAGATTTTAAACAGATTTTTATATATTATCAAAACTGGATCTATTTAATCATGACAATAACACTTTATATGACGTTAGCCTCGTATGTTTTAAAACGTCCATTTAAAATATAAGTACATACAAACATATTAAAATAGTGAGGTATGGCGTACGTATACATGGTTCTAACTTATAATCTATGGTATACACAGTATGTCTTTTTTGACGTTCACTGTCATTTATTGCCCTGAAAAAAAAAAATTTAATTAAAGATTACAAAAACTAAATTGCTACTACTAATATTTTGTCTCTTTCTATTACAGCATAAACACGTTTGATAGAAAGAGAGAAAGATTGATAGAAAGAAGACTTTAGTTAAAGTGCAAGTGAGGGAGCGTTCAAGTATTACGTAACGAATTTGGGGGGGGTCCTTTTGTAAAACATTACGATGCGGGGCGGGGATTGGATTAAGCCGTTATCGTTATTTTATTTTTGATTTTCCAGTATTTTAGGTAAAAAGAGTCACTAGGTGGTCACAAAACGTTAATCTGTACTTGGGTACTGAAAAACGTTACGGCGCGTTACATGGGCGGGGGGGTCCAATAATCTCCAAAAAGTGCGTGACGTATTACTTGAACGGTATACTTTTTATGAATTATAATTCAGTTATGAGCCGTTATTTGTTGGTAAACCGTTATTTGTTGGTAAATTAGGTAAGTAGTAACTGCTCTGAAGTTTAGTTAATATTTTGTAAAATTTAACTTACAATAGTAAATAATAATTTAAGTAACAAAGTGATTATTAATTTAAAAATAGTGAGACTAGTTAAGCGTTTCACGTCAGTTTCACGTTTTAAGAGAGATTAATCTCGTCAAAATTTTAGAAACAAAAAGGGACATATGATTGAGCTTTTATTTAATACTTGGACGAACAGAGTGTGTGAGAAAGAGGGCATCCGAGAGCGGGAGAGCCATTTTAAGTTAACATAGACAATGATATTCTATTAAGGCGGGAAATTTTAATTATATTAAACAAAAAATTGTCTAATTAAATCTGAGCTTACCTTAGTGCATTGTCTGCTGTAATGGCGAATAATGTTCATTAGTCTGTTCGTTCACCGGCTCTTGCTCATCACCAGACTGATCACCTTCCTGCTCTTCATCCTCTGATGATGAAAGGAGACCTGGAAACATAATACACAATATACATAAATAATTATTTCCGAGTGATTAGAACTTACAAGCAAGTTGCAAAAAATATAGATACATAGATAAAACTGTGGAGTTATGTATTAATTATAACACAATATAATGTTATAAATATATGGACTTACCAGCAGTGAACTGTGGATTTGTGAGCGCATCTGGCCAATACCTTTTGCTTATCGACGAGCCGTTTTTGCTCTTTTTACCACCTGCAAACATACATACAATTCTTTATTCAAGGGAAATATTATTGGTTTGTATATAATACGTGTGTTTTATCGTAAAAATTTACTTTTAGGAGTTTTCAGAGAGCAATATTTTCAAAATAATTAGACATAGACATATCATTTATTATAAACAAAAACACACACATAAACACACAAAATAACAATAATCAAAGAAATAAAAATAAAAAATTCCTTTTCCCATTCGGTTCGTTTCAAGTGTGTAATGCGTGTGTGCTGTGGCTGTAATTGGCCCTGGCTCAACATTATGCTGAGGAGCAGAATGTTCCACAGCGCTGGTCATTCTGCCAGAGACCACAGCAGCTAGATACAGATACAATTGTATGTCTGTACCAGAGAATCGTCGATTTTACGCTTCGTAACGTACAAAACGTTCTTTATGTGTAATTTTTGTATTTGTATTATTCTGAAATACCATAACTCATTTTTGAAATATTAAATTCGATTTACGGACGGACATATAGGTGGACATAACCAGCTGCTCACCGAAGTATTTCCGAACCAATTCAACTTAGAGCCCGTCAAGAAAAGAGCGTACCAATTGCCGGCAACGGATTTGCAAGCCTTCTTCTACTGACATGAGTGTCCATGGGCGGCGGTATAACTTAACATCAGTTGAGCCTTCTGCCCGTTGACTGTTTCATAAAAAAAAAGTGCGTGCGCACAAAGTACATATGACAGAAGTGAAACTTCTTTGGCAAACTAATTTTTAAGTCTTCTTCATATTTATACAAATCTAAAACTTCAGATTTCCGAGACTTAGAGGAAGGGAAAAAGGAAGATATGTTAGGAATTTAATGACTTTAATTGTCATTAACATATCAAAAGTGTCGAAAATTAACACAAATAATAAATTTAATTTTTTTCTTCGATAGTAAAAACACGTGGCATTTGAATTGACAATTCGTCATGAGATTTCAATAAATTATTTTGCACAAAATATAAAATACTAATAGTCAAAAACTCTCTTCTCGAAATTCACCCTTCTCACTCTCTCAATAGGTCTCTCCCTTTTCTTACACAAAAACGCTGCACATCTTCGTGACGTTTTTAAAAAAATACCCTCATGCGCCTAAAGAAGTTTCACTTCAAAAATCTAATTTCAAAGCTAAATTTTAACCTTATTCTCACCTGGTTTATCAGAACAGTCCAACATAGGTTGGAGTATACGTCGTCGCGCGTTGATGAACCAATTGTTAACTTGTAACAACGTGAGCCGCGTTTGGGCTGCCAACGTGCGTTTCTCCTCTTCGGTTGGGTACGGATGCTATAAAAAGAAAATAAAAGTATAAATATATGATTTTGTCCCATTTGGTGTCGAGACCCTTGGTCCGTGGGGTCCTAGCTCTATAAGGCTTTTAAGGAAATATCAAAAAGCTTAGTGGACATCACAGGAGACCGAAGAGATGGTAGCTACCTCGGACAAAGGTTTAGTCTAGCAATTCAAAGGGGGAACGCTGCCAGTATCTTCGGAACCTTGCCTAAAGGGACTCCTTTTAATAATATACTTTAGTTATTATATTTTAAGGTTAGTTATTGTTTTTATTGTTCTTCTTTTTTGTGCATTTGTTTGTTGGAAATAAAATTGAGGTTATTTGATTTCCCTTGAAAAACTTATCATAATGACCGGGAAAATGGAAAGGGTAAACGCAAGCCTAATAAGATAGACCTATAGTTTCAGATGCCATACACCAAGCTGGTCGGAGATGGAAGCAGCGGCTTTGGAAGGGTTGGAAGCATAACGAAGCTCAGCTATGACCAAGCGATAGGAGGGTATTTGATAATATGTTTCACGTGAGGAGGGTTATTATCGAATGATAATAATTTTATTATTTTTGAATTTTCTAATATTTAATTATTAATAATATTCTTACATTAATAAGGTAACGTTTGGTAAAGGTTATGATATAAAATATTATTAAAAAATTTACTTTTTTTAAACATCAATAATGTAAAATTGAGACAAATATCTATCACGTTAGGTATTACATTACACCTAACGAATTTGTCATCATCATTACTATACGCAGGTTCGCGATTGTACACAAGTGTTTTTATAAGGAATTTACATACCACAAGGTGTTGAAACAGCCAAGCGCGCATAACCTGCGTGGCGTGCCTGGGGAGCACCCCCCTCTTGCCACCTTCCTCCCCTTCCTCCTCGGGTGGGGGAGAGCCCGACACGGACGAGCACGAGTTGTTTGAGTTCGCACCTGCAATTATTAATTAATAGATTTTTAAATTTTAATATTCATTAATACTTGTAATGTTGTTATTTAATACATTGCCAGTTTAAAAGAAATAAAACCTTTTTACAAATTTAAAAAACTTTTAATAACATATAATTAACAAAATACCTATAAAATAACAATAAATATAATCAAACATATTTTATATCTGTGTCTGTAAAAATCGTAAAAGTTCAATATAAATTTATGGAATAATTATGTATTTACAAAACATCAAAAAGGCCCTTCTAGCATTTTCTTATGTCAAAACGAGCGTCTAAGAAATTATTACTATTCATTAGTCACACAATGCGTGTTGTAACATCGATGCGACCTACTTGCACTTTTGTAAAAATATTGTACATATTGTTATCAATTGATATTTTTATTTTATATAGTTTATTTAAAATAATTTCATAACACGATGTACTGTATAAGTTACTCTAAATTTTCTCGCTTAGTGAATGTTCTTTGAGAAATAGAGTATCTTTAAACCAAATCAGTGGCGTTCCAACCCAACACAGAGATCTGCTTTTATTTTTGTAATATTTCTTCTTAATACGTAATAAGTCTTCTTTGCCAGACACTTGCCGTCGACTTTTTGGATCTTTTTCTTTACGATGTTTTCCGTCACCGTACGAGCAAGTGTGGTTTGAGCACTTTCTTTTTTATTATGTATACTTAATAAAGTTATTTCTGTATTCAATTAATAATTGTCTACGGTTCATAGCTCACCTGTAAATGAATCATTTGAGATCAATCCGGCGCCGATTTGACTTATTGGCGTCGAACCTTGGACTACTAAAGACGCTGAAACAAATACGGCACATTTTTATATATTATTTTCTGTGTATTGAACTCTTTCGAGGCTGATTTCGATGAAATTTATGTTTAGATGTAAGAAGTGTTCAACGTTTGTCGGGTCTCCTAATATCGTATTATATATATCTAACATATAAAATTCTCGTGTCGCAATGTTCGTTCCCATACTCCCCCGAAACGGCTCGACCGATTCCTGTGAATTTTTTTATGCATATTCAGTAAGCCTGAGAATCGGCTACTATCTATCTTTCAAATCCCTATATGATAAGAACCTTTATTTTATTTTTATGATACAGCATAAAAAATACATACAACCCTTAATTTTCATCCCTCTACAATCAACCCCTACCTCTTATTATTGTATTGAACTAAAAGAATGTTTCCTAGAAATAATTTACAAGGCAAAACAAAATTTTGCCAGGTCAGCTAGTATACATATATATAAATATATTTCATGCGTTCTTACAAAGGTAAAGAACTTAGCGTATAACTCCCGAATGTCAAATTTAATACGATTTTGACTTGTCATACTTTGAAATTTAGAATTAGGACTCTAAGGCATGAGTTATATAAGGACATTAGAGTCCTAATTCTAGTTCGTCACATTCATATAGTAAAATGTCTCTTGCAGCTCTTGAAATTAGATTTAAGTTTAATTGACGTTCTACTTTCGCCCCTTTCTGTAAAATTGTATTTACACTGTGATATAATGAGACAGTACTACTTTAGTTAAAATAATGCAATTAAATTTAGTTTTTATGAATAAGAAGGTATGTCTAAGACGCTTTTTTATATAATAATTTATTAATTTTAAACAAATTGCGGTGCCTACCCTTTCACCATACATGTATGGGATACTTACGTGGATCCCTATGAGGGGGGAACGGTAACTCCGTGTGGGGGGGAGGGTAAACTGGATACACTGGGGCTGGTAACGGCGCGGCGGGGGGAGACTGCAAATACACATATATTTACTTAAAAAGCCAGGAACGCACTGGCGAGCCTTTTTGCCAGGCACCGCTGCCATAGTTATTTCTGAATGAATTATTCGACTTAGGTTTAAGAAAAGAACGTGCTAATTCTAAAGGCTGGCAACTCACTCACTCAGTCCATGAACGTCAGATAAGCCTCTCCCCTGCTCTATTAAAACTTATATAACACGGGTAAAACAGCAGGACACAGCTTAAAAGTTTTTGTCAATACACTATCGTCTTAGGGAGCGTTCAAGTATTACGTCACGCAATTTTTGGAGATTATTGACCCCCCCCCCTTCAACGCGCAGTAACGTATACGTTTCGGGACCAACTAGTGACTCTTTATACCTAAAAGTTACCATTATGTGGTGTAAAGAACTAGAAAGTCGAAAATAATATTAACAATAACGCGTAATTAAATTCCAGGCCCGGCTCGTAACGTTTTACAATAGGACCCCCCCCCCCCAAATTCGTTACGTAATACTTGAAGCTCCCTTATTTGAACTGTTACGCCCAAACCGTTGAAGCAATTTAGATAAATTTTAACCCGAATAATAAATATAGAATCAATTAGTTATACTGAATCCCTTATGCAAACCTGATACCTGATACTGTGGTGAATTCGATGTACTCGAGTGATCATCAATTGTACCGGATAAATTATTATTGCTCTCCACGCCACCTGTGAAACATTACACAAATTAAATATTAACTAAAGCTACATACACAGATAAAAGGTGGAGTTTAAACACTTTTATATGGAAAGAACCAAGCGGAAGAAAGAGAAGAGGGCGCTCCAAAAAAGGTGGAAATAGGAGAAATTTAAGTGGTAGCAGGAAGCGAATGGAGAAAAAAAACCATGAACAGAGTGAGTTGGCAAAAGCTGGATGAAGCCTTTACCAGTGAAGGAGCTCTGATCGACGGTACTGAAGGTAGCTAGGATATAGAATATATAGGATAACAAAAAAACATTAAAAAATTAAAGCTGTATTTTTTTTTGTATGATTGGAAATTGAACGGGTTTATATTATTATAATTATTATACTTGAAAAGCAACGTTTAGGCATTGGACAACGATAAAATATGGACACTTTCTTGGTTTTCAAGTTTCAAACCAACCTTTTTAATTAGGTATGTTCAATTTTTAATTATTAGTCTTTAAGTAGGCTTGTCGTAATATAGTATATATATATACATATATCAAGAGTCAGAACCAGTCTGTTGCAGTTCCTCGTTATTAAAGACGTTGCGCCTACTGAATGCTTTATCCGACACTATTGACATATTTATATATTCGCAGAGAGAATACACAGTAGCGCTATTGTGTATATTATGAGTTTAATATTAGATACATTATTTAATTTTTCTCAACATTATCATATTGGCATAGTCTGTAAGGATAATGTATGTAATTCTGTAATAAATAAATATAAAAATTAATAAAATAGAAAATGTTTAGTGTAGGGAATATTGTTCTAAAATAACTAAACCTACTTCTTAGGACATATAAACTAACTAAAAACAATATTGTAACATTTATGTTTACCAAAATTGACATACATTTTAGATAAGATAGCTTGTCATACTATAGATATAGAATTATGTATGATGTGGTTAACTTCAATAAATGAATAAACATTTGGTACTAATAAATTCGGTATTAGCCAATAACAAAAATATAAATATAGATGTGTGATAACTAACTTAGTAATTTATTATGTACATCTGAGAAAACGAATTGTATTGGGTATATTATATCAAATTATATATATATACTTACTTATTTTTTAGATTAATGAAATAGTCACGGAATTCTGTTACGAGGCTTACAAAACGAAGTAGACATTTTTATTTTATTTAATTGATTTTATCTAATCAATTAAATATCGTGTCGACGTTCGTTATCTTTGACAATTAAGTAATCTAACGGAAATCCTGCTATAACACATAATTTCATTTAACAATGTATAATTACAGACAAATTCTATATTTTAAAGTTTTTTTTTTAAATAAATGCTTTACTTGAAAGTGGTTCATATTATGTTGGATGAATTTAAAAATAGCACAATTACGTATATATCAAATTAGCATGCAAATGTCAAATTATAATTAAACGCAATTATATTATTTATTTTGTCATACGAATATATGTTAGTACAGGTTAGGTCGTAAAAACCGATAGTCGTAACAGCCGATGACGTTGTTATTAAGTATCTAATACATAGAATTCAGCCGAGACCTTTGATTTTGGTCAATATGTATGTAGTCGGTATGTAGTTCTAAGAAATAAAATCAGCGGCGCTACAACCTCTTTAAGCCTTGGCCTCAGATTTCTGTATCTGTTTCATGTTTATTTGTCAATCTAATAAGCAAGTACCCCTGACTGCGAATCCATGGGTCCCGGGTTCGATCCCCGGCTGAGACGAACATCGATGTGATGAGCATTTGGTGTTGTGCTTAGGTCTTGGGTGTTTAAATATGTATTTATATGTCTATCTATCTATAATATGTATGTATATCCGTTGCTTAGTACCCATAACACAAGCGTCACCAGCTTAGCATGGGACTAGGTCAATTGGTGTGAATTGTCTTAAAAAATAAATAAATAAATAAGTAGGTGATCAGCCTCCTGTGCCTGACAGACGCCGTCGACTTTTTAGGTCTAACACAATCCGGTTTCCTTACGATGTTTTTCATCGTTCTAATGTTAAATGCGCACATAAAAATAAAGTCAATTGGTGCACACCCGGGGATCGAACCTACGAACTCAGAAATGAGAGTCGCCAACACTGCTATAATAAATTATTATTCTTACCTCCAGAATAATCTGTGCGCAAGAGATTTTCACTCTGCATCTTGGTTTTGAGGCAAGCTATGTACCGTCCGCAGAAGTCTCGACATAACTCTTGCACCTTTTCCAGCTCTAGCAGGTGAATCCTTAACACCTGTAAGTTGTTTATGTTCCATTTACTAGTGATTCTAATTAATAAGATTTCGGTACTTATACGTTTCCGTACTTACCTTTACACGCGTGAATAATATAGATACTATTATCAAAATTTATTGAGGGTAGATAGCTATGAGCTGAGCAGTGGGTTAAAAGAGTACGTAATAACAAGGATATGAAAGGAAATGCTTAGGTGGTTTGGTCATAAATGCATGAATGAGAAGCGGTTAACAAATGGTGGAAAGACGGCACCGTGGATGGTGAGATCGGGTTGGGTAGGCCTTGTCATACACACCTGGACAGACAAGGACATACACCTGGAAGGGACAAGTCAAAAGTTCTCATAACCGACGAGCATGCATGGTGAATGTCATAAAAGTGGATGAAGCTAGGTATGTCAGGACCGCAGCAAGTGGAGATCCGTGGTCTCTGCCTACCCCTTCGGGAAAGAGGCGTGATAATATAAATAAATAAATAATATGGCTTTCTTTCTAATTAGGCGAATTAATTTTTAATAACAACATAAAAATAAATATCAGTAAAACAAATTAGAAATGTATTATGTTACCTGTATGCTCTTAATCATGAGCCCGTCGATCTCAGGGTCATCGACGAGGAAAGGTCGCCTATCCCTCCTCTGATGCTGAACGAAGGCCTGCAGATCAGCTCCAAAAGCATCAGCCGCTGGGGCCTCTGCCCCCGCAGTGGCCTGCTCACATCTCTCTAGTAATAGAGCTAGGAGGGGGAATAGTGGATGCCTGAAAGATGAACGGAAATGAACATTAGTAGTAAGGACAGACAGCGTAATGAACTATGGTTCATCTAATCACACTAGTTCGACCATAGACATAGACACTTCCAATCTTTCCATTTGACAGTTTATAATATGTTGAGGGTAGTTAATAAAATTAGAGACGGTAATTGTCTTGTATAAGACGGTTATAGTTTTTGCGAAATTATTTGAAATTTTGTGGGTTTCGATTTGTCTTAAGGTATAAGTTTTTTTATAAATTTTGGGTTTATTATTGAAGTCTCATTATTTAAAATGTTTCTGGAAACGCCCTTATACAAGATGTAATATATAATTGGTAGAACATATAATACATTTATTTACTGATCCTTAATTGAAAGGTTTGGTAGGGTAATCTAAAAATCCTCCTGACATACACCTATTTATTTAAGGTATTGCTAAGATTTAGTTAAGTTTATGATAAGTTACTATTATATTGTTTTATTTTACATAAAAGACCCGTAATCGTTAAAACTTACTTGTAGACAGCGCGCTTATCAGCCTCGAACTGCGCTTGCTCAGCGTCAGAAGCAGGCGCGCCGCCCTGCATCCCTGATGAATTATCCACGCCACCGCATCTAAACAAAAATAATTACCATTATTACGCTAATACGATCAACATGTCTGTAGCAACACCCTGTACAGGCCGATGGCTGGCCATGCCTCATACTCGTGAACGGGTGCTACATGTGGTGACTGGTCATACATGAATTCGTGTATGCGGTGATGTTAGTTATTTTTACTATGTGTTTGCGTATTGTTTCCACGAGAATGTAAGTGCGTGCTCCTATTTTACCATGCCTTCTGCTGAAAGAGGACAAATCTTTGTTTTTAATTTATTTTATTATTATTAATTATTAATTACTTAAGATGTCATGTGGAACATGGTGCAATGGTTGCAGTTCCTTACAAACTTTGTGTAAAACAAAAAACTTGGCGATTAAAAAGAGTGGCGGAGAGTTTATTGCGAGTTCTTCTCTACCGTTCTACGCACTTGATTTGAGAACTGGCAAATGTAAAATTAGAAGCATTTAATGTATATTTCTTTTAGACGTTCATAAGTGTACATTTTGTTGTGAGTTTAGTTAGAGTTTGTTTTGACCGATAAGGATATAAACATTCTCCAGTTGTAGCCTACTGTTAATTAGAGTTCGTCCTCCCATCTTTTGCGTTGTCAGCCTTTTCTTCGTTTTCCGTCTCTATGGTACCAATCCGTCAATATTTTTTTCGATTTTTCGAAGAATTTAATTTAATTATCCTTCGAATAGTCATGGTGTAGACGTATACAAATTCTATACGAAGTCTGTAATACGTAGTCACAAACAAATATAAATCCAAGAAAGTAAACACTGCACTTGGCGAGGGCAATAAAAAATCATATTAAAACCACTGGAACAACATTCATCACAAATGTTGCCAGTAAATTGATATAAGATACCCCTAAATTGCACCGTAGTTTACTGTTTTGAAGGGTAACATTTGTAAGCATATTACCGTATCTTAAATATAGAGATTTTAGACATAGACAAAATGATAAGCGCTAAGTATGTCTGTCCAAATTCCAATTCGTTTTTGACAGTATTACTGTGAATTATAGTCGTTGGGTCGGTAACTATTGGTTAAAAGACAAGTTAGGTAAAAATCTTTTACTTTCTCCATTCTTTTCGAATTTCGAAAATAAAAACCCGCGTTTAAATCATCACCATTTTTGAGTTTTTTTTTAATATGTAACACGAAGATATTCAGAATGTTTAGAAAAACTTATAGTGACTGGCAGAGTGCAGGGTACCAGACCTCGAAGCCCTACTCGGTGGCCCGATCATATAAAGGCCCTTATAGGTCTTACCATCACCCAGGCGCAGAGTCTTACTGAAGACAAAGGAGACTGGAGGAAGTTGTGCGGCGCCACTAACACGAACTTCAGAAAAGAGTCCGACTGAAAAAGTTTTTTGCATTTATTTGCCGCTTACACGCGTCATTATGACTTCATCTCAAAATCAAAAGACTAGTTTCAACAATAATATTGTATGTAAAGATAACTTCTTAGGAATATATAAGACTCCAATTGGCAGAACCGTACGTAAATTACGTAGTTTTTGAGATTATCGCGTTCATGACATGACATGACTTTATTTTATATTTTAGGAACTAATTCAGGGTCTCAGCAGTTATGGAATTCACTTCCTGTCCCTATCCGCTTATGTCCTTCTGTATCTTCCTTAAAATCTCTCTCATTACCTGTCCACATCGTTTCCTTATCGATTCTTTCCTTTTCCACATATGATATAATTGATATGTTTTGTCCATTCTTTATATCTCAGTAATTATGTAGTTTTGCACTTAATGTTGAGCACTTATTTAATGTATTTTCTCCTAACAGTCGTTGGACTGGAAGAGATCACTCGAAAACTTCATAATTTAATTATTTTAATTGTACTGTATTTAATAAATATAAGCTATGTAAAATCTCAATCGATCTTTCGCGTCATCAGTGAAAAACTACAACTTCACTTATTTATTTATCAAAGTAAACCAAATTGTTTTTATATAATAACGGGCCGGAGGCTCACCTAACGTTAAGTGATACCGACCATGGACATAGAGGTTTAAATATAATGCATTTTCTACTGTATAAGTTACAATCTATCTGTTCGAAACATCACAATTACGGTGAACATGTAATAAATAAAAATATTACACTTCCAATTTTAGATTTTACTATTGATCAACCAAAAATTACTTGTAAAATAATGGATTTCGTAGTATATAATAATAATAATAATAATAATTTTTATTCATCAGACAAATACAGTCCATTGATTGATTAGTGAGTTAGTAACAATAGTTTCTTAATACCTATGTTAGAGAATTAGTAAAAATAAGGAAAAGTAATATAGACACTTTACAATGCCCACTACCGAACATATAAAGCTATTGATAAGAAGTGTTTATTCTGTTATACTCGTGAAGAGAATGAGAGCCTGAAGTCCTAGGTTGGTCTTTACAGACGGAATTTAGAAGATGCAAGATATACTAGCACTATAAAGTTATTTAAAAGAGTATGCTTCGTTTTATTTTATTCAGGAATGCGGGCTCACCTAGCGACCTCTAACACGAAACAAAATTAAATTACACGCTTCCTTTCATTTGAACTAGCCGCGGGCTAAAATTATGTATTAGCAACACCTTGCCCAATTAAATTTCATATTTTTTGTGTCAGGCAACTTTCTTGCTCGCGGGCTTTGAAGATGTTATCTATATTTTACATTTTTATTGAGTTAGAAAAGTAACTGTAATAATCTGTTAGTATTCTGTAATAAGCATTCTTTTTTTAAATCTATTGGAAAAGATTTTGCTACTGGCAATCAATAAAATAGATTTTCGATGATTGTGAACTTTTCAGCCAGCATTGAGTATTATTGTAAATATTCAAAATTCGAACGATCCCGCGTCGGTTAGGACGCGAGCGGCATTCAAATGGGTAACTTATCTACATTTCGCGCTCTTCGGTTTAGTGCTGGGGGCTTGTCGATATTTAAAAAAACCTGCCATGGTTCTATTCTATATGTATATATAAAAATTAATCGCTGTTCGTTTGGCTGGGCCGATTTCGCTAAGTATTATCTTCAAATATTTTATCGAAGTTCAGGGAAGGTTTAAACGGGGGGAAACATAAATAATAAGTAAAGAAAAATACTACGAACTGTTACTGGAAATATTTGGTGTCTTTTGTCTTTTTAGAAATAAAAATTTTTCACTTACAGATTCAGAAATTTGTGTTTCATAGCTATCCGATCCGTATTAAAAATTTTCTTTTAAAAGTTTCTAAACTAATATATTATGTAGGTGATACTAAGTTCCCCGACTCATCTAGTTTTGTATATAAATCTTATAAGGGTCATTAGTAAACATTTTCCTCTGCACCATTCAGTATCATATTTGTAATAATTAATATAAACTAGGTTAAACAAGTATAATTTTAATTAAACGAATGTTAATGAATGCCTCATTACCATTAAAAAACCGGTTTAGTAAACGTCATAATAATTTAATACGATAAATTATTTATGTTTCAAATTAATTGGGGCAGGTCGAGGGTATATTATTAATATATTGCTTGTATATGTAATATAATAATATATAACTACTAGCTGATCCGGCAAACGTCGTTTCGCCATGTATATCATTTATAATAAAAAAAATAGGGGTTAATCGTAGAGGGGTGAAAGTTAGGGATTGTATGTATTTTTTAATGCTGTATCATAAAAAAATAGAAATTAAAAATTTAGGGGTGGACTACCCCTAACATTTAGGGGGATGAAAAATAGATGTTGTCCGATTCTCAGGCATACCCAATAAGCACACAAAATTTCATGAGAATCGGTCTAGCCGTTTCGGAGGAGTTCGATTACGCACCCCGTGACGGAAGAATTTTATATATTAGACTAGCTGATCCGGCAAACGTCGTTTCGCCATGTATATCATTTATAATAAAAAAATAGGGGTTGATCGTAGAGGGGTGAAAGTTAGGGGTTGTATGTATTTTTGTATGTTGTATCATAAAAAAATAGAAATTAAAAATTTTGTCTAAAAAATAAAAAATAAAATTTAGGGGTGGACTACCCCTAACATTTAGGGGGATGAAAAATAGATGTTGGCCGATACTCATAGATACCGGATAAGCACAAAAATTTCATCAAAATCGGTCGAGCCGTTTCGGAGGAGTTCGATTACGCACCCCGTGACACAAGAATTTTATATATTAGATAATAACAATAATTAGTGGTATAAAATTGTCTTTTCTTTGTATTTGTTTTTTTTTAAATATTGACAGTTATTCTATGTGAATTTTTAATTATTATTCGTTGACAATAAGAAACTGTGTTAACCTCAATGCTTGTAAATAATAGCCCTAACGGCCCAACCGTCACGAAGGTTTAAATGTCAAATAAATCAAACTACATTATTATTGCCAATACACAAATATACAGTATTTACAATATTTTCACCTATATAGTAAGAATCATAATAATAATTAAAAATTGAAACAAATTTAAAAAGTTTGGTCCCTGTGGCAGTGTACATTTAACGCTGGCAGCATTTCCTCGCTGTATTGAGATTACTTATTCGTTGAGCGAGGAAAGCTCTGATTACCGTTACTTCTACCAGGCGCCACTTGAACCCTGCCCAAGAGTCTCAACTGCAAGCTAGAATAAGTTTTTATTGCCAACTTCATATACCTAATAAGTAAGTAAAACTTAATTTTTAAAAATCCGATACCTTTGTAAATAAGTGTTTTGGATTTTATCGATAAGGTACATACCTAGCGCTACCGTTGCGCATAGACAAACAGGCAGCGACAGTGTATCTGCAAATTATAGAGCACTCGATTCTCTCGAGTATTACTCAAAGGCAGGGTAAAATCTTATTTTTACTATAGCTTTTGGTTTTTGGTTTTAGGTACTTTTAAAACAGAATTTTATTGACAGCTTCATAAATAATCTCTTTCAACCCCAATGTCTAGCAAAATTGTTTCTTCATTAGACAACCATAAGAAGCTTATCTGTATGATAATATTTTTCATAGAAAAGTTGATCTATTCTATGTTTTAGAGTCTGTGGTTTCCTTAGGCGAAGTAAAATCTTCAAGTGCTTATTACGCAAAAAATTAAAGTAATTAACAATTTGTTTAAAATTCAGTGGCGCTACAACCTTTTTAGGTCTGGGCTCCCGGTTTTTTTTTTCTTTTATGATTTGTCAATCTAATAGGCAAGTAGGTAATAGCCTCCTGAGCCTAACACTGGGTCGAAGAGATCGCTTATTCGCGATAAGACCATCCGTTGCATCCCTAATCATTTATGTTATTTGTTTTTCTTTTAATGTAACGAAGTTTAATGAAATAAGCGCAAGGAGTTAAACTATATCGGGTACTAACTAAACCAGGGTCAATAACCTTTAGATCTACATTTATGTGTGAATAATATTAGAAATAGATAATTCGACAATTCAATCACTAGAAGGCATAGTCCATTTAAAAGTAGGTACGCAATTAAAACGTTACATAATTCGTCTTTCAAGTACACTCGATTCTACCGAAAAGGCTGGAGATAATTAAGACAAAAAAGCGGCAACACTGACGTTCCACTCGGCACGATTGCCAGTGGCAATTAGTTCAATTTCTGCGCCGGTGATGCCAGAGCGAAAAATTAATTTCCGTTAGGGTATTCTTGAGAGCTCGTTACATTTGTAAAGGTCTCTTCAATTTGAATATAACTTAATAACGTTTAAATAAGACAAAGCATAGAATGTTTCATTACAATATTCGTAAGTTACATAATTAATTAAAATTGTTAAAAAACTGCATGCATAAATGATTTTTAGGATATAAATGTCGCAGCCAACTACCTTAATTAGCCGTTCAATCAACAGCCTAGCCTCTTTTTTTAAAGTAACCGGAGACAAACGGCTTACCTCATGTTAAGTGATACCGCCGCCCATGGACAGTGGACACTCATATTGCCGGAAGGCTCGCAAATGCATTGCCGGCCTTTCAAGAATTGGCACGCTCTTTTCATGAAGGACCCTAAGTCGAATTGGTTCGGAAATACTTCAGTGGGCAGCTGGTTCCACATTGCAGTGGTGCGCGGCAAAAACTGTTCAAGGCAGTTGTGAAACGACGGACGTCGAGGTGATACGGATGGTATCAGATAATGAAACTGAGCTGCAGGAATTAGACCCAACAACTCCTCTGAACCGAAAGTGTTAAACAGCGCCGTTCAACTAGCTACCTGTAAGATATTCAGCCAGTTGATCAAACATCTAGATAGAGGAATTGGATCGTTGACGATTCATTAAAATTTAGTTCCACTTTCTGCCACTATAAACAAAACTCTTCAAACTGTCAATATGGCGTCGGCAAACCACAACAATGATGATGTTTTCCAAAGTTTAATGAAAAGCAACAAGTACAGTGGACGAGCGTAATGATAACAATAATGTGAATTAAGAACTCAAGAAACTTAATGTTTAAAGAAATATTTTGTATGTCAGATTTTCATCTCTGTTATTTCTACTATATGATCACTTTATCGAACGAATGGCCAGCCCGTTTATTAATTTTGTTAAAAGGCTAGGCTGTTAATTGAACGGCTTATTAAGCTAGTTGGCTGCGACATATATACAAAGAAAACATTGAGTTACAAATCTGCACTTACATAATATTTAATTAGATACATTATGTAATAAAAACAAGGTATATTTTACCTTTTCGAAGATAAAATATGTACATACATTAACATAATAAGCGGTCACACTATTAAATTAATTTCCAAAAAGATTAAAAAAAAACGAAAAATTTTATTTAGTCTTTTTTTTTTATTGATAAAAGCTTGCCAACGCTCGGCACACTGATACGTTGGTAAAAGAACCACAATATACAAATTTTAATGTGACAAGCACTTAGCAGGCAAATAAAGACATACACAGAGATAATACCTACTAATGTTAAACAAAACAAAATTACAAAAACTAAACGAAAATCGATTTTACACTTTTACAATTTTTACACTTTGTAAGATAATTTCCTTATGTTATGATCTGCCTTTCAAACTAGTCTCCTAACTCTTTCTTTTCAAAGGCCCAGGTATATACCTGCAGCAAAACTAGCTAATTAAAAGCGAGATAAAATTCTGTCTGAATATAAAAAGGTTCAATTTAAAACTAATACATATTATCAAATCAAGCGTTTAGTATAAATAGACAATAAATGTGCGACGCGCGTGTTCCACATACTTTATCTGTGACTAAAATACTTCTATAGTCTATACATTCACCTTGTCGATAAACTAAAGTCGTCTGGGTATTTTTCGCTTCACGAACCTATTTTAACTAATGCCATATACATAAAATATATGTACAATTCGTTCGATTCAAGAATGTTGAATGATTTATTCATTTCACTGCATACATGAGCAGTGTTGGTCTAGTAGCTTTAGCCCACGACCCTCATCCTCAAGGTCGTGGTTTTAAATCGCTTTCAGCAATGGAATATTATTTCTACGCAATCAGCACAGCAATGGGCTTAGGAAGAAGTCTACGCAAAAATCATGACTGGTCATTTGTCTAAAAAAGGGGTTGTTCCCACGAGAATGTAAGTGCGTGCTCCTATCTCACCATGCCAACTGCTGATAGAGGACAAATCTTTGTTTTTTATTTTTTTTTAGCTAACTATTACATAATTAGTTAAGATGTCATGTGGAACATGGTGTAATGGTTGTAGCTCCATACGTGCGCTCGTGAACGTAATTAAATAAATACATATTAAATGGTAAATGCTTCTAATTTTACATTGACTGCCTGTTTTCAAATCAAGGGCGCAGAACGGACGAGAAGAACTGGCTCTTTTTAATCGCCATACTTGAGCCATATTGAGTCATACAAATTGTTAGGAGCAAATCAATCCCAAGGATTAAGCATCATTTAAGTATACGTCAAATTTATAAAAACTTTATTGATTAATTTAATTAACCTTTAACGAGGACTTTGAATTTATTTAGTGATAATTCTCTAATTTCCCTTGGGAGTTTGTTGTAAAAAGACCCTACATAGGCCAGGAAATACGGACTCATTGAGTGAGCTTATCAGTTACTTTAACACATTTTAGACATACCCATGAGCAGTTGTGAATTATTCTAACTTTCAGTAGTGTTAATTAAATTGTATTGCTAGTTACAAATAACTAAGCACCCATTTCCTTACCATTTACTCAATCATTTAGTGAAGTTAGTTAAACCTGCTGTATGCTAATTAATAACTAATATTAGGTTACCGATTCTTTTTAAGTAAAGAACTGAAGCGGTTAGGGTACCAAAAGTTAAGAAATCAAAATGCAATAATTGATTTAAATCTAATACATAAAAACGTGAATGTTTATGTACACGCGTTATACTTCTTCGGCGTAACAAGATTTAAAAAAAATAAAAAAAAAATTGTTTCTAGAAAAAACGACACTAACAATAGAAAAAAGGTATTTAATACATTGAAAGTTTTATTATAAAGCATTATCTAGTTAAATATAGTTTATTTAAATATCATAAAATAAAATGTTGACTATAGGTAACTTCTGGGTGTCGGTTTTTTTGTGACGGTGTGCGCGCGCAAAAGAAGAATAACTTCAAACACAGAACAAACCAGCAGAATTCTCGGCGATCTTTTCGAGTTTCATGATTCGAACGTTCTCAGGAGCCTACCTTGAGAAGCACACATTCAAGCCATTAACAAATAATAATAATCATAAGTTATAGCTTGTGCTGGTGGAGCTAGAACCCTTTATAAATTTTCCTATTAGTCAATAAGGTTTTTTTTTTTTTTTTTTTATACGAGGTGAAAATGCGCTAACGCAGGCCCGCATCAACGATGTCGAGCTTGACGCGGGGACTGTGGGGCTGGGTCTACACTCAAAACCCTCTGCTATTCAGAGGGGTAGCGAGACCCCACCCACTAAAAACACCTCAGCCCTTCACACGCCCTTCATATGGGCCCTCGGGGTTCGCTAGGCATTCTACCCAAGGTAAAAAGAGATGTTGAATTACTGACCACTTGTAATTGCCATCCTCGGCCTAGAGCGTATTGCTACGTTCTAAACCTACACAGTCTCCTTTCTTAGGTAGCATACTCACTGCTTGCCTTAGAAATTCAACCGTGCCCTCCATGTACGGTTTAAGCACTCGCCCGGTACCGCACAACCCTCCCAAAGGCCGAGAACAAATTTAAATTAAATTTAAACTTGCCCTCGAACCGGGAATCGAACCCGGTACCCCTCACCTAGCTGCCACTTAATAAGACCGCTAGGCTATGAGGCCCTTATTAGTCAATAAGGTGATTAACCTTCAGTATATGACAGATTTATTGAGTGTCCGATGTGGTTGTTTCAGTACGAATAAATATTCCAAAAATATCCACTTGCGCCACATATTAGATCAAAAAAGGTTTTTAGCTAGTCATCCCCATTAATCATAGTATAGTATTATATAAAGAATCTATTGAAAACCTATACAAAAAGCAATAACAAAAGAATATACAAGTACAAAACTGTATTACTAAGAAATCATGACAGTTCGTAAAGTGTTGCCATTTCAATAAAAACAATAAGCGTATTAAAACAATTAAGCATGCTTGTTTATGGATTTAATAGACAACTCGAATCACGCACAATTTATGCATGGTTGGTAGCATCTTAAAAACAAAATTCGCAATGGTTTAAACATATTTGACTATTCATTTTAAATTAAGAATATAGTTTCCGTACATTACAAAGCGAAGAATCATTGAACAATTATTTTTCCGGTCTGATTCTGCTGCCTGAATTGTTACGTTACATTCTGGCTAAGGGGTTTTGGATATAAAAAACCCCGTTGGTATAATAGCCAAAAATACTTATTAACCTTTAAAAAAAATCGCTAATCTCCTAATTTCCCAGCGACGTTTTAATCATTTATATTGATAAATAGCAATTTCGCGAAATCATTCACGTGTTTTTCCACCGAAATTGTGTCGTATTTTGTTTTAGGCGGTTCTTTTAGTGAGTATAGTGATGCTTTACGGCATAATATTGTTATGAAGGCAAAACTGTCTTAAGCTAGTGACGTCATATTTAAGGCTGCGGCCTCGTTTCGCGGGCAGCGGGGCGGCAGCGGCTGCGGCGTGGGAGCGAGGCGGCCAACGCATACCTGTTCTCGAAACCAGCGGGCAGATCGCGCGGCACTATAGCGGTGTAGTGTTGTGTTCGTGGTTGTGTAGTCGAGATATTTGTTTTTATTCGCGAACGAAATGTCTAAAAAACGGCGACAACATCTTTTTGATTCAAATTTATTCCTAACGCTCGATTTATTGTGGACAAAAATATGTTATATGCAAAAATATAGTTCCTATATGGGTCTCCTTTCAAAGATTTCTGAAATAATTTGCTCTTGCACGTCCGAGGTCATTTTGATACGTCACAAAAAATATGTACAGCACTATACTACAATGCATACGCGCAACGCGGGCGGTCACCGCTTGACTGGATTGCGCCGCTCGTTACCCGCGCCCGCGCCGCTGCCACGCCGCTGTTTTCGAGAACCGGTCCATTTGATTGTACGCATAATATCCTGCCGCTCCCGCGCCGCGGCCGCCGCCGCCCCGCTGCCCGCAAAATTCGAGGCAGCAGCCTTAGTTAATATTTAAAAACGTTAACAATCATAGCACACTTGAAGCTAAAATGAGCCCTTTAGTTTTTACCACACTCACAAATTGTAATTTAACATTCTCGTTTCCGATAATGTCCAATAATATAATAGTCCAGTCAGTCAAGACAATTAATTCATTATAATTCCAAAAGTTTTCAAATTTTGATGTAAGGTCGGGAGTGGTATTAAAACAAACTATAAAATTTTGCAACCTGCTCTGCGGTCCGGAACATTGTTAAAAATGCAATAAATGATAATTTGCTTAGTTCTTGAGACCAAAATTCCAAAAGTTCTGCAAAGTTGGAGTGGTGTTAAATATATTATTTTCCATCACGTGTCAAATTTGCAACCAATTTAAGTGTACGGAACATTTTTTGTTATTAAAAATTAATGTTGTTCTTTATTAAACTGAAGGAAAACGTTCCAAAAGTTCTGCAAATTTGACAGATATATCGAAAATAAAATAAATAACAAAAAATGTTCCGTACACTTAGGTTGGTTGCAAATTTTATACGTGATATGAAATATTATATCGAAAACTTCCCCAAGTTTGCAGAACTTTTGGAATTTTTTTCACGACCATACAGACATAAAATTAATTTAATTGCAATTTTAACAATGTTCCGGACTGCGGACAAGGTTGCAAAATGAGATTTATTGTCGTCCCAATGTACCATTCACTTGACCGAAGTTTGAAAACTTTTGGAATTAATATCAAATTTTCGATTTCGAATGTCTATAATGACTGGTGTATAAGTGTCACTTAGATTTACGAACTCTTCAATAAGTCAAGTTAGTTTTTTGTTAATCCAGCGTCGCAACCCCACTATCCCTAAACTTATCTTAATTATAAGCTCATGTTTTAAACAATATAAAGCCAGTTGACAACTCAAACAAAGTGTTTAATTTAACATACATATATATATATATAACAACAACCGCCTCCGAACTTAACTCTCGTAACAATTTTTATAAACATACTAGCTCACTCGGCTAACTTTGTTTTGCCGCAAAATTATTACAGTTGAGTATCTCTATAAACTAAAATAATTTATATTAATTATTTATAATTGGGTGGTAGAAAATTTGATGTCGTTACTTAAGGTGTCTGCCCACTATCCCGTAGCATACCATGACCGTGCTAGGAACGTATCAGGCACGGAAAGCAATCCGGTACGCTCTATTTCGCCCACTGAAGCGGGCCGACAGCGTTCTGAACCCGTTTACAACCCGTATTTTATGTGTATGATGCCCGTATGTGACACGGCAGAAATCTTTTCAATACACTCGTAAGGCATCGGTTCATTCTCGTACAAATATCAGTGTTAATATTGGACATTATTCAGGCACTTAGTTGATGACGGAGAAAAGTTTTTTCAGTACTTCCGAATGTGTACATTCAAATTTAACGCATTTAAAACGGGTTTGTAACGGTCATACTCCCCGCTCAGTCACCGGTCTGGCAACGTCGTAGCGTGTCCGCACCGGCAAAATATTCCCTCCGACGAATAGTTGACGGCCCGTGCATGGCACGCTACGGTGTCGGCCGGTGACGGAACGGTCTAGTGGGCATGGTCTCATACTTCTCCATACAAAGAATAGTTTTTTGTCCGAAACGGTCCTAGTACGGTCATGGTATGCTACGGGATAGTGGGCAGAGAGCTTTAGAGGTATGAAAAAATATTTTACGACGAATTCAGACTTACCGAATACAAAAATAATCATAAATTCGTTTAAGAACAAGAATTTTACAAATATACAGCTTGTTTAGAAGAACCTAGAACTTATTTACTTTAATCTTTATTTAGGTATATATAGCATACGATTATGTTCTCATTATGTACAACACATACTAGCTTCTGTTATTCCGCTCTTCGCTTACAATTAAATCACCATGGAAAAAAAACACTTAGCGGAAGCGTGCTGGTATTTTTAAAAGGTGTAAAATCGTGATAATTGAACGTGAATGTTAACAGAGTGTAACCGAATCGTAAATAAACAGGCAACGTTTTAATGAATGCTTCTAGAATTTATGTTGCCATCGTTTAAGTTGTTGTTTTTTTTAAATATATTAGTGTTTGTAGTATAAGATCCCGATATACAACAACCTTCACCGAGATGCTTATTTAATGAAACGTATTTTATATTTAATTTAATATGTCAATAAATATAATCCATATGGGTTGGCTAGCAAATTTCAGTCCAGAGTATGTTTAATTAATATTTAAAAAAAAAATATTTTTTTATAATTTGCATGTAGTACATTTTTAAATTTTTTTTCAATCAATATTTTTAATCAGGGTAGTATTATATATGTATCAGTATAACTTTCTTTTTTACTAAAGATGTATATATACACATAAAAAATATACACACAAATAATTAATTGATTAAAAACAACCTAACGTTTGCATATTCTATGGGCTTCATATTTTCGATTGGTATAGAATTTATCATTAGATATAAGATCATCATAGAATTTATGATTATTAAAATGATTTAATAATCATAAATTCAAATACAAAAATAAAAATAAATTCTACTGAAATTTGCTAGGCAACCCATATCTATATCTATATATTATATAAAAATGAAACCCGTTATCCGTTGTCACGACATAACATGAAAACGGCTTGACCGATTTGTCTGATTATTTTTTTATAATATTCCTTGAAGTACGAGGATGGAGAATCGACTGTTAGGCGGTACGATGTTCGCCAGGCCAGCTAGTAGATTATATTTATTGACATATTAAATTAAATATAAAATACGTTTCATTAAATAAGCATCTCGGTGAAGGTCGTTGTATATCGGGATCTTAGACCATTAGAGTTTATTTATCAAAGATAAAATTATATAAAATTATATGTATTATATAAGATAAAATTACAGAAATTAAACGAAAATCGATTTTAAAGTGTGAGGAGAACAACTATGGATATCCAGACACAGCATGATCCAATGGCTTTTAATTCCAGAAATAAGTATCTGTGGGGTAGCATAGTAAAATGATCCATATGTTTGTATGTATCATATTAACGCGAAACAAGGTTTGCGGGCATCTAAACTGATTCTGTTTTTGTACATTCAATAAGTACCTAGTTAAAGTTGCCAACATTTAAACTTGTTGGTAGATAAAATATATGTTAATTATGTTTTATTATATATAGGCAGTGTGTTGGCCTAGTTGCTTCAGCGTGCGACTCTCATACAGAAGGTCGTAGGTTCGATCCCGAGCTGTGCACTATTGAACTGTCTGTCTATGTGCGCATTTAACATCGAACGGTGAAGGAAAACATCGTGAGGATACCGACATGTCTTAGACCCAAACAGTCGACGGCGTGTGTCAGGCTCAGGAGGCTGATCACCTACTTGCCTAATTAGATTTAAAAATGATCCTGAAACAGATTCAGAAATCTAAAGCCAAGACCTAAAGTGGTTGTAGCGCGAAAATTTTTATTTATAAGAAACTATTAATTCCCAACACATATACAGTAGTTTTTATTCTTAACATACATAGTAATAATAATCATTAAAAATTGTTTCATAGAAATTTAAAATTTTTTTTTAAAAATGGTCCCTTTAAATATAATATTCTCTATATTCTCTATATACTCATAAATCGATAAATACTTCAAAATATATAATGTCGTGTGCATATAACAAAAATTAATTAAGTATAGGTCTACCAGGATCTGATGGCAAAAAGGGAAAAAAGAAATTGACGCTAGCAATACTGGGGAAATAGGAGTAAAACGTTTTGATACTTTTTTTCCCTTAAAGCGGCTGATTGTATGTGATACATGCAAATATACAAATTTATCCAATGATCATGGATAATTTTTGAAAATTTTACTGTGGCGAATTTGGGGTTTGAAATTTAGATGAAAACTCAATTATTAATTTATTTAATAATTATGAATTAATTAATTATAGGCTATTAGAACTTGAAAATGGGTCCAAATACTGCACATCCATAAAAAAGTCTTCATATGAAGAGGAAGACGCAGTATTTAAGATAAACCTATCCCCCTGCATCTCAATTAACTGATCTTGTTCTATGAACTGATTTTCAATTTTTATTAGATGTTAACAAGATTTTCGCCATTCATCGATCCCAACTTGAGAGTAAGCTTCTTAAATCACATTTTTAACAGAGAAGATCTGTTAAAAATTTTATGTTACTGGTATAGTAACGTTTTTACCCGCAAGTTTTTGTTTCATTATTCCCCAGATTAATCCTATGGGGTTTAACGTACAATGATATGGTGAGAGCCTCAAGACTTCGTGGCCGTGTGATTTAAAAATCTCATCTATCTGATGTTTAGGTTTTTTTTTCAATTCTAAATCAAAACCACCTTTCCTCTTTTTACCGGGCGTACTAAATACGCCTCTGTTAGATCTGCCCTCGGCAACAATTCGTCTTATGGTAGTATTAGAAACCCCTGAAATAAACCAAAGTTTATATAATTACATAATATAATACACACGAAAATCCAATAAACCAAAGTATCAAGACGTATCATTCCTACTAACCAGTCAACACTTGCACATAGCTCAATATCGATGATTGTGCATGTTCTGCACCTTGTTGATCAAGTATTCTTTGATAAACATTGAAAATAATACTTCTTGCTTGCGATCGAAGAGGTTTCTTCGACATTTTCACCACTTTTTAAAGGAAATTTGAAGCCAAAACAAAAACAATTCCTCGAAATTTCAGTTGACAACTGAATTTTTTTTTTGTTGCCATATGAAAATCGCTAATTTTTACATTTTTTTTTGCCATCATATTCTGGTAGACCTATACTTATTTAATAAACAAAAATATTATTTGGGAATAAGTAATAGTTTATTTTTAAATTAAAAACTATGTTTCATTAGGCCACTGGAACTTCGTTTCGCTTTAATGTTTTTTTGTACTTAGCTTACTTTTTTAGTAGCTACATACTATATATAACTTTTCATGAATAAATACCTAAGCACTAAATATTTTTCATTTGTCTCACCATTAAACCTTCCTCAGAATTCAAGTAATAAATAAATAATCTCGAAACGGTCCAGCCGTCTTCGAGATTTGCTCTCAGCAACACATTTTGCGATTCATTTTTGCTTCTATAGATATATTTTAACAATATAGGCATAACTAGCTGACCCGGCAAACGTTGTTTTGTCATGTATATATGATTTTTAGGAAACATTTTATGTCCTATAATAAAAAATACATTGATAGATTGATCGTAGAGGGGTGAAAATTAAGGGCTGCATGTAATTTTTGTCTGTTCTTTTTGACTGTTCAATTTAAAAAAAAAACATTGTCAACTGCCTATCTAATCCGCATTGTTAGTGAATAAGTAAAATTGGAGGTATAATATTTTTATTATTTTTTGTAAAATTTATGTTCACGTATTTTATCATGTATTTTAAATAATAGATATCTTGTAACATATACTGTTTTAAATGAATTATTAAACTCTCCATACTAAATGCGGTAGAAGATTTATCATGGATCTTGTTTATCAATGTAATCTGTTTTACCTTTGTACATTGTCTAAATGGTTTTTTTTATAATATATGTAAAGTATGTGTATCAGTTAGATTACTTATAAATAAATAATGGTCATACATTTTTACGATACCTACCATTTTTATAGTACGATTTGTCAATAGGAGAAATTGGTATATTGATGAAGTTTTTTTTCTAATACCGAAAAGACGCGGGAAAAAACCACAGAACAGTAGTAAAATGTATGAATAACATATTTATATTTTGAATCTGTACAAGTCAGAAATCGACATTGGGGAACCCTTCTTTTATGATAATATTCGTTAAATAATAGAGAAGGCTTGTATTAAGAAACAAATTTTTGTTCCATCGCAAGACGCAGGGTTCGGACGAGGAGCGTAAAGGGTGATAGAATAGTGTCACGATATTTTATCGATAAAATATTGTTGTTAAAGATCTGTTTTTACAGCGCGTCGAAAGAAGTGTTTAAAAAAGTTGTTGACGCAGTGTAAAGCCTAGGGTTCAGCGTGCAACTCTCATACCTGAGATCGTAGCTTCAATCCCCGGCTGTGCACCAACTTTCTGCCTATGTGCGCATTTGACATTCGCTCAAACGGTGAAGACAAACATCGTGAGGAAACCGGCTTGTCTTAGACCCAAAAAGTCGACGGCGTATGTCACAGGAGGCTGAACTTGCCTATTAGATTGACAAATAAAAATGAAACAAATTCAAAAATCTGAGTCTAGATTTTTTTATCTAGAACATAACTAAATATTGTTATTATTTTACGCCATCTAGAAATAATAGTTCGTGCTTATTAACAATCGTACTCCGACATATTAAAATAAATAATCCGAATTTAACAGAACTGGCTGGCGGGCTGGTCTTAGCTGAATCTTTCTGAGCCATCCTTAAGTCCAATTTACACATTTAAGAATCATGAAGATATCTGGACAAAAGCTGAAGGAGGCTTTTACCCATGAAGGGGTTCCGATCAATGGTACTGAAGGAAGTTAGGATACCGAGTTACGAGAAAAAAATGTATATAACAAATCTAAACAGTATATTCAACATTAGTAATTATTGGAAATATATTATCATTATTTATTTATTATGAAACTGCATCATGACAAGTATTTCATCACAAATTACATTACCATATTATTGATGACTTAAATAACTAATTGTAATTACTCTGTGATGGAAAGTGACAGATGAGTATTTTAGTTAAACATTAGTTAAGTTACATAAAAAGATTTTAGTTAATAATTAAAACCACAAATTTTAGCAATCATAACCTGTAGCCAATAAATTGTGTGTACGTCAGTTTAGTAATAAATGAGCTCTATAGTCTTACATACAATTATAAATTATTGTAATATAACATTGAGATTGTCCAATAGGTCGAGTACACATGTATTCCTTATAGGTGACAGATGTGTCACTTAGTTTTAAGAACCCATACATAAGCTACAATTTTTGTTAGTCCAGCGTCTCACTAATTTTATGTTATAAGCCCTTTTTTTTAATTGATCAAAGCCAGTTAAGACAGCTTCAAACAAAGTGTTTCACTAATTTGAACATCCCTGCAACAACCACTATCGAACTTTACTACCGTTTACAGTAATATTTATTTTTATGAATAAGGTTTTTATAAAATATTGTTAATTTATCCACAAAAGCAAAAAATAATAATATCGATACATTTTATCGATAGCGGCACATAACTACAAGGGTAGCACCGACATTTCCATGTAGGTCGCATAAAAATAACATTTTCGCGCGCGCCCCCGATAGCACATCTGCTCAAATATTGACTTGTATCGTCTTACACAGAACTCATAGACAGCTTATATTTTCTTTTTAATCTGTTATAATTGCGATCACCTTGAGTCTGTATTATAATTAATTTCGTTCTATTATTACAACTTGTCTTTGGCATTCAAATATATTTGTTATTCGTTCATAAATAAGCCAGTTGATTTCCAAACTTTACAGATTTCTTTTGTAGTTTTCTTTCTTTCTTGGTATATAATATCCTAATAGTACGAGATCCGGCTGCAGGATTAGTGCGCTCATCGGTTATTTGCTAAAAACCAAATTTTTATGTATATTTATAATCAGGAGAATGTATATATATCTACCATGTTGCCTATCAAAATTTGGCCGCTAGTATTTTTAATTAAATTATTTAGAATTGATTGATGGGAAAACATTTCGTTGTTTAGGCAACTTGGTATATATTCTTGGTAGATATATATTCTCCTTATTATAAATATACATAAAAATTTGGTTTTTAGCAAATATCCGATGAGCGCACTAATCCTGCAATCGGATCTTAGACCAAAACACCAATACCATTGAGCAGAACCTCTTCACGGGTAAAGGGCCTCCTGCAGCTTCCATATATCTCTATCCAAGTCTTTCTGCTAAACCTTCTATATCATCCATCCCCCTTTTTGAGGGCGCCCTCTTCTCCAACTTCCCGTTGGTCCTTTAAATATTTTTTTTTGTAATTCAATAAGATAAAAATATTCCTATGAAACAATTTTTTTAGTGTTTATTAAACTGTTATTGTTACGTTAGTTTAATATTTCATCATCAGCTAAATTTCTAGTGAGAGCAGTGTTGTCTTATTGGCTTCAGCGTGCAACTCTCATCCCTGAGGTCGTAGGTTCAATCCCCGGCTGTGCACTAATGGATTTTCTGTCGTTGAGCGCATGTTAAACTACGAACGGTTAAAGAAAACATCGTGCTAAAACCGACTTGCCTTAGACCCAAAAAGTCAAAGGCTGATCACCTTGCCTTGATTGACAAATAATTACGAACAGATATAGAAATCTGACGCCCAGGTCTAAAAAGTAGTAGTAACACCGATTTATTTTCATTCTAAATTTCTAGTTAATCCGTTAAAATTCGAACAATTCTAATAATAATACTTTAGAGGTTAAGAATTTTTAGAAGTTCGAAAGAGACGAAAACTATTTGAGATCTGGGTTTAAATTAAATAGAGCGTTTTGTTAATTAGAACTTTTGTCTTGATTGTCTGATGCTTTTAAATTCAGGCCTGATTACCTAAGTTTAATGAAATTTAGTACCCGAGTAAACATTTTGTTATCCTTTAATAAGAACGAAAAAAAATTGCTACAAAATACAATTAGACACACAATAAATAGGACAATATTAAACCCAACTAATTAAACAATATACATTCACCATAGATTACAAACATCCATAGACTAACAATGGCCAGAATTAAAACGCACACACCCACAGAATACAAAGGAAACTGCCTACCGGAAATGCTGAAATGTGAATTCAAATTTGAAATTGGAAGGGGCTGAACATTGCTTTAGATAAGTTTGGCCATTTCACTCCCGCCTCTATCGGTGAAATATATATCATAGCTATATCACTTAAGATATAATATTTAAGTTCTTAAAATAATTAGATATATATAGGCTATTGTAAGAAATGTAATATATTTTATTTAAAACCAAGTAAGAATAAAAACAATGCGCAGAGGCGATGAGAACTTGGAGAAACTCATCGTGATTTGTAATACAGAAGGCAAAAGATCACGCGGCCGTTCACCAACCAGATGGACCGATCAAGTGAAAGACTCATCGTTCTCAAAACTATACACTGTCATAAGAGGGGACACTACACTGTCACTGGAGAGAAACTGGTGAATATATATATTGTCTGCTACAGATGTTTCTTTGTTGATGCTCAGATATGAGCTACCGACTGAAGAGAGAGATGTATCAAAGTATTGTAAGGATGGGCGTTGGAGAGAAACAAAAGATGTATCTGGTTCACTGGTTGGCTTTATAATCTCTTAAGTATAAAACGGTTCCATCTTATATACTAAGTAGGATTAACATATATGATAATATATATGTATCACTACACTACAGTATGTCGACATCCTTGAATGAGAGAGTAAAACCCTTTTTTGACACAAAGTTTTAAATGTTTATTTTTTCAATGTTAGTCATGATGCTCTTGTATTAAGGAAAACCAACTAAATAGTTCAGTATTGACAAAAATGGATTAATCAGGCCACATAAAGAAGATTGGAGTATGCCAAAAGGCTATAGAGCGTTCTAGTCTTCTTGGTGGAAATTTAAAAATTAATAAAAATAAATCACTGGCGCTACCTTTTTATGTCTGGGCCTGGCTTTGTTTCATGTTCATTTGTCAATCTAATATGCAAGTAGGTGATCAACCTCCTGTCCCGTCACGCCTTCGACTATTTGGATCTAAGGCAAGTCGGTTTCATCACGATGTTTTAGTACACGGCTGGAAATCGAAATTACGACCTAAGAGATGAGAGCCAACTAGGCCACTGAAGCCACAAGGCCAACACTGCTCTTCTTTGCGGTCAAAGATTAAAGACAAAGTTAAAAACAGTATAATACGAAGCTTTACAAAAATAACACACTCAAAAAAGTTGAAGTGGAAATGTGACATTGCCCACGATGACAGATGGGTCCAAAAGCCAATTTCGACTGACCCAGTGGAATGAAAAGGGAGAAGACGCCCACCAGAAACCAGGGAAAATTAAATAAAAGAGATAGCGGGGATAGATTGGCAGATAGTGGCCAAAATGTGAGACAAATTGAAGAATTTTTAGATCTTCACTCCGTCAGAGGTCGTGTACTTATATTAAATACTAGCTGGCCTGGCGAACATCGTACCGCCTAACAGTCGATTCTTTATTTTTTTTAAATACTTAAACTGCTATTTGGGACACCGGTTTAGCTAGTAAGATTAAAAAAAGAAAATTGATAAGACAACAAATACATTATGTCAAAAAATAAAAATTTACCTTCCCGGAACCCCTCCACTAACATTTGAACCTTATGGTATGGTATTAAAGTTCAAATTGACTTTTAAGTATTATTACGAATATTTTGTATGGGAATATAGAAAAGTGTTGTTTTTAGACTTATTCACTCAATTTTTTTTAATTTTTCTCCGTAAGAACCATCCTCGTACTTCAAGGAATATTATAAACAAATAATCAGACAAATCGGTCAAGCCGTTTTCATGTTATGTCGTGACAACGGAAAACGGGTATCATTTTTATATATATAGATAATAACAAACTTAATGTAATCCTTATAGCGCTCGAATACGGGCTACTTTTATTTTATTTATTTCCAATATAATCGTGATAGGTTTAGCATTTGCTGTCTATACAACACCAAACGTTATCAGGACTTACCAGACATCAGGATTCAAAATCTGATCTTATCAGGGCATTGGGATTTCCGTTTCTAATTAATTACTACAAAATCCTTTAAATACTGTTCATTTAAATTATTTCTAATTCTGCCTGGCTTAGTGGCGAGAGAAAGAGTGGCGGAGAGTTTCTTGTCAGTTCATCTTACCCGTTCTACTCTCTTGACTTGCAAACTGATAGTAAATGTAAATTTAGAATAAATTTAACATCTTTTCTGTTGAAGTTCATAAGTGTACTTGATTACCTATATGAATAAAGTTAGTTTGAGCGTCTAAGCGGATCCTATATTCATAAATGAGCCCTTTAGCTTTTACCACAATCATACATTCTTATTTAACATTCTCCTTTCCGATAATGACCAATCTTATGTTAAGTATCACTTAGATCTCTTGAATAAGTCAAGTTAGTTTTTTGTTAATCCGGCGTCGCAACCTCACTACCCCTAATGTTATCTTACTTATAGTTAAGTGCATATTTTAAGCAATTAAAGCCAGTTGTTACCCAGCTTCAAACAAAGTGTTTCATTTAATATATATCTGTACATATCCATACATCAACAGCCACCGAACTTAACTCACTTAAAAACTTATATTTTGACCTCCTCGCTAAGTAACCTTACTCCATACAAATTGTTTTGTGTCTTTTAACTTGTTATTATCTATTGTACTGATTTGTAGGGTAAGTGGATTGCATACTAAGTATGCTCAATAACATTTGGAACAGGTCCTAAATTTTGTATGATAAAAACATACAACCCCAATTGTATTTCACAATAACACATGGCAACATTGCGGTATTATCTCCAAATAAATACTGTGAACAAGCAATAACTTGCGGTAGAACGTTATTAAAATCTGTCCATAACTCCCGTTGCCAATTATACCGCTGGCCGGGGCGTCACTTGGCCATAATGGCGGCCTTTCCCGCCTTTTTCGCTGTCAAAGCGGTTTTTTCGCGCGCGAGCTGTGTAAAATTTCGAGACTTGCACTCGTGACAAAATGTCGGGGGTTTAATATAAAATTTTCTTTCAAATTTTTCGGTATTCTCTTGATATTACTTACAGTCGGCGCTTCATCTTGCTTAAACAAAAACTTTTCGACTTAAAAAATTCTGAATAGTTTGTTTTTGCATTTTATAATTCATCTTAAATCAAATATTTTATTTAATTTACTTTAAGTCTGTTTTTTTTTCATTTTGTAATGTGTATATATCGTGAACGGGATGTATATGTTTTTTCTGTGATGTTTTAATAATATAATTATCTTTATACTATGAGTACCTAGGTGTACATATCATTGTACATTAAAAATAAATAGATCTCTCTCAAGGTTAAAAATGACTTCAATTTAAGACGATTTAACAATAAAATTAATTAATTATTGAATTAAATTATTCATCATAATTATTCCAGTTATTTGAAAACCCAAGTCCAAGAATTTTTGAAAATTCTAAAAATAAAGCATGAACGAGTGTCTATCTAAGTTCAAAAGCACGAATCTCCTTTATAAAAAGAAAGTAAGCTCATGCCTATAAAACTGCTGCCGTTGGTAAGAGCCTCCCTTCAGTCCTTGATTAAACAACAATCATTATTTTCGGTAAATAGAATATGCTACCAGTTTTTTTTTTAAAGTGGCGCTTGAGACCCAGATCTTAAAGGGTTATTCTTTAAGATTTGAGTCTCAAATTTCTGTCTCTGTTTCATGATTTGTCAATCTAATAGACAATTAGGTGATCAGCCTCTTGTGCCTGACACACGCCGTCGACTTTTTGGGTCTAACGCATGCCGGTTTCCTCACGATGTTTTCCTTCATCGTCCGAATGTTAAATGCTGGGTTCATGGAAGTCAACTCAAAATGGCGTTTTTGTTATAAAAATAATAATGTAGAGGTAATGAAAATCTTTTAAAATTATAAATAAACAAATATATTTCAAAGTCAACAGACGAAAATCTAGCCTTTAGACTAACCTAATACAATTGACATAGGATTTTAGTTCATTGCCCTCAGCACATTACGAGTTTAGACATTTCTCTAAAATATTCGCAAACTTTTAATTGAATTGGATCTGATGCTTATAAAACCTATTTTATCCACAATCATTTTGTATAAACTGTTTATTCTATAAATTTGTTCTGCGATGGTAAGATTTTACAAAGCAGATATATATTTTTTTACGCTTCCATTACTATTCGCCTATATCATATAGTATAAGAACTTATTCTTAACTTACTTAAAAAAAAAGACGCTTACCCGTTTATTTTATATCTGATATTTTTTGGTGATAAGTATTTGATTGTCTATATATTTATAGGCTTACAAAGACGTGTGCAAGAATTAGTTAGTGTGTTTGTCCACAAATACCTCGAAAATTACTCGAATAGTTTTTGATTTAAGTTAATTGTAGCGAAGTTTCATAATCATTGTTTGAGATTTCATCCATTCAGTCCTGGATACCCACAGGTATATGTACTATACAGGTCTTTGGAGTCGATTTAATTTTTCAAAAAAGAAAAAAAATATTTAACAATATTTTTCTAAATATTATTAATACTACGTAGGTTAAGAATATTATAAATATTGTATATTTGTGTGTTTTTCTAACGTTTATCTAATCTCGAATTCAGAACTTTCGGGTTCGACGTACCGAGCGTTAATCAAGATAGCTACGTATATGATAAGAAAATTTAAGTGATTGTGTCTACAAAAAATCAAATTAAAAATATCGTAAAAAATGTTCATTAGTTTTTTAAAATGGTTCGTATACCTATCAGTACTAAATATATGTTCGCGATAACAAGAAAACTACAATTCAATCATGAGGTTCGAAATTTACCACAGATAATTTTAGATACAAAATATAATCTTATTGAGATTATATAAAAGAAAATATAACAATATCAATTGTTTGTGCGTCCGATTCACGACTGTACACCATTTTCTATGAGGACTTTAATTCTACAATGGCGAGGGAAAATAATCGTGACAACCCAAGACCGACGCGACGGCGTGTGACATCACTGTCAGACTAATAACATAGTTGCCTATACTAAAAATTATAAACAACACAGAGTTCTAAGGCCAATTCCAAAGGCCATTGGTGGAAAACTACAAAAAATCTTTATTTTAGTATGGTAATTGGTATAACAATTATTTATTAAACATTAAAATAATATAATTGATTATTTTTCCGACCCAAATGTCGACCAATAGAATTGCACCATTCGACGTCACGTGGTACAACCTACATGGTATTATACTGATAGTTTTTTGAAAATTTTCTCTGGTAGTTGCTTCAAGAAAAGTATTAAGTAGTTGTTTTATTCATTATGAAATTCTTATTTGTTAACTGTACATTTCGTCTCATGGTGCAATTCTATTGGCCGACATTTGGGTCGGAAAAATAATCCCCCGAATACTACACGAGCTTCAAAATTATCTGGCATTTCCCTCAAGGTTCCCTGCAAACAAATAAAGTCGTCAAGTTTTTCAGGTTAAAAAATCACGCGCGAACCTATCGGGAAATACCCGATAATTTTGAAGCTCTTGTGGTATTATATATGAATATATCTTTAAACTTCCCTTAATATATTTAGTATTGTACCTAAAACAATGGACTTTTATGACTCTGGAAGATAGTACTGGAATTTCTTTAAACCTGAATAGAAATTAATTTATAAAAATACTGGAGCTAGGCTCATTTGAACCAACACTTTCTTTTTCCAGTATATTAATAAGGGTTTAATTACCAAAAAAGTAATAATTCATTGTCTATAAAAAATTAGAATATTTTGGTATAGCACCCATCAATGTCTATACTAATAATATAAAGGGGAAAGATTTGTTTGTAAGTATGTAAGTAAAATTTAGATTTCATGTACAAATTTAATTGTACTATCAAACAATAATATGTATATGCTATTATATGTAAACCATGAATCAAACTTAAATCTAGTTTCAGGAGCTGTGTAACTACACTTTTCCGCATAAAGTTGGACATATTTGAAAGCGCTCAAGACGAGATTATGAATTAAGATACAAATTAGAATATAGACCACGGTTATAAGCTTAAAAAGGGCTATTTATTTATCAATTGTAAGCATAGGGCATTTGTTCAATTGTGTATTACATGTAAAAAGACTGTCTATTAATAATAATATACCATACCAACAAAAAAAATAAACATCCAAATATATTGGTACTTGCCTGTTAAGAAATATAATTAATAAAATTGATGTGGATACAAGGCCCATTTGGATTACTATAAGGTATTATATATGATATATTAGTTCATTAAAGACAAATAAACCTAAATAAAATCTGGTGAACCATAATTATATCTAAACATTTAATAACCATAAAGCTATTACTTTAGTGATAATTGAACTTTACCTAAAATAAATACCTAAAGGCTTTAACTGCAGAAATACAGTTTCATATATTTTTTATTGTCTGTAATATGTAAATAATAAACAAAAAAATCGCATACAATAAATTTTGAAATAAAGCCTCGACTTACCAAATATATTTTCCGAAAAAAAAAACAATCACTGTTACCTTTCAAACACAAACAAATTGTAAACTTAATGTTATTTTTTTATTTTTCAAATGTTCTTTATCATTACGATTTAACTTCGATACCAGTTTTAACTTTTATTTTTCAGCTGCTGTAGTTTCCATTTGTTTTTATTATATTTAATATTACCAGCACAAAAAAGTCTAAAAATCGATTTAATCCATTAATAGAAAACTTGCATGATACAACATCATATAAATAATAGTTGTCGTAAGTAAATACGAAAAAAATATACATAAACCATATTTTATAACGCACTTTCTTATTCGATAAAAAGTTGTAAAAAGAAAGCACATTAAACCACGTGGTGTGCCAAGGTCGAATTTATGTTTTCAACTTGTCAAGAGCGGCGTGTGATAAATTAATTCCACGGGCTGTTATCACTCCTACCCGTTTCATACTTACGTTCTTATCACTTAGTATATAGGGTTGAAATCTCTTTGTAAATTATACACGCATAGTCGCCAACCCAGGCTATATATCTTAAGCCGTACTGCCCGTGACAGTTCGTAAACAAACTGGAGCTACCGCAACAAAGAATACACATTCTTATCAAACTATTCCAATACTCATTCATAATACTCAATAATAAAATATTTAAAGGCAAACATTTGTTCTTCAGATCGAATAATTAATAAATTCGGAAACAAATAAAGTAAATAATAACTTAACTAATAAATTAGTTATGTACTCACCAGAAAAAAAACAGGATCAAGAAAATAATAGCAGAGTCATCTGTACATCTTGCACATATCGATCACGTCTTGCATCTCAATAACACTAAGTAAAAAAAGAAGGTTAGCACTGAAAATTAACGATACGTTATCTTTGAATGCGTTCTATTACAACGTTTAAAGATATTACTGTTTAGTAAACAACAGTAATCATTTCAAATAAAATAATTAAATCACAAAATGATTCACTATCAAAATAAAAAATAGTCTGGTAGACGCTGCGTCGACCACCGCGCCACTGTCTGTCTGCCGTGCTGTCAATATTCGTCAAAACGAAAATGGCGACACCCTCGACAGAATACGATCATCGCTAGCCTGTTCAATTTTCTCTCTCTAGTAATCGCGATAATGTAGAAAGAGATGCATAATAGACGTGTTGTTTTCAACTCGACCGGACTGATTTGTGATGTCACGCCCAGCGGCGTAACGTTTTGCGTAATTACATGTTCATGATAGCTTGTAAACTTGTTTTAATAACGTTAATTTAGAGTCGTTTTGTATTATGAGGTTAGGTGATGAATGTGTTTGTAATAGTGTAGGTTAATTACAGCATTTCTAAATGCTATCTAAAGGTAAAAGTTCTCGCGCATGCTAAGCCCGTCCCACCACTCAATATCTGTCGTAAAAGCGCCTCCTACTTCTTTTTATTTTATTCAGCATTTTCTTTTTTCAAATCTACGTCTCCGCTGCATTCATTTGGAACTTCTCTGCAGTCGCAATGCAGTTTGATTAATAATGAAGTTTGATTTAAAATTACTTAATACCACTATTATATTTGCTGCATGCAATATTAATTTTGTATTAACAATTTTTTTATAAACACAGGATTACTTAGTATCCAAAATAATAATTAATAATAATATATAGGTAAACTATTTTACCACACCTTATTCTACAAAAACATTCGTCTACAAAGTCTTAAATTAAAATATGTTAAAGTATGAAAATTAAATATGTATCATTAATATAATATAATAGTTCCCATGCGTACATTTTGTGGGTGCAAAATATACTAGTTATAATAGTGATTATAATCATCGTAAAATGTGTTACTAATAAATGAGTTTTTCTAAATATTCTGATCATAAAATCGATGTTAAATGGAATTAATCCAATTTTGTTTTTGTGGGATAATCTAATGGAATCATAAATACAAATTTTATGGCAACTATTTACAAGTGTCACTGTCAATAGAGTCAGATACTTCTTTTGTAAAGTCTTTCTGGTCTGTGCTCTATACTCTGTACTCTATGCACAATGTACTGTTTATGATTGGCTTTCGAATAACTATTAATCTTTCAAATATGAATTTTTAAATTTACTACAGTTAGGCACTAAGCACACTCGGAAAAAAACACTTGCTCAGTTTTAACTTTTAGCTACTGTCCTTGGGGATTTCATTTTTTTTTAGAACTTTTTCTGCTACTTACGATCTCATTAATTTAATTTCGAAAATATAAAATGTCGGATAAAACTCACACCTCTAGGCTAGCTGCTTACAAGAATACTGGGCACGGAGCTAATGTAAGTTGAGAATCCATCTTTTCTCTTAACATCTATTGTCCTTATTTTTATAAGATCTAGTATTCTATTTGAAGAAATTCATAATAACACATATTGCTTTGTAAGACTATTACTACTTGTTATATTCTAAATATATCATATACGTATTGAGATTACATTCTTCAAAGATAAATTATGGAAAAATGAAAACAAAGTGTTAATTATCTATCTCCTTTATAAAAGAGGTTTAATTAATGGGGCTGGGTAAAAATTACTATTTTTCATTAGCATTTTCTCGATAAGTTTATTGTAGGGTACCAAAAGTCATGCATCACTACCCTTTTTAAACAATTAATTAAAAAATTAATAACGATTGTTACTATATCATAATAGTAGTTGGCAAACAGTAGTTTAATTAAATAAGACAACACTTTCCTTTTTTGATAAATTAAACATTTATCCAAATATCATTACTTTCTTTCACAAGGACCTTCGTCGAAAACGTGTTGAATTGAGTGTCACTCTTCGCAAGCAAGCTCGAGATGAACAGCTACTCAAGAGAAGGGCAATGTCCCCTGAAGCTGATGAAGTACTGGAAACTGAACATATCATGACACCACACGAAATTGTAAAAGGTTTGTTAGTTAACTATTAAGAGTTTTGGAGGACTCGTTCAGGATTGATTCCTACATAAATTAATATTTAGGTGTCTAAATAGCTGACATAAAACCAGCTCAGTCTATTGCTTTGTTATAGTTTGTTGAACTTTTATTGCATTGTAATTAAATAGATCATTATTTTTGTAATAAGTATAAAGAGTAGGTAGAGTAAGGTAAAGTCCTGTTAGGAAAGTCCCTAATTATATTAGGAAAGTCACCAATAAAAGAAAGTATGGACAGCTGTCCACTTTTATTGTGGCTTATAGATATTGTAGTAATCTTATATTTCATATTTTTTTATTACAAATTTTGTTTATAAGGATAAACTATCTTAAGTCTTAAACATAATTTAATCCCACTAATTTGCTGGTTATCTTTGTAACAGGTTTAAGATCCTCAGACCTGTCCATCCTAACAGCATCAGCAAGGGCTGCTCGAAGGAAACTTTCAAAAGAACAGAATCCACCAATTAGCATCATGCTGGAAGTTGGTGTACTGAAACCTTTGGTTGATGCTTTAGACAGGGATGACTGGTGAGATTAATTTCTAATAATTTGTTTCATAATAAATTCAAGTATCATACTTCTTACAATAAATATGTCTGCCATATGCCCCTAGTAACAAGGTTTTTATGACAAATAAAACAGGTTTGTTGTTGGTAGGAAATGTTTAAAGATCTGCAAAAAAAATTTACTAAGTAATAATTGTATTTCAACTAAATCTAGACTAATTTACCAGATTATCACTGTTTTACTAATTAAAATTATTTTGTTACCCGCAAATTGTGTTTATGCTGTGATGAAAAAAGACAAGATATTTTTGTAAATGAGGGTATAGTGTAAAAATCCATAGCTCTGACTCCACAGAACTGATGTTTTCATATGTTTTCAGTAATGACTTGCAATTTGAAGCAGCGTGGGCAATCACCAACATCGCATCTGGCACACATGAGCACACAATGGCAGTTGTAGATGTTAGTTTATCTCTTTTGTGTATCTATAAATTAAGAACCATCTTTCAACAGTTTGCAACACACATTGAAGTCAGGTGTCTAGGCATAGGCTGATCACCTGCACTTTAGGATCTGTGCGGACAGATCCAATTATGGGATTTGGGTTTGTTATATCTTGTTATTCAATATGAAAAAATTCAAAGTATCTAAATGTGGAACATGCTTTTTAGTTGTCATAACTTACACACCGGTACTCCGGTACACCGGTACACCGGTTTACAAACAGACTGCAAAGTCTACACCTATCAAGGATGATGTGGTTTTTCTTCTTTAATCACCAACTATCTTAGTGTAAATTTAATAGAACTTTACTTTTCTCATCTTCCAAAGTCAAAGTCAAAGCATTTATTTCAATTAGACCATCTAAAATGGCACTTTTGAACGTCAAAAAAAAAATTTATATATAATATATATAGAAGATTCTAGTTGCCCCTTCCAAAAGGTAGTTTCGTGTGGAGAAGAATGGGCAAGAAACTCCACACTTACTCTTTTAAAATAGGTTTACAATATTTGTTACATTTGTTAAATAATTATATGTGGAGACAATGTACTCTAAGTTTCAGCATTCCGCCTCTAATAAAAAATATTCTTGATATATTTTTTAGAGTGGTGCTATTCCGCAACTGATAACCCTCTTAGCCCAAGGAGGGGCAGTAGGAGAACAATGTGCCTGGGCCTTGGGAAACATAGCTGGCGATGGTGCACAGACAAGAGACATTGTACTGGCCCACGGGGCTTTACCAGCCCTGTTGCCCCACTTGCAAATAAACAGTCCCACATCACAATTAAGAACAGCAGCTTGGACTTTTAGCAACTTGTGCAGGTGAGTGAATTCATACTGTGATCAGATATGAGATAACTGTATGCTGGGTATTCTACTACTACATATATTTTTTATGTACTAGCAAATTTGGTAAAAAACTACATAATGAGTAAAGGAGCAAGTCTAAAATTTGAAGTATATTAATAAAGTCACTCCAGCTGATAAAATTAAATCAAAAACCTAATAATGTATCACATATCACCTCGATTTAAATTGATAATGTATATCAATTTATATCATCTACTTGCCTGAAAATATAAAATACTTATTAATCTTTAATGTATGATACAATTTATACATTTTACAGGAATAAGAACCCAATAGTAAACTTTGAAGTGGTTTCCCCAGCATTGCCATACATTACTGAATTGTTAGATATAGCTGACCAAGAAGTGCTGGGTATGTTCAGTAATTTATTAATATTTATAAAAAAAAAATACACTATCTTACTTATTGTTGCATGCTTGAAGGACAGTAAATTTATAAAGAAAATAAAATTTTAAATCAATATAAAAATATGCACTATACTATTAATGTATCTCAATTTTGTTACACATTTATATAATTTTATAATATCGTCATAGTCGTAGAGTAGTGACAGCAAATTATTTTAATAATTTTTGGTTTCAGCGGATACTTGCTGGGCCCTATCCTACCTAACTGATGGTCCCAACGAACGTATTGAGGAGGTTCAAACCACCCCTCATTTACTCTCCCGTCTGATTAAGCTGTTGCAGCACAAGTCTCCGTCTGTTAAGACTCCGGCATTACGGGCTGTGGGCAATATGCTGACTGGATCTGATGAACAGGTAATTTATTCACAGGGTGTAAATTCTAAAAAATCTAGTATAAAGGTTTTCTTGAGTTTTAATAAATCCTATTTGATGATATTTTAGTGTTTATTGACCGAACTATGGTATTATTGCATGCTAAATTCATTTTCTGTTCAACAACCACGTTTCAATGAGTCGTCGACATGAGGTGTTTCTCCAGGTTTTTAATATGTACTTACATTTTTTAACATTATGACCAATAACGTGGCTGTTCCTTTTTCAAACTATATATTTTTAAATTATTTTTTTTGTACAAAATAAATATTTTCGTAATCAAATCCTTAAACTTAGTAAACTAGCCTAGCCTGACATTATTATGCTCAAAAGAACAACTCTGTGTAAACTGGTGATTACATTTTTTTCTTGTACCCGTTACAGACGGACAGATGTCTCCAAGCAAATTGCCTAGATTATCTAACCGAGTTGCTTCACTCTGGTGTAACGCCATTAGTTAAAGAAGCCTCTTGGGCGGTGAGCAACGTCCTCGCTGGTACCAGCGAACAGATTCAACTAGCAATTGATAAAGGAATGCTGGTACACCTGGTGCATGTTCTTGGTGTAAGCGATATTAGGTGAGTATATTTGAAAACAAATACACACTCACTTCATCCTGGCTCTGCGACACAAATTGTGTTTTGACCATAAAAACATTAAAGAAACTTCTAACGGGAGCGTCCTATGCCAAAACATTCTTAACAGTGTATTATTTACTTGGGTGAAGACCTGATGATAAAAGACCTATGTTCCATTTACTAGTTGGAATTGCTATAGCTTGTGTAAAAAAGAGACCCAAATCACTGATCTATATGACACTTGCACATGTATACCATAATTATAAACTCTCTGACACCTATGGGCTAATTTAACGTAATAATCATTACAGATGTCAAAAAGAAGCCGCCTGGGCAATCACAAACCTATGTCTGGGTGGAACTCCGATGCAACTTGATGCCTTAGTATCTGCGGGCTTCATTGAGCCATATTGTGCTTTGCTAGAGTCGCAGGACCACAGAGCGATTATTGTTGTATTGGAAGGACTAACAAACCTTTTGCAGGTATATCCAAATAATCATAACACATTAAACAATATGTTTTAAGTGGGGATGGGATATTTTCCATTATCGTGTTGTGTGGTTATCGTAAAATTATCAAGACAAAAATACACAATGGAACGTATACAACGTAATTGTTTGAATAATTTGTTATTTTTATGAAAATCTATTAAAAGAAAATAGATTTATGTAACTGCTTAAACTGTGATTTTGTGAGAAGTTAATTGTTAGTTCAAATAAACAATAGTTACTGTGATGTATTAGCAAATTTTGAGAGATTGATAGGTTTAAAATATAAATAAGTTACATAGCAGCTAATTTGAAATATAGTATTTTTATTTGTAACTCTACACAAGTTTCGTTCCTAGGCTGCTGCTAAATTTGGTCAAGTGGAACCATTATGCCTTCAATTGGAAGAAATAGGAGCTTTGGACAAAATTGAGGCACTTCAAGAACATGAAAATGAACAGGTATAATTTTTTAAGTTTAATTGGGCCTATTCTGGCCACTATCTCATAGCTTAAACAAATTTTGAATCAGATATGAGCACTTCATTAAAATCAGTTTGATTGTTTAAACTTCAATAAATAAATTTATTAAATAAATTTCTATATATTGATAGTAGATATGCATAACAGAAGTTTAAAAGAATGGGTAACATTAAAACATAATGTTGTCAGTTGTTAGTTATATCTTCTTATAAGGGTGATATGCAATGACACAGATATATTTCATAATATTAATATCATATTAAATATATGTTAAATCTAACATTTATTTAATATAAAAAAACCAAACAAAAATTCAATTCTCTGGGAAACATAACTTATGATCATGGTTTGTTTATTATTGAATCAAGTTGTAAATATTAATACAAATGAATATATAATGTTTAATATAATGTGCTTCTTTTTAGATCTACAAGAAGTCACTTCATATTTTGGACACATACTTCAGCGATGGCGAAGACCAAATTGCCCAGCCAGAACAAACTAATGAAGAATTCCAATTTGGCATCAACCCAAATCCAAATATTAATTTTTAGTACTCCTAGAACTGTAGATAAAACTATTTTTTTAAGTATAGGCTAATTTTTTGCACAAAAAATCAAATCATAAAAATGTATTAGAATATTTAAGCTTTAAGATTTTGAGAACTGAGTTGGCTTGTATTCCTAAATTAATCATTCCATACATATGTGATAGACCTTTTAAGAATCCATTTCATTATAATATTATTTCTACATATGCAAATAATATGGTCCTGTATTGTGAGTGAGATATTTTTAAGAAGTTCTTCATAAGTGCCTTAAGTACAGATGAGCTGGTCTCTTAATAAAAGTTATTTACATGAACTATTTATTTTCCCTATGCAATATAATATTCCCTAATAATAAACCAGATTAAAAATTATGTGAAGCAAATACAGATTTTTCTTAACAAAAGTAGGTAGTTAACATTTGTAAGGTTATTTTCCTCTGGTATTCAATACTGAATTTGGTTTAGTTGGTGCATTCATCTTTAAAACTAGGTATGTAAACGCATAGATGATGCTAGGAAGTTATGAAAGAGAATAAAATCTTATATTAATAGAAATCAATAAAACTGCAAGCCTATTATGAACTAGGTGTAAGTAATTTAAAAAAGTTACATTAATTGAAAATATATAATTATTTTGATGCAATTAGTTAATACTATACAATAAACTAACAAGAAATACATACCTAAAGATAAAGTACTTAATTGATATATACCTCAAACAAAATAAGTCATTACTACTAGTATACTGATTATTATTAAGTTTGTATAGGGAATATGGATGTGGTAGGCCAGTCCAAGAACAGATTTGAATTAAATCAAACATAAATTTGTGACATGAGCTTATAAAGAAAATTAAAAAAACAAATTTGTTTACATATAATATATTACAGTAAGTTAAAATTAGATTCAAATTAATTTAAGTAAATGAGAAATTATCCTTTTGTTTGTTCCCTTAGCTTCTCCAGTTGTTGTCTGTAAATTCAAAAATAATGTTTAAATGCTATATTTGAAGAAGTAGGGTCTCAATAATGTATAGAATGATGCATAATCAGCTTTTTTTTCAGTTTTATCTAAATTTTATAAATGGTGTCTATTGTTCATGGTTATAGTATCAACATTAACATGGGGTGAAGATAGCATTAGGTATAGTCCTAATAGCTGCTACTATCACATTATTTACACATATCTGCTGCAAATTGTGTTTAAATATTAGTTATTAATCAAGCCAAAGAACTAGAAAAACGCTACTTGTGGGTCACATCTACATTTTTTTTGTAGTTTGTGTCAGTAAGTATACAACCATACATACCTAAGTTGTTGGTTAAAATCATCTTGAACGATGTCGTCTTCCCAATTATCTTCCCAGACTGAAACATCTTCATCATCTGCCTCTTCATTCCCCCAATCTACGGATTATATGAATTTTGTAAATTTAGCGTCATAACTCAACTTGTGCCACGAAAGTTTGCATTAGATTCTAATAAAAACATACTTTCAGCAGGAAATTCTTCGAATTCGTCATCCTCCTCTAATAAACCAAGATCTACTTTCTGTTTATCAGCCATTATACTTTTTTAATTTACTATTTAAATGAAAATCAAAATTCAAAACACTAACGAGCTCAATGAAATTTTAATTTTAAAGAAATATCATTTAAAATAATAGTCATCGTGTTCTTGTCTTTGTCAGTTGTCAATATCGTTATCAACCAAAGAGAATACATACACCACAGATCTGAACCTACTAACTTATTACCTTTGGTGTATGGGATGTTTTATCTTATAATAAATCACAACCCATAATTAACTTTGTTCATTGGTTTATTCACAAAACAAGAGTAATTAATTTATATTCTTATATAAAAGCCCATGGAAAAATTATCATATCTCACTCCTCTGAAGTCTGTCTTGAGTGACATTCGTTTTCTTCTTTTTATTAACCGCCGGTATTTGTGTTGCCACATACATCAAAATATGAAAGAAAGTACTACACAAACGCTACAGGTGCATGGTTGAAATGGGTCCGAACTTATTTTTTACGATTTAATTTTTAAAACATATACGTTATAACAAGTAAATTTCTAAACTTAAATTAATGTAAAAGTAATTAGCTAAGTTACAACCTAATATTTTTGAGTATGGTCCAAGTTTGCTAAAACCTACATAGACATGTTATGTTATTTTATATCCTAGGCATAAAGAACTGATTATCTCCTAGTGGTGAATTAGACCTTACTCGAACCGATACGGTGATCTCTCTATATTATAAACAGAGCTATTGCTATTCCAACTTCCCTGTAGGAAGTGATAGGATAAAAATAACGCATGCAAATAAACACTTACTTGCATGCGTTATCTTTTGTGGAAATTTTAAAGAACCGGCTTTAAGTTTAGTTCGAATATGATAAAAATATCAGGAGTTTCCCGTCTGATATTTTTTTTCACTTTCTTAAAAGTACGTTCCTGGTTGTTATGCATTGTTGGAAAGCTAAGAAAACGGTTAATAAAATCTGCAAACCAAGTTTAACAATGTTTTTGTTTTTTGTTTTTAAGGCATTTTAGTGGAAATAAATCTCAAAAAAATATTGAAATATAAGATAAAAAAATTGTGTGTGTACTTATGTACGCGCTTAAGAAGTTATACTTCTTTGGCTTTCTTTATTTTTTTTTGAAATATTAAATAACTAATAATAGATATTTAGCGTTAATAATTTAACAATATTTGATATAAGTATATATTATATAAGAAGTATATTGTTCAATTATTAATATTAATAACATTTATTATTTTATTATATTATTAATTTAATTCAATAACTAGGTATGTTTCATAACCTTTTAACTAAGTAACAATAGGTCTTTGTGAAAAAGCATTGCTAAATTTCTTTGAAAAAATAATTAAAACTGCTTTATTTGTTTAAAAGGTACTACAAATGTCATTATGGTCAAACGTCACGCATATTCTATTTCTTTTTTCGGCGCCCATACTGAATTTTGCGTCACGGTGCGCGCGCATCGTAAAATTTCACTCTCATAAATTTTTCATAACGCGCCTAAAGAAGTATAACTTCAAAAAAATAAGATCGTTTTTGTGTCGCAATTTTTAAATTTGCACTGATTAGTAATTGTTGTTTTAATATTTATACATAACCAGTGTTTGATTACAAAAACAACGCGGTCAAAAGCCACTTTTGACCGCAACGTATCAAAAAAATAATTGAATTTACCAGTTTAGTGTCACAATTTTGGAATTCCTTTTTCGTTCTGAGCTTTTAATCGATATAATATAATATGTTAGGGCGTTTAAACTTCCTCCCGTTATTGCTATTGGGTCGCGAAGCATGGCATGCGAGCTGCATAGTGAACCAATTATGTCAACATATGATTTTACTAATCTTCAGAGGTGAAGTTGTCAAAATTACAATTGTCTTAGTATTCGCAGCGAAGGGTATTTACATAATATGGATTTTGTCGAAGGTGTTTAAGAAATAAAATAATAAGTATTTAAAAATATTTAATAACTAAATAGCGTTGAATTGACAACGTAAAAATCTTAAATCTAATATTATATCACAAATATATCACATTTTTGAACCGAGTACAAGTTCACTAATGATTTACATTTACAGTATAACGTTTAAAGTTTAATTATTGCTCCGTTAACTAAAATTCTCTTCTCTTTGCTTTTACACCTCACCACAGGTAAACCTATCGAATGTCAATTTATCTTATTCATAAGCAATCGGCCTACGCCATTTTAATAAAGTTATCCACTCTGAGATACAGATATTACATGATATTTTATATGGGGAAGATCGTTTTAGAATTTCTCAATAAGGCTTAGATTTTAAAGTTTAAACAAACGATGTCCCATAATATATTGAAATGATAATGTGAAATAGTTTTTAATTCAAAAGTAGACTAAAAGTTACAAATATACACTCTAAATAAATAAAATATGTAATTCTTGCGAGATATAAGTAAAATATAAATAAAAAAATAAATATTATTTATAATCTAAGTGTATAGTTCAAAAACGCCGTTGACACTTTCAATACAATAATAATTCTAATCTAATCTTAGCATTACATTAAGTCTTATTTTACGTGAAAAATCGTCATTGATACAACTTTATTCTTAGATCCGTCAGTACCTGCGGACAGTTATTCCCGAATTTCGGGCAAAATTTGTCTACTGGCAACAGAGCCATAGACAACAGAAAAAAGCCATAAAAGCAACCGCAACTTTTTAACTACACTCAAAAAGCAGGTAGCGGTGAAGAATGGTAGGTATGTCTAACTTCTTAACAACTTTTGCAAGATCTGTACCAAATATTTTACGCATAAATATTCTAACTTGCCCAAGCAAGGCAATTGGAGTCTTAGCACGTTTGATTAAAGCTTCTTTTTGCGTTGGTGTAAGAATGTTGTTTCTTTTAATCATGCAGAGGTCAAAGGATTCAGCGGCGTTTAAAAGGAGATAGTAGATATGTTGGTACTCTTCTAGCGTGACGTTTTGAAGGTGGTTGAGTATGCCGTCTGGATCCCGAAATTGAGTTTTCATTATCACCTAAAGATAGAAAAATTTAAATGTTATTTAAATTCTTGGATTTCATTTTGTTTGTGACCGAAAAACTCGTGTCAGCTTATAGTGTTGATGTTAAATGTTCTAAAAATATTTACATACAATTTAAAATTAAGCAAAAATTTTCAAAACACTAGCTACAAAGGTCTGATTGTAAAATTCAAGTGTTCTCCTCCCTCAAAGGCTGGCAACGCACCCACTAAAAATGGGTGTCTATGGGCTGCGATGACTGCCCTTTTTGGGCGTCCTGCAGGATCGTTTGCCCCCCTATTATATATATAAAAAAAGAATCCACAAAAGTTCTTTACAATTTGCTCAGGGTTATAAGGCCTCTAAATCCATACGTTTTTGACATACGAGAGTCATACTTAGCGCTGTGTTTGGAATGTTACCCTAAGCACTTACCCTAGCACCACTTCTCAACAAAGCATAGACAATATCAGCATCTGGCTCAGTGTTGCTAGCTAAGTATTCGGCCAGTGCCGGTCTAAGTTGAGCCCCATCATCTTCATTGTACACCTTTTGATTTGGATCTGCTCCACTTTCAAGTAGAATCTATAAAAAAATGTTAAAAAAGAAGTATACAGTTATGGTAAAATAACTTAAAGATTTAAAATGGCGTCTTAATTTCATACTGTCAAATAGTCAATCTTATTTTACAATTGTCTCACTCAACGGGGTTAAATTACTTCAATACATTATTATAATCTAATAAATTAATGATAAATTCCTAGAAACTAGTTACAAAAGTACCTTAACAATTTCCTTCCTGTTAGATATATTATCAGAGCAGGCAACATGGAGCGGAGTGCCTATCACAGAACTTGACGCGTTTACATGAGCCCCTGTACAAGAAGAAATAATTATACTCGGTAAAATGGACAGTTAAAGTGTTAAGGTGATTCAAAGTCGAGACTTAGCGTATGACCGAACGTTCGTTGTTAACATTGGAGTTATATCGGAAAATGAAGATACTTGAAGTTACAAAAGTTCGCGCTTTTAGTAGGGAATAATCTGGAAGCGATTTCTGCAGATTTTATGACACTGGCCACTAACATTGTTATATGATATATATAAATGTATCTTTTAAGTATGATTCCAGTAAGTCAAATACAATTTGTTTTTAACATTGGAGATATATTAAACATATTCACAGACTACGAACTACTTGTTGTGAAGTTTATTTTAAGAAGAGTAAGGGACATTAGAACCACTATTAAGAAGCTGAAAGGGAAGTGGACTGGGCAAGTTTTAAGAGGTATTAAGAAGAAATGGTCCAGTAATCTAACAGCATGGTGTCCACGGTACAGAAAGCGTAGTAAAAGACGACCACCATGGGATGATATATTTACAAACATTATGGGAGAAGAGTGGGGGAGGCCTTTGCCACTTGGCAAGCCGAAGAGGAAGTAGTGCTAGATATAATATCATTAGAATAATATATATATAGATCAATATTGTAAATACTTTAGTATCCGAATAAAAAGTTTTACTATAATTATTGTTTGGTAAATGTATATTATTTCAAGATCGATTCATGATCCTAGTATACTATTGCACACGGACCTAAGCCAAGCGAACACAGATTTTGAAGTGAAACTTCTTTAGGCGAATGAGGGTAAAATTTTTAAAAAACGTCATTATTAACGTCATATTAATTTGTGGAAAACATCAACATAGTTTTAAATAAAATAAATACTTACCAGCTTTAAGTAACATTTGAACCACATCCACGTCTCCTTTAAGTATGGCCAGGTCAATAGGTGATGGTTTGTTCAGGTCTGGACTTTCATAGTTGACTTTCGCGCCTTGCTTTATCAAGAGGTTAACTACTTCGGTATTTCCTGTAAGGGGTATTATATGGGTATTTAAAATATTCAAAATTGACTTTTTGGTACTTTTTTCAACAGAACATCACTAAAATGAGGCAGATAAAGATATTGTCTATGACTTCTTGTCAATTCTAATCTCGTTTTAACTTTATGAAAAGGTGTCATTTTTTTACAAAACAGTTTTGAGTAATATTTCAAACTTGTTAAAACAATCATGGTGTCTAACTAAAAACCTAGTCAAAAGCTGATTCTTTTTTAATACCTATATAATATATATATATAGATATATAAAAATGAATCCCTATTTTCCTTGGTCACGGCATCACGCGTGAACGGCTGGACCAATTACGCAAATTCTTTTTTTGTTGTGTGTAAGGAAAAGGTTCTTATGAAAGAATAAAATAAGAAAATTGCGCGGAAAATTAGAAAATTTAAGAATACTTAACCACTATATTAGGTAATCCTGACTTTTGTTACATTAATACATATATAATAATCTATCACATATGTCGCCTGTTCCCGTGTTGGAATACAAACAAAACTATTTATATACGCGCCAGAAAAATAAACAAAGAATGTTGTATATGACAAACAATTAGAATAATAAACACTTTGTTTCTGAAATATTTTTTTATTTAATGATACCAATTCAAAATCAATATTCATAGTCACGTCTGTCGGGTCCGCTAGTTTATAAAAATTAAGGTATTATTGGCAGCCAGGTGAGGGGTACCGGGTTAGATTCCCGGTTCGAGGGCAAGTTTTAATTTAATTTAAATTTGTTCTCGGCCTTTGGGAGGGTTGTGCGGTACCGGGCGAGTGCCTAAACCGTACATGGAGGACACGGTCGAATTTCTAAAAAGACTAGCACGAATTATAAAAAATCCTATACTTGACGCTGGCTAATGCACAAATCGTGACAAAGCCATTAAAAAAAATAAAAAAAATTAAGGTATTAAATAAACATACCACTCAAAACAGCATAGTGCATGACAGTTCTGTAATCATTTCGCGCGTCTGTCAACGCGTTGATGTCTGCTCCGTAGCTGAGAAGCATCAATACTGATTCGATTCCCTGTAAATTAATTAAAACCTAGTACAGTGTACACTCTAAGTATGTACCCTTGACAAAATACTTTTACGTGTTTTAGAAGCGCATCAATTACTTATCGTACCAAGTGGCAAAACCAGTCTGTTGTACAGATCACCATTAATAAAGACATTGAACTTAGTAATACTGTATCCGACACCTTTATATCGCTTGGGGAACAAAGTAAAGCACTATAACGATTTTGATGTATTCACATTTTTGACTTTCTTGGGTATTGTACTTGCAACTGTAATTTTTTTTTTAATTTTTGCAAACCATTATACACGAGGATGTCCTTTTCTTTAAAGGTATGCCCCGGGGAAGGATAGTTCACAGTAGCGATATTGTGTAGTATGTTTTTAATATTTTATCTTTCATTTTACGACTTTATCGTATTGGCTTAGTACTGTAAGGATTACCTTCCGTTGCCGAGCAGCTTTCATCAGCGGTGTCAGACCAGCTCGGTCCCTTGAGTCAGGATTGGCACCAAACATGAGCAGCAGCTCCAAGTATTCAGGGTCTGATACCAGGTTGATTTCAGAGCCGAAAAAGTATCTTTTATTGGGGTCCGCACCATGTTCTAATAATAAACGTGCTACGGCCTGTAATCGATAAACTGTTGCTACTAAATACGTATATATGTGAAGTTTTTTTATTTAAAAATTTATTTCATACACACAAATATACAGTATTTACAATATTCTTAACCAACATAGTAATATGAATAATAATTTAAAAAATTAAAAAGAAAAATAAAACAACGAGTGTTTTTGCCCTGTGGCAGTGTACCTTTAACGCTGGCAGCATTTCCTCGCTGTATTGCGATACCTATTCCTTGAGCGTATATTCTATATTTATATTTATGTATACCATAGATATATCATAGAATAACTTACATAGTGTTTATTCCGTATAGCGAGCCGTAGTGGTTCATCGCACAAAGTGGTTCTTGGGAATTCTTCAGCAGTATCTTGTCTATAGTCGACAGCAGCACCACTTTCGAGTAAAAGTTTTACTAGTTCTGTGTACCTGGGTAAATAAATCGTAACCGCAAATTAATATAATAATATATTAGTTTACAATAAATAAGGTATGTATGTATATGATAAAGCTATGAATGCGCCTTTAATATTTGATTTTAACTAACCAAAGTACGTAAAAAAATACACATTATGGGGGAGAATAATAAAGAACAATATCTTCTATCTAAAATTCTACTAATCAATCTAAAAATAAGCTTAAAACTAATATTTTTTCTTAATACAAACCTTTTATTTAAAACTAATTACTGCATTATATAATTTATTACCAACACACAAATATACAGTATTTAATAATTATAATTAAAAATTGATAAATAGAAAATTAAAACAAATTTAAAAAATTTGGGCCCGGGCATTTCCTCGCTATATTGCGATACTTATTTGTGAAGCGAGGAAAGCACCAGCTCTGGGTAACTGGTACTATCTACCAGATGCAAACTTAAATCTTTAATTAGCGCTTATGCACTTGAACCTCATGGCCCAAGAGTCTACTCCAAAGGGAACAGGGAACAGGTAGTATTCTGACATACCCGTGTTCTGCCGACAGATGGAGAGCGCTATAGCCACAATCGTCAGTTGCGTTGATGTCACACCCCCGTACCAAGAGCAGCCTTGTCGCTTCCAGGTATCGCTGCCAAATTGCATAGTGCAGGGGACGTAGACCTTGTGTCACTGGTTCATTGACCTGAAACCATTATTCATTTATTTATATGAATAATATCCTTAAAACTAAAACAAAAAACATCCAAAAGTCTGCATAATTTGTTTTTTGTTTTTGAAATTATGTGTTATTTTACGATTTCAATTAATATCCAATCCACAGCAAAGACTGTCCGTACCTATCTTTTATTCCCAACCCTCAACCTATAATAAGGGAATGACGAAAACTAATATCATCAGATTAAATTATTCAAAGTTCCCTTGAGCCTTTTTCTGTGCGATTTCTGCGCATTTAATGACCTTGGCTAACTAATTTGGCGAATGCTACACCTAACCAAAAGAAATAGTTTAATACGTAGGAGTTTAGTATATTTCAAATATTTTTTTTTTGGTTAATAATAATTGTTACATTACTAACATTGTTATATGATCGATAATAAAGCATTGTTTCGTTAACAATTTCCTAGTGATTTCTTTCTTAAACCTATCATTTAAATTTATTAAGTGAACAATCTATTTCTTTTATATTATGTATGTTACTAATTTTTTTAGGTTAGGCTCAGGTGGTTTGGCTATATGGATTAATGAGAAGCAGTTAACAAGTATATAATACAAGGCAACCATGGATGGTCTTGCCTGGCCAGGCCTTGTTGTACATACCTGGACCAAAACCAGGACGTACTAAAGAAGGGATAAGTTAGAAGTAGTATAACCGACGAGCATGCATGGTGAATGTCATGTAAGTGGATGAAGCTAGGTATATCAGGACCGTAGCAAGTGGAGATCCGTGGTCTCTGCCCACCCCTTCCGGAAAAAGGCGTGATGATAAATTATGAAGTAGAATAAATTTATACTACCTTAGCTCCACAAGCAAGAAGAATCCTTATTTCATCCAGTGGCACCATGCGAATTATAGAGTCGGCTAGCTCGCGTTGGAGCGACTTGTCTGTTATCACCTCAGAAGGCATTTTCACTGAAAAGACGAAAATAACTATAAATATATCAATGTTGGTTTTTCACGTATAAATGAAATGAGGCTGAATTTAAGTCTGTTTAATTGTCTTTTTAATACAAGTAAGAGAGGCCCTCTGCGCCTAGTAACCATAAATAATTATTGTTTGTACTATTCAAGATCAACAACATGACGGTAATAATTATTTTGGTAGAAAATTGAAATGACTCTAAAGAATTCTTGGTACAGAAAACATACACGTTTTATAATCATTTACGAGTATAGCATATTCTATTCTAATCGCTATATTACACTACTAAGAAACTAAAAGATCGTAATTAAATTATTCTTTAATTAATCGAACATTGGCTATGAGTAACACAACAAACATTTTTACAAAGTAAATTATTATCGTATCGTTCGTAGCACTATTACTGCGTAGACCGTAGCAGAAATGACGTAGCAACGTTCGTAGACCTTACGACGTAGATGCCCCATTGTTGCCTCGTAGGGACGAATTAGATTTCCGTAGGACTACAGTCCTTTATATTGCTACTTGTTTTGACACGCATGACGGACCTCACCTCCATCGGACAATCACGAAAGCTGGTGCGGCCGGAATAAAATAAACGGCTCAATTATAATGGTCTTTTCTCCAACTTTGATTTTGTTCCCTTTGGAGTAGAGACTCTTGGGTCGTAGGGTTCTAGTGCACAGGCGCTAATTAAAGATATATGTTGGCGCCTAGTTTCCTCGCTCAACGTATATAGCAACGCAATACACTTACTATTTAAGTTAAGAATATACTTAATACTGTATTATATATATTATATAATACAGTATTTATTATTAGTATATTTATTGTACTGTGTTGGAAATAATTATAAATGTTTATTTTTATTTTTAGTTATTTACTTTAGACAGCTCGGTTTACGAACAAAGGAAATTGTTTGTTTACAACGCCTTTACGCCATAACTGATAAAACATTTAAGAGACCTCGATAAAAGTAATTTCGAAATACGGCAAGATTTTTCTACTGAAATTCTAAAATATTTGTTTTGTTGTTTTTTATGTTACAGGACGCAAACGGGCAGGAGGCTCACCTGATGTTAAGTGATACCGCCGCCCATGGACACTCGCACTGCCAGAAGGCTCACAAGCGCGCAGCCGGCCATTTAAGAATTGGTACCAGTGCAAGTGGCGTAAAAATAGGGTGGCAGGGCTAGCAAACTGCCCCGACCCAAGAGGGCCCCTGTCCAAGAGATATTATGTTCTATAGATGAATGTGAAGTCTTCAATACGCATGGGCTAGCGTGGGGACTACAGACCATTCCCTAAGAGTGGAGGCCTATGGCCATTAGTGGGACATATACAACGTGTAATTGAGTACGATGAAAAGCTAGAAGTTTAGATATTAAAATTAAACTGAGTATAAAGTGACGATTTTTACTGATAGGGCCCCATCAAAAGAATTTGCCACGGGCCGCAGATGGTATAGTTACGCCACTGGTTGGTCCCCTTTTTTCTTGAAGGACCCTAAGTCGTCTTGGTTCGGAAATAAAGAAAATGAAATGTAGCGTATTTAATATATGGTGTAATTTTGTAATGATTGGTATTCATAGCTTTCACGAACGCGCCTCAGATACACGTGCAATAAAATACAGCACGTGGTAAACAAGCCGTGTTTACAACGCAGTAAGTGTTGCGCGGACACATGTTCGGACATTGACATATTACACATGATAATTGCGTAGGTAATAAGTTTGTCACGTGTCTACGTCAAATATTCGTAAGGAAATTCATAGTATTGTCTATAATCCAGGAGCTATCTTTACAATAACCAAATATAATAAGTATAGTGCGTACTTATATATAACGTATTAATTTTCCATACAAATTGTATATACACAAACGAATTCTACAAATCTTTTATTACTGTTACGTTTACGTTACAGAGTGGCGCAGTGCTGACAAAAATGGCGGGATTTGGAGGTGACATTTACCAAAAGAGGGCATATACCAGGGAGTGAACAGTGTTATATAGCCTGAAATATAAGGCTTTATTTTCAAATTCGAACGAACGTATTGGTCGTTATATGAGTAGTAAGTTATTAAATTCGAGTATATTACGTCATGTTTTACTGACATTTAATAGTTTATTATTTATATATTATAGACTAAATACATTCTTGGACATAATATACTAAAATAACATAATCTGAAAACATAAAAGGTAGAATATCATAAGCATGGCTAAATCATTTTGGGATTCGCGAGGAACAATCGTACTTCATTCTTATGTAAAATATATTTATATGAAATGATAAAATAATATTTTTCTTGTCTATTATTAAGGTTTTTGCCTAAGCTCACATCAAAGTATATGGTAAAAATAACATATTATTAATTTAATTCAAAGTAAACAATATATTTTCTTCACCTGCGATAAACATTTTCAACGTAAACAGTGCCACGTGGCGCCATCTATTGCACGAAAATAAATCCAAGGTTATCGCCCTCGGCCAATATAGTATGACCTCTGTTTAGAAGGGAAGATAAAGGCAACATGTCTTTGTTTATATTGGCATTCTGCCAGTATCATTGTCGGGAAACAAAAGACTATCACGGAGTTTTCAAAGATTAATTGATACTTAAGTGTATCGTCAGTTCATCAGCATTAATGTCAATAAACACACAGATTTTAATACACAATAAATCAAAATAAGCGACATCTAACGCCTTGCATTAAAAACATAAACGGTAAATGCTAGAATAAATTAAAAAATCTTTCTTTAAACACAGTGTTATATTTATTATATGTATATAAGCAAACTTTGCAAAGACAAAACATAGATTAACAGACTTTTTAATTGTCCGTTGAGTGAACTGACAAAAAGTCTGCTTGATTCACTATAGTATATATATGAAATAGTCTTTTTGTAAATATTTTAAGCCATTACTGTTTAATGTTATGTTGTTTTTTTCTATATGTATGTATTTTTTTGTATGTGATTTCAATATAAATAGTTACCGCATTGGATAAATCTGTAATGGTTGCTTATTTTGTTGTTAAATAAATAAATAACATTGATCTAATAAATAAAATAGTTAAAATTAATTCGCATTCACTTACATCGGTCTTTGGAAACAGGTGATAATCACGTTGACTGCTAATGGCGTAGCGCCAAACTGTCATAGTTAAATATGATTTCTTTGAGTCTCATTTAGGATTTAAATCTATATTGAATAATCTTGTTTCAAGTTCAAACACATGATTGGTAAACATTATTTTTAACACACAATTAAATCCTTTTGTCTGAAATGCGCCATTGTATTTCACCAACTGTGATTCCTCCGTTACATTCTTAATCGATGAGAGATATCTGTCCCGATTCCAATACATAAACAATGTCTTCTGTTTACTACGTCAAGCTTAGCATCGCCAAATATTGAATCATCAGCTTTTTTAGCTTAGTTAGAAGTTTGCTCTATAGACACTCACTCATTTACACATCCTTAGACATTCCATACATAACAAATAAATTACTAGTAAATTATCTTGCTAAGTACATTATGTTTTAGTAGTAATTCTACATATATGGTGTCGTGTTTTGGATATATTTTTTACTTTAAAAATTGTAAATATTTATCAAAATCTGTGAGTTGTCAATAAACTGTTAACTAAAAAAAATTACACGGCTAGCTAGATATATAGCGATGATCTGAAATATTTTTTTTTATATTTACAGGGGCCATTGGGCTAGGCTCACCTGATTTTAAGTGATACTGCCGCCCATAGACACTGCTAGAATGTTCGCAAGTTCGTTGCCTGTTAGGAATTGCTAGGCTCTTTTCTTTAAGGTCGTAAGTCGAATTGGTACGGAAATACTTCAGTACGCAGCAGGCTCCACATAGAGGTGGTGCGGGGCAAATGTGCCTTAAAGCGCTCAAAATTTTCGCACTATATAGAAAAAAATTGAATAAGAATATTTTTATTGATATGTATTATTTGTGGGTAGTTCAAAAATACCCAGGATTTGTGGATGAATATTTACAATTTAACCTTTAGCTTTTCCAGAAAATGTTTGGTTGACACCTATTTTATGAAAACAAAGCAAAAGCAAAGCTGGGTGACATGAGCTGGGGTCTTGTTTCTTTATGGATTCGTCCAGTAGTGCATACTTTATTCTGTGATAATAGAAAGTGGAGTTTCTATACGATTCTGTTCCAAATGACGCTATCACTCTAAAAATAGAGTTGAGCTTATATTTGAAATGACGTCTTTGCAAGGTCACGTTAGACTTGTCTTCAAGCTGTCTGCCAATATCATTAACGTTGCTATAGCAACGCTATAACAACTATTGCAATACACTTTGGGTATGTTCCGATATACACTGCGACCACTGTACAGAGTACCGTCAATTTAGTATACTGTGAAACCGTTTCTCTATAGCCAGCTATACTGGTTCAATTTAAAACGGAACGCAGTCCAGTATACTAGTCAGCTTCGTTTTTCGACACAGTTTTCAAATGAGTGCATCAAAGTTTTTCAATTCAACAAGAAAAACTATTATTGGAGTATTATCGCATTAAAAAATCTATATTAATATTAACTGTCAATTGAATTAATACTACAAAGAAAGTAAGTTAGAATTTTAAATGTTTGTTATTAAACTGTAAGTTATATCAGCCGTTAGGCATTCAAGTGGTTTTGATTGATCACGTGATCAAAGCACTGCGAGTACCTTACCTCGAAAACGCCAGTGCTCGCAGTAGAAGTATAGCGGGGATTTGTGACGTCATATATTTCCCTAGGACGCTGCGGCTGTATACTGGCAGTCCATAGCGGAACGAATTTTTGAACAGTGGGAGCACTATACAGTACTCGCAGTGTATATCGGAACATACCCTTTATAATCAACCAATCTTCTATAAAAATCTGTCAAATAATGTGATGACAGATTTTCTCAGACTTAAAATAACATTTGGAGTCGAGAATAACTGGGACAAATAAACAAACGATACTTGGAATCGGTTTTAAATAAAACAGAGGCAAACGGGCAGGAGGCTCATCTAACGTTAAGTGATACCGCCGTGATGATACTCAATGCTTGAGGGCTCGCGAGTGCGTTGCCGGCCTTTGTGTTCGAGCTAAGTCTCGTTTCTTAGTCTTACCGTTCTTTACACTATTGTCATGTTAAAAGTGTAAAAGCATAAACAATTAATATAAAAAACTAACAATTCGAGTAAATACTGTTAATTGTGATTGTCTATTTTGTTAATAATACAATAACCAAGACATGCAAGAATTATTTATATTAAAGAGTAAACACAAAAGACGAATGACGTTACGGGATTTTCCGTAAACAAATATCAAACTGAATAACACGTTGAGCTAATTAAAAGTTATCTGAAAGTCTCGTAAATTTCCTTTGTTTTATAAGTCGCAAAATGGCGCGCGGTTTGAAAATAGAATGCGTCGGTTGACCCAGGCCTTGACACTAAAGCGAACTTTCTGGCATCGTTAATCTTGTATCCAGGACAAAATTCTACGCAATATTTTTAATATGGTGAAAAAAGTACGTAATTTTTGTCGTAGATAATTTGTGTTCAACATAATTTTTGTTTTAAGGCAGAAGTGATGTAAGCTTTTAAGATATTAATTTCAAATATATCTGTAGCAATAAGGATCTCGTACTAAATTAGACTTGCTATATATTAATAGCATTACATGTATCTTTGGGTTTGATTTATTCAATAATACCATATTTTTATAATAAATATATACTATTTTCAATATGTCTTTTCTAATTGAGCTAGTTAGTTTTCTGTAAATATAGACTGAAATAGCTTATTAGGTTAGGGTTTTAAGCAGTTTCGGCCTTGTTATTTCAGCCTGCAACTATCATTCATGAGACCGTTGGTTCGATTCGCGGATCTTCATATGACTGGAATTGAAGAATACCGGTATTCCTTAGGCCTAAATAGTCGACGGCGTGTTTTAGGAACATGATTCGAATTTGCAATGTGCATATTATCATTGTTTCAATTACCAAAGAGATTTTAGAGCTACCAGATATTACAAGACAAAATTACTGGCTGAAAAAAAACAAAAAACCTTCCGTAAAGGAAAAATGGCGCCAAACGCATTCTTTCTGTAATTACATTATAACTTCTCAAAGTATTGATACAAAGTACAGGACCTTGTCAGTTTAATTATTTTAAACTCGACTGACATACGAATTCTTCGTCTAATCCATTTTAACAGAACATTAATCAGCTGATCGCCAACTCTCGTCGTTTACGAACAAAACATGAACATGTATGTGGTGTGTTTATAAGTACGTGTGATCCCAAAATACTTATGTTTACATACGAGCTGAATGAAATTAATGATTGTTTTGCATATCCTATAGTCTGTGTTATTTACGTGTAGCAGTATTATCGTGAGGACAGTTGCGTAGTACAATTTATTGTGTTTATATACTGGCTACTGAGTAATATAGAGTCACTCTTATTGTTTTACTAAAATAATTAAATTCACCATTATTTTTCCTACAAAAAATAAATCAGTGGCGCTACAACCTCTTTAGGCCTCAGATTTCTGAATCTGTTTCATGATTATTTTTAAATCTAATAGGCAAGTCGGTGATCAGCCTCCAGTGCCTGACACACGCCGTCGACTTTTTGGGTCTAAGACATGTATAATGTATATAGATGTAAGACATGTATAATGTATTCTATATGTTATTTATTGTTGTTATTGCTTTATTTTTATAGTGTATGTAATACAAACAAATGAATAAATGTATAAATGTTTTATCTGTGTAATTATTAATTAATTGTAGCAGATCGTACCTACGACATCAGGGATGTCGTAGGCTGTGCACCAATGGACTTTTGTTCGATTTGCGTATTAAACCATCGCTCGAACGCTAAAGAAAAACATCGTGAGGAAATCGGCTTGCCTTAGGCCCATAAAATCGACGGCACAGGAAGCTGATAACTGACTAGTAGATTGACAAATTATCATGAAACAGATACAGAAATTTGAGGCCCAGACCTAAAAAGATTGAAGCGCCACTGATTTATTTGTTTATTTATAATAAAGATTTTATAACCCAAATATTAGGCCGTCTATTGCCGGTGCAACAAAAAAAAATATTTCGTTTGAGAGCTTTGTTTAAAATCATAATGCAATATTCTGCTTATATATCTAAGATAAGTAAGGTTAAGTCTAAGTGACGAAATATTGTAATTTTTTTCGGAAACGAAGATTAAAAATCAGAAACATAGCGTTAAGTCACACTTCCGTACGTCACAGAGTAACATGCCTCCTAGTTACTTAAAAAATATGGATATGCATCACTTAAAAGAGGAAGACAATTTAGAAGAATGGCGAGATTTGGAGGATGCCCTTGCCTGAAAAAGGCACACAGATATTTTACAAAATGATATGATAGAAATATAAATGTGTCTGAAATAAAAGGCTATTAGAATAATATCAGGAAAATAAATAAAAATGTATGTTTATGTTGACATTTGTAACAAAACAAAACATACAGATGCACTCGTACACGCTCTAAGGCTAAATATATCAGGTCATATATCCAAAATATGAAAACTGGAAACAACAAATTTGATTGGACCTACTGGAAAGATGGATGTCAGAAGAAAAGATGGCCAGATGACGTAATAGAAGTAGCGGAAAAAATAAATGTTGCTCAAGACAAAGAGAAAGGGAAAAATATGGAGGAAGCTTTTATCCTAAAGGGGCCATACAAATACGTGAACACTAACAAAGCTAAGCTATTTAGAACTTATAATTATTGTACTAAGAAATTTATAAACATTTATTGTATGAATTAATTACTAAAAAATACAAAATAGTAAATAAAAAAATTACCTTGTTTACTATGACTTCCAAAATACACTGAAATACACAGATCACTCTTAACACACAAATGTATTATGTTGGATGCGTGTGCTTCCTTTCTAGTTATACGTGGAACTGATTTCAACATGGAAGGAATAACTGGATATACGCCAATGGAACACTGCCAAGTACGAAGTACTGAAGCTTAGGGTAAATGGTAGGTATCATGTGCTAAGGAAATATTTTTTTTATATAAACATGTTATTTACACACTTATATACAGCATCTACAATATTCGTACCCTACAAAGTAAGAATTATTGAAAATTGATAAATAAAATAAAAACAAATTTAAAAGTTAATTAGTTAATAATAGTTTTTTATTAGAATTATATAGCTGTATTTTAACTGGGCGTCAAGGTCTCAAATCGAATATTTTCTTTAATGTAAGCTAACTGTGTAAAGGTTTAAATACATATTTCCATAATTGTATTGTAATTTCTTTGGGCTCTAATGGAAGTTTTAACTATAACAGTGTGTTAATAAACGCGACTGAATCAACTAAATATAAATTTTAAATGTGTGCTCTATATTCATTAGTTAAACGTTATTTGTTTAGAATTGTCAGATAATCAGATCTATGACAATTTTCATGGTATTTCTCATGAAATAAAAAATAAATACACTATACAGTAGTGAACCAATACGATACTGTCGAAAAATGAAATTTATAATATTAAATACATAAGATACAAAATATAGCTATTGTGAACTCACTCTGCGACCATATAAATATGTCGATAGTGTCGGAGACAGCATTCAGTATGCGCAATTGTCTTTGTTGATATACAAGTCAACAATGGGTACATTTCCCCTTCATACCTCACGTGAAACAACGCACTTTGTGTGTACCTTTAACATCCCTATCTGAGAATATTCCGGAGATCAATCAAATGCAACAGTTCAAATATAACAAGAAAACAAACAAGTTTATTTTTATATTAAGTATTATAGTAAATTATATTGTTAATACACAACTGTGAATAGCTAAACCTATGTATGATGTAATTTTCTGAATCCAACAACTAAAACCATAACCATGAAAAAACTATATTTGTAACAAAATTACATATTACTACTATGCGGTAACTTTTTACAGTTATATCACATACAAAACGATACAAAAAAATAATAAAAAAGTGGCGCTACAACCTCTTTAGGTCTTGGCCTCAGATTTCTGAATCTGTTTCATGATCATTTTTAGATCAGCCTCCAGTGATTGACACATGCCGTCGACTTTTTGAGTCTTAGACATGTCGGTTTTCTCACGATGTTTTCCTTCACCGTTCGAGCAAATGTTAAATAAGCACATTGAAAGAAATTCCATTGGTGCACAGCCGGGGATCGAAACTACAAACGTCTTTTGTATTTAGAAAAATTAAGTGTTAATAATTACGTTATTTCAGGTATTATAAATAATACATAATAAACGGCACAAATATAAGACTCTTTCCTCCTACTTAGATTTTGTTCCCTTTGGAGTAGATACTCTTGGGCCGTGGGGTTCAAGTGCACAGGCGCTACTAGGCGAGTAGGTGATCAGCCTCCTGTGCCTGCCGCCGTCGACTTTTTGGGTCTAACACATGTCGGTTTCCTCACTATATTTTCCTTTACCGTTCGAGCGAATGTTAAATGCGCACATAGAAAGAAAGTCCATTGGTGCACAGCCGGGTCTCGAACTTACGACCTCATGGATGAGAGTCGCACGCTGAAGCCACTAGGCCAACACTGCTCTTTTTGATATTTTACTTAATTATAATTATGATCACTGTTTTATAAATATTGCTCTCTGGTTGGTAGTTTCATTATTAGCACCTATTTAAAAAAAAATGCGCTACACCCTTTTATGTCTGGGACTCAGATGTCTGTATCTGTTTCGTGATATTTTTTATAAGACATGTCACCTACATGTCTTATCACCATTCTTTGCCTGACATTAGCCATCGATTTTGGGTTTAGGGCATGCCGGTTTCCTCACGATGTTTTCCGTTTCTAGCTAGTGCTAAATTCGCACAAAGAAAGTCCATTGGTGCACAGCCAGAGATGGAATCTCAGCGATGAGAGCTGACACCAACTCTGATCCAACCAAAGGAGGCCAACACTGCTCTGCTCTTTTTTCCTTTAGTTGTATAAAGATTTTGGTCATCAAGCTCTGCTTTGCTGTTATAAGACACGTAGATAATTCAACGCAAGCGAATCCATGGGATAAAAGTAGTATTAAACAATTTACGGGAATTAAATACCGTTTAGCGGGATAGATTGGATCATGTCGGAATGTTATACCGTTGAGACACCGGGCTTAATATTCGAAATTAATCGAAAAATATGTTTGTGTAAAACTCAAAGACAGCTGGATCAATTATTCGAGTATATTTTATCTATTCCTTGAACTCTGAGGAAGGTTTTAATGGACCGGAAAAGTCATAAAATAAAATATGTTTATTATGGAATATAAGATACAGGTATCACTTATTCCACGTCATTAAATTTGTGAAAGAGAGCGTAGGCCGAGAGAAAAAGCCGGCGTAAAAAACTCTCGGTACTCTTTTGAAATAGCCAATCATCAAACAACACTTATTTTAAAACAATTATCGCAAATTAATTAAAAGTAGCCTGTCTAGCACTAGTCCCAGGCCCTTTTATCAATTAGATAATTGTTATCTTTATAGTAAGCCTTTTGTAAAATGTATTAAAATGCAGAGATAAAAGAGTCGCTGGGATTTTATTAAAGTAGATTGATTATCCGTTTTCGTAAAAAATAATTCCTAACTTTTGATAGTCTAGTACGGGGAAATTGCAGCCTGCGTTTGTTCCGAGTATTAACATCGTGCGTATGTTCTATTCTAGTAAACTTATCACTATCTTGGTCTACATACTTATATTTTCATTAATATATTGCGAGCGATTGTAGCGATCTACAATCTATGACGTTATACCCCGAAACGCGCTAAAGAAGTTATTTCGACCACTAAGAACTGTGGGCGAAACAACTAAATCCCTATATCTAAAGAATTAGAAGTATAAGCGTAGACATAATGGTGACGGTCACTAATGGCGACTACCATCTAAATATGTGCCGCTATGACGTTATTTGAGAGAAATTCTTATAGTTGTCTAGCACTGTATAACTGAAGTGAGAGAGTAGAGTGAACGCCCTGCATACAGGCGTTCAATGTTGGTTGACACACGGTAGAAGGGAGTTCTCACTCCGGAGGCCGTGTGTCAAACCATATACATATTGTAAGTACGTGGACTTTACGTGGCGCAACCAAAGTATACCTACCTAACATTTTACTAATACCAAGCGTATGGAGAGTTTTAATTGCACTTTGGCTCCATACCTACTTTGTGTAATGAAATCACAGCGATTCGGTTCTCTTTATCACCCCGCTCCATTTTAATATCGCAAAATATTATACAATGTATTGGCGCCAAAATGAGGAAACTCATATAAAAATGACAGATTCCAAATTCAAATGTAATATTTTGTTTATTTTTAATTGTAACCGTATTTATGGCCAGACTGAGTATATTCGACCTTAGCCACTGGGGTCTACGGGTCAGTCTGAACCACTCGTTAGGTTGAAGGAACTGTTCACATATGTGATAAGTTTTATACGTTAACTAGCAAACTCGGCGAACTCCGTTTCGCCACCAGATGGCTTCGTTTTATGTAACATTTCGTTTGGTGATCCCGCTTTTCTGTTGAAATTTTTCCTGAATTTTCTTAGCTATAAACCTCACGGAGCCCGAGACCTTTCCAACGAATGCAAAACCGTGGAAATCGGTTTGTGCGTTCTGGAGTTATAGCGTCAGGAAGGAAAACGCGACTTATTTTTATATAGTAGATAAGGCTATATTATGAACAGGTGCGCGGAATGTTTTATTGTACTCAGTGTACCAAAGCCTGTTGTCACCCTCAGGCTTTTCTTGCTATTTCCCGGCAGTCTTCATATAGACAGCTTGGAGAGGTCATCATTTGACACCACATCAAGGTAAGGTTTTTAAGATTTTCTTATAATTATTAGTGTAATGTTTGATAAGTGTTTTCCCCAATATTTTTCTGTCTGCGTATGTGAAGTTCTACTGTAAAGTAAAAATAATAAATCTTTATCAGTTTTAGCTTACATATTTTTATATGCGGTACTTATTTCATGGTTATTTTTTTAAATTTTATCAAGAAAGTAGAAATAAAACAATCGAAATTAACATCACATGAACACTTTAAACATGCATTAGCAATCTTACCTAATCATTTTTATTATATGTGATAAAGTTTTTTCTTTATTTCTTACATAGTAAAAAATACTACATTCAAATTTTTAGAAAGCACATTTCATTCTTCCTGCTTCTAGAATTAAAAACGAACTTAATAATTACTTGATTTAAAAAAAATATTATTTCACGAATTGTCCCTAATATATTGGTATAATAATAATAGATGGTATTTCACCGCCCTTCTACCATTCCCCATCCAACTATCTGGCACCGATTTACGGCGAGAGGCATCAAGCTTCGAGTCCAAGATATGATGGAAGAGCAGGTGGAACCAGCTGTCCAGTTGCTTGTGAAATATTTTATGCAGGATGAACCGCCCTGCAAATATATTGGTAATTTACATTAGTATGTATTTAAATATAGTTTAGCGAGAGATATATACAAATATACAAATGAAAATAATAAGTGTCTAGTCATATTATGTACCTCTGACAAATAAACTTATAATGTTTAATTATTATATGTAAAAAACCTTTTTCATCTATTTCTGTCAATTGTTTTTGCTGCTAACGGGCAGGAGATTCCCCTGATGTTAAGTGATACAGTCACCCATGGACACTTTTGTATCCAGAAGGCTCGCAAGTGCGTTGCCGGCCTTTTAAAAGTTGGTACGCAGTAGTGATTACGCTGTGATGAAAAAAGACAGATAGTCCAATCTAAAGTAAGAGTTGAATATTTTGTAGGTATACAAAATTATCCATCCGCGCAGGCACACTTAGAGAAACTTTGGCGTGATACAATCAAAGATAAGCTGTCCATCGTGTGTGTAGAAGACAAGCCAGGTAGCTCAGTTATAGGTGTCAATGTCTTGACGGTTGTCTCTAAGGGTGATAAAGAGGAACCGTTTCAGGTAAGGTATAGGGCGTTACATTAATATAATTATTATTTATCTGTGCGCAATTAACACTCGCACCTACTGTGATGGAATACATCGAGAGAAAACCGGCATGGGACCCAAACGACCTGTATCTACTTGTCTATAAAAGACAAGAAAATGCAATTTGAGACCGCGACACGAAACACTTTCCTAAAAACAAAATATTTTATACACACAACGTCTTATCAACCAGTCCTAGGCTGAAACGGAAAGTATTCTTCTTGTGTAACAGTAGTTTGATTATAAAATGTATTACGTTTAGTATCTAAAACATTAATATGTCATACAAATCATAGAAGCCATCCACTTTTTCTTTTAACTATACACCCTCTTTTGTTGTGTAGAAAAGTTTATTCTCTCTTTCTATTTTTCATATAAAAGGTTGTAGCGCCACTGGATTGATATAGATGCATAGCTATAGCTAAACTTTATTACTTTTTTTTTTACACACTAAAAAATAAAACAATGTTTGTGGTTCTGAAATTACCATAATTATTATAAATTAGATTTAATACACGAATATTTTCCTCCTTTTAGTTATAACATTATACTATAATAATAAAATTGATTTCCAATCTTTATCCTTATATTCTAAGTTCCTTCAGTATCATTGATTGGAACCCCTTCACGAGTAAAGGCTATTCAGCTTTCCAAATATATCCATGGCTTTCTTTCTCCATTAGCTTCCTACAAACGCTTCTATATCTTCTATCCACCTTTTTCTAGGGCGCTCTCCACTCCTTCTTCCCCTTGGTCCTTCCATATAGTTCTCTTTAACATTATATTAGTACATATAAAATGTAATCACAGACAGACGACAAAATATGGGCGAAATTATTCGGCGCAGTGGATTGTGTTTCACGCGGAGTGGATATCTTTGCCCATTACGGCGTGGAGGATTATCTTACTGCTTTCGGTTTGGTGGTGGATCCGGCATGGCGGGGCTGCGGGATTGGAAAGGAGATTTTACTGGCACGGTACGTACGGGTCAATTACTCTTTTTCATTAAACCCAGTAAACTTCGTAGGTGACATTTGGTTCAAAACTTAATACAATATTTTTAAAACAGACCAAAGAGATCGGACCTCATAATATAGCTGTGACGACCAAGTGACAATTTTTTATTTCTAAAAAGACACCAAATATTTCACAGCAAGGAACAGTTTTTATTGAAAACTTCAAATGTAGTTTTTAGTATTTCTCTTATTATTTATGTTTCCCACCGTTCAAACCCTGAACCACAAATATTGCAAAATCAAAATTAGCTAAATCAGTCCAGCCTTTCTCCAGTTTTAGCGAGACAAACGAACAATTTATTTTTATATATAAGATACGAATTCAATGAACTTACTATGGCCGTCAATTTTATACAGTTTTGTGTTATATGGGCTATTATAATCCAAATTTTGCTGAACGTAACCATTTAGTCTTGGTGGTAATAATAATATTCCTTTATTAAGCTCATAATATTACCTTATAATCTAAGTGAAATATCTCGCTTTTCCTATATCAATGATGCAAAAAAATACCATTATAATAGACGCGAAAATGACAAATACTTGGAATATATTTAGGACTTCCAAGTATTCTTATATTAAACGCCGAGGTGAAGAATGCCAATAATATTTAGACCTGCCTATTGACATTTCGCCTCCTTTAGATTGAATATGTACAATTGTATTTACGCCATCTATCTCAAGAGACATATTATAAAATAAATAAACAGATTTACCTTTGAAAATGAAATAATAACAATTATTATAAATGATAAAATTTAATGAAAAACTAAATTTTATTAAAATATTTATCGGTGCCGTAATAATCGCTGAAGCATCTTATACTTAAAGACATGGAAACTATCACATAATCGGACTGGCAAGTCCCAAAACATTATTAATAACAGATCTCTTTAAAGGACTATTAAATTCTTGGGGAAATACTTAATTAAAATAAATTCATATGAAGCAGGCCTGATTGTTATGTTATAGCAACCTAATTAATAATAATATTAAAAAAATATTTAATAATATTGTCTATAGTAGGTGTAAAACGCGTTTCTAGCATTATAGTATAGAGTAAGGCTAGATGAAAATGAGCGTAAGGAAAGCCTCTGGCAAAATGTAGGTGGCAATATATTTATTTATTGCATAACTTTAATGATTACGAAGGCAATAAAACCTTTTTGCTGACAAGAGATCTGTTCTAGGCAACCCTTTTATAGAAATAAAGTTAGTCCATTGAAAAGTTACATTTGGGGTTGCGTTTTTTAGAGGACGCAATTTTATTTATGGAACATGTAGGGGGGGTCAATACAAGCTTAACTCCAAGTTTGTGGGGTTGGCGTGCTTGTCCCCCGGCCGCCATCTTGGATAAAGGGGTCCAAAAACCATGTTTTTGGCTATATCTCCTGAACTATCCATCGTACATAAAACTTGCAAAGACACATTTTGTAGCAAATCGCTGTGTCTACGATTATGTCCATGTAACTTTTTATCATAAATCCAAAATTCAAAAGTTATAAATAAAAAAGTGATAGCTAGCTACCATTCTAATAACTGATTGATAATATAATTATGTCGAAGATTACCATATCAGCAAGTTGTCTGTGGAATAGGCCTACTAGGAATACCAATAAGTAAAATTGTAGGAATAAAAAAAAATAAAAAAAAATATATTTGGAAAATTTGTTTAAAATAAACGAGAGATCTTAAAAGTAAGGTAAAACTGCTGTCATGAGCATTGACGCACCTAGTCAACTTTAGAAATAGAAAATATTTTCACTTTTTTTACTTATAACTTTTTAAATTTTGGATTTATGATAAAAAGTTACCTAAACATAATTGTAGGCACAGCGATTTGCTACAAAATGTGTCTTTACAAGTTAAATGTAGGATGGATAGTTTAGGAGATATAGCCAAAAACGTGGTTTTTGGACCCCTTTTTCCAAGATGGCGGCCGTGGGACAAGGGTGGCGACCCCACAAACTTGGTTTTAGCTTTACACTGACCCCCCCTACACATCAAAAAAATAAAATTGCGTCCTCTAAAAAACGCAAGGTTAGGCCTAAAAAATGTAACATTTCAATGGACTAAGTTACTTTGGAGAGGTCCAAGGGCGTAAATTTAAAAAAGAATCAAAAAACCACAGACAAATAGATTTTTATGTGGTCTTTGACGTATCTGACATTTCTTTGCTGTCATCATCACAAATACTTTGAGTAGGTAACATTTATTATTTATTTTTGTTATTAATATTATAAAATGCAATTAAAACGTAAAAAGCGTCGATGTATCTGTGAAAAGGAAAAACTATTGAAACAAATTACTGGTGACCCGGCATATTTAGAATGTACCGAAATTAATAAAATTCGCTTGGGTCTTTTTACCGAAAGAAACTCAGATGGTACCGCTCATTTAGTTCTTAGAGGAAATGATATTTATAGCAGGTACCAAAGGCGCCTTGGCGATGTTGATATTCAGGCTCTTATACTATACATACGAGAGTCACCCAAGCGAATAACACGTCTAGACTTATCGTACAACCAAATAACCGACAAAGGATTCTTTAAACTGTTAAAAAAATTACTTATCAAGGGAAGATCCAGCATAATTAACTTAAATATAATGAATAATAATTTTACAGAAAAGTCGATTTTGAATTTATCAAAATACGCTGATTATTTAAAACTAAAATATCTAAGATTGAATGGAAACGACTTTGGGGAAAATGGCGGCCAATATTTTGCCGATTTCTTAGTGAAAAATAAAACCGTTGAATTTTGTGATATTGGTCAAACATCGTTAACTTTAACAGGTATAGCACATATTGTTACAGCATTGAGAATAGATCATGGTGCGAATAATACAATTAAAGTTCTTGATTTGAACAGACTTGTACCGCTCTCCAATCGATATTCGTATGAAACGAAATGGTTAGCATATCACATTGAATACCTTTTGGAAAGAAACTCTAATATTATCGAATTACATTTACAAAAGAATGAATTCATATCCCACGATATGGAATATTTTGTGAGAGGTCTGCGCAATAACAAAACACTGCTTTATTTAGATTTGGGATACAATAAATTTGGTGATTATGGAGCCGGTTTATTAGCAAATTATCTTAAAGAAAATCCACAGTTAATATTAATAAATTTGGCGGGAAATGGCATTAAAGATACAGGAGCTCGAGCACTGAGCTTTGGGTTGCCGTATTCAAAAATTCGCGCCTTAGACATGAGTAACAACAAGCTTACTGATGATGGCCTTTTGGACCTGTTGAATACTTTGAAAAAGGCTTTTTACTTGAGATTTTTTAATATTTTTGGTAATGAAATTGGACACGAAACATGTGTCGTTATACAAAGAATGCTTCTAAGTGGCGCATTATTTCAACATACAATTGACGTAAGGTTATATGAAGTCGACGAAGTTTTACATGCCGCTTACTATCCAAATCCTGCTGATCGTAATAAGCATAATTATTACTGTGAATTAGAGTTCGGATTTGCACAACCTATATATCATATAAGACGCAATGTCCTGCCAGAGAAGAAAATTGTAAAAGTGGATTGTAAGCAACGACATAAATTAGATAAGACTGATAGAAATCGTTTTTGAATTAATGGCTTAGGTTTTTATCAGCTTTTGTAATTTGCTTTTGATTTCAATTACATTTATTATTAACTTTCATTTTTGTTCCTTTAGTTATATAGTGCAGGTTATCAACGGTAATTATTTTACATAGAGTATAAACACATATAGAGTTAATCAGTTCCACCAAAGCTAAAATACAATATACATTTTTAATGGATTTTTTTAAAAATATGACGCCAGCTCGAAAACTATAAACTTACTGCAGAATTGTATTGCTGTTACTAATGTTCTTCCAGACATTTTTTAAATAAATTCAGTAATATTGAGACTTTATAAAACTTGTTTAACCGTCTTCTGTGCTGATAAGGGTGTTTTCATCTATTACCTCATATTGTCAGATGTAACCACCCATTTTTAACATCAATATGGGCATAATACTTGACAGTATAAAAAAATAAGTTGACGTTGAAGTTACACACTTGCTAACAACGTTAGGAAAACCGTTGAATATTAAGAATCCTTAGTATACATTTATATCTTAATAATATACGTTTCATTCGTTCGTCGTCACTCGTCGCCCCACTTTTAATTTACAATCGTAAGTTTCTATTTCATTCATTAAATTCATTATACGATACTCTGCTTTCGACAATATTAAAATTTCATTTGAATTGATATATAATTTTTACTTTAAAGTCTCATAATATATTATATTTTTACACAGTAAACCTATTTGCAAAGCCCTTGGCATAAAAGTGACAGCAACTGTATTTACCGCGGCCGCGTCGCAAGCTGTGGCCCAAAAGGCTGGATTCCAAGACATATTTACAATCACCTATGAAGATTTGGCGGGAAAGGGGTTTGTCTTTCCTGGCGTTGAAGAAGATACTAAACATTCTAAGCTAATGGCACTTGTTATTCTCTAAAAATAATTTTCGTGTTTGAGATTAAACAATATTGTTGGCCGTAAAAAAACTACGTATTAAAACATAATATTGTTAAAAAATATTTTTCATAGCCAAGATATATAATTACTAACACTTGTATGCTAATATCTAGTCAGAACTAGTCAAATATATTGCATTATATAAATACAATTCATTCCTATTATTAATCTTGTATCTAATGTTTTTATTAAATGCATATTTACATTTGGAGTCTTGTTTTATTTAGTATCTCTATCTATAAAAGATTGAGAGATATGTATTGCATTTAATGGTACTTATTTCTTTCGAATAACATGGCAACCGTAGTTATATTTTTTAAATATTAATTAAATAACGTTTTACTTCTTGGGGCTTACATCAAATATGTAGAAAGTTGATATGAAAATTTGTATGAAAATTACACACTTCTGTTAAGGCATCTTGACTAATCCCCCAGGAATAAAACTTTTTTTTAATATTTAAAAAATATAAGTTCTGCTTCACAGATGTCACTGTCACTTTACTCCCTGAAGTAAAACTGGCGCAAATGGACAAGATTTTAAAATCCAACTACATATTATTTATTAATGACTATACGAGTTGTTATTTTTGAAGTTATACTTCTTTAGGCGCGTTATGAAAAATTGATGAGAGTGAAATTTTACGATGCGCCCGCACCGTGACACAAAATTATCAGTATGGGCGCCGAGCGTGCGCGAGCGGGATAGGAATAAGACAATCTACAAGTAAAAAGAAATATAATATGCGTGACGTTAGCAGCTATGCCAAGAATTTTGAATGACCATAATGACATTTGTAGTACCTTTTAAACAAATAAAGGAGTTTTAATTATTTTTTCAAAGATATTTTTTTTTTTTTTTCTGCGTTTATTTGCAATCAGCCCCAAGGCTATGAGCAAATTTTTTCTGTGGTGCTGTCATGTGGAGTGACTTCCCATTGGAAGCATCTACTCTTCTTCTGTCTAGAGCTACTGCCGGTCTTCTAGCTCTAGAACATGGTGACGTTTTAGTCGACTCACATACTGTCTAATGGTGAGTTGGCGAGCAAGTTTATTCGGGTGACAGCTTAACCGCTCTTTGTATTTAGCTGCCAGTCTCCGGATTTCCTCTTTGATTGTTCTCATGTTAAGGTGCTCGTGAACTTCATTGTTTGTTATGTACCAGGGTACTTCTGCAACTGCTCTTAGGATCTTGTTCTGTTGTCGCTGGAGTATGTTTATGTTGGTATCACTTGCGCTGCCCCATAGTTGGAGGCCATATGTCCAAATGGGCTTAAGGATGACTTTATATATAAGAAGTTTGTTATCTAGAGAAAGTCTTGAGTTTCTTCCTAGCATCCAGTAAAGGCTGTTGTACTTTAGCTGTAGCTCCTGCTTTTTACATTTGATGTGGTGCCTCCACGTTAATCCACGATCAATGTGTAAGCCAAGATATCTTACATGGTCGCTGTGGGGCAGAATACATTGGTCCAACTTTACAGGTGGGCAGTCTCCTCTTCTAAGGGTGAAGGTCACGTGTACTGACTTCGCGGCACTAGCTTTTATTTTCCATTTTTGCAGCCATTCGTTAACTTTGTCAAGGCCCTTCTGCAAGTCCTCAGATGCAAGTCCTGGGTCTTTATTGCTTGCTAATATAGCGGTGTCGTCTGCAAATGTTGCTGTGGTTATTCCTGGCAATAGCGGTAGGTCAGCAGTGTACAACGTGTAGAGCATGGGGCCAAGAACAGATCCTTGTGGTACCCCGGCATCAATGTTTTGAAATTCCGAAGTGGCGTCACCTTCTTTTACATAAAATATGCGATCCTCTAGGTAAGATTTGAATATTGGAAAGTAAGAGTGGGAAATATTCTGCTTGATCTTACATAGTAGGCCTTTGTGCCAGACCTTGTCAAATGCTTGTTGGATATCCAGAAATGCTGATGAGCAGTATTCCCTTTGTTCTAAGGACTTTCTTATGGCGTCACATACTCTGTGAGCTTGTTCCACTGTGCCATGGTATTGTCTGAAGCCGAATTGATGATCTGGTATTACTTTGCGCTCCACAAGGCTTGGCACAATTCTACGAAGTATTGTCTTTTCCAATACCTTGGAAAGAGTAGGCAACAGACTGATTGGTCGGTAGGATGTTTTTTCGGTCATCAGTTTGCCAGCCTTATAAATCATGATGATTTCTGAGATTTTCCACGCAACTGGGAAGTAGCCTACTCGTAACATAGCATTGAAGAGTATAGTGATGAAGATCATAGCCTTTCTCGGTAGTTCCATCAATACTTCTTTAGTTATCAGGTCGTAACCTGGTGCCTTTTTACTGTCCAGGCATTTGATAGTTTTTATGACTTCTGCAGGCGACACAGGTCTAGGGGGATGATCCATTTGAAGGTCTTGATTTAGAACTTGGTCAACATATTCTTCTGATGAGTTGTCCAGTGTTACATTAGGTTTAAAGGAGCTTGTTAGATAGTTCGCAAACAAGTACGCTTTGTCCTGACTCGTTCTGGCCCAGCCGTTTTCATTTTTAATTGGGGCTTTTGATTTGTTAGGTTGGCTACAAGAACGGGTGATTTTCCAGAGCGAATAGTTGCTGGCCTTAGTAGAGGTTAGAGACTCCAACTTTGCTTGCATTGTTAAGTCATTGACATTCTTTATAGCTTTCTTCAATTCTACAATGGCTTTATTAAGGGCTGTCTTGTCTTGTGGATGACGACTCAGCTGCCAAACTCTGCGCAATCTGCGTTTCTCCTGAATCATCATCTTTATTTCCAATGGTATGTTTGTGTGCTGGTTTCTGTGTTCAGTAGTAGGCGTGCTTCTCCACGCAGCAGCTTGTATGAGATTAGTAAACTGCGCTAGTGCTGTTTCAATTTCCTCTGCTTCTTTAAGTCTGACATTTAGGTTAAGGTTTTTATCTATGTGTTCCCTGAAGGAAGGCCAATCAGTATGCTGGTTATATAATCTTATCGGTCTCTCGACTTCAATTATAGTGGAGCTGACAGTTAATAAGACTGGAGTGTGATCAGATGAACCATCAGCACATGATTCGATCTTCATGTATTGTTTAGAGAGTCCTTTTGTTAGGAAGAAATCGAGTATGTCCGGGATTCAATTGTGACCAGCTGGCCAGTTGGTAGGTTCTGATGGAGCAATTATGTTTAGGTGATTTGTATCGATGCTCAACATCAATTGTCTTCCCCTAGTTGTTATTAATCTTGACCCCCAATGCACATGTTTGGAGTTCCAGTCGCCTCCTGTTATAAAGCGATTGCCTAGAGTCGAGAAGAAATGAGAGAACAGGTCGTCGTCTATTCGATGTTTTGGTGGACAGTAAACAGCTGAGACATTAAAGTATCCACCTCTGTCTTGTATTGCGACCGTAGTGGCCTGTATTTGCTCGGTTCTATATTCAGGCAGTAGATGGTGCTTTATTTTGTTTCTAACAACTATAGCTGATCCTGCATGACCTGTACCATCTGGGTGGTCCGTGGTGTATATCTGGAACCCTTTAATTTTGACATTGGTTTTGTCTGTGCAGTGTGCTTCCGATATTAGGACTATGTCTAGCTTATGCTCAGTTATTAGTATCTCGAGTTCATTTTTATTGGGTGAGAGACCATTTATGTTCCAGGTCGCCAGTCGTAACCCAAGGCCGGTTAGCCTTGTAGTTTGGTTATGAGCGTAGTCATGAGACTCATTAGAGTACTCATTTGTTGTAATATTAAGTCGAATTTCTCATTTTGTTTGGTGAGGAGAGTTTCTAATAATGTAGGGTTTTGGTTAGCATCAGGTGAAGCATTTTCTTTGTCTGGAACTTTTCTAGCAGCTCCTACGTAAGAGAGTGGTTCGTTTTCCTTACCAATGAAGGAAGATTGTTGGGCAGTGTTTCTTGGAGCGTTTACGTCTTGAATCGTGATATCGTTAATCAAAGATATTTAGCAGTGCTTTTTCACAAAGACCTATTGTTACTTAGTTAAAAGGTTATGAAACATACCTAGTTATTAAATTGAATTAATAATATAATAAAAATTATTAATATTAATTAATAATTGGAAAATATACTAAATATTAAATATTGTTAAATTATTAACGCTAAATGTTTAATATTAATTATTTAATATTTAAAAAAAATAAAGAAAGCCAAAGAAGTATAACTTCTTACGCGCGTACATAAGTACACGCACCTTTTTTTATCATGTTAAGTATTGGCGTAGAAATTTAAAAATTAAACAATCATAATTTTAAGAACCTGCCACTATGCGTTTCTAGGTGACATCTTTTTTGTAAGGAATCTCGCTTTTGTCCTTAAGGGACTTTACAGCACAGCTCGGGTTGTTTTGGCGAGCGTAGCTTGGCCTGAATGGGCGTTTTTCTCGCGACTAGCGCAAGGGCGTCTCCTGTGAGACTCGAACCTTGGCGAAGGCCGTCGCGGGGTGGTCAATCGCCTGAAGGGCAGGTAGGCGACATCAAGAGTCGCCCATTCCCTAACTACTTAAACAAGCGTCAAGATGTTTACGTGTTAATTATTATTTTACTCCATAACGCTTTTTAAACACATGATTTAATCTATAAAGGATTAAAAAGTTTTCAAAAAATTACCGGTTATAATCATATTACTAAAATATTATTTACATGACATAATAGCTAAAATTATGTTTAATTAATGTCTTTACATTAGAAAAACATAATAACTACTAGTGAGTCAAGTTTCCACCATTAATGCCACACTTTGATTACTTAATAAGAAAAATGGTGTATTAAATTTTAAAATATTGAATTTATGAATTCGCGATAAAATTAAGAGGAAGTACAAGATCATTTTTATATATTACTATAAGTACTTAGTAACAGTAACAGTGTAAAAAATGACAGTTCGTGTCGACAAATTTTCATATAAATTTAGGTTTCGATTTTCTACATACACTGTTAAGGAATCTTGACAAAGCTCCCTGCTTTTTTGAAAAATAAACCATATTCATTTGAGAAGAAACTCTAATAATGTTCATCTGGCAAGACTGTAATCCCTAAGGTTTATCCGGCTAATAAAAAAAATAAGCACAGACAACTGACAACGTTCAAGTTACAAACTTCTTGTTACAATGTATATGATCTGTCAAAATCTATTCTTGCAATAATATGGCTACCGTTTAATGTTTTGTTAAGAATATTAAGACCCGTAGATTTGTCATATGGTACAACGTATACGCGACAGCATCAATGGATTGTTAATAATTTTTATATATTAAATGCAATGTTATTTAAAGTCAGTGAAATTCATCCAATTATTTTATTTTGACTCGTAAATGCAGAAACCCTGCAACAATGCTAATTTAACTCATCGAATCAGTGTTCAGGAGGAAGTAATTAACAGCAATTCATCGCCTGCTATCAAAAACATGAAGAAATTCATACAATCTAAAATAAACCATACGGAAAACATTCCGAATCAAGTTGCCGAGACCACAGCACCATCGCCTGCCGAAAAGAAACCCCACGTCACTCCTGCAAATGTACAGCCACCATTACCATTAGTGCCTCCACCGCCTGACATACCGTGGACTCCAGTGAAAGTAAAAGAGGAAGTCGAAGATGCCGAGTATAAGCAGGAGTTTAAATATGAGGCGAAAGAAGAAAAAACTGAGCAAGAAGATGTTAAACCTCGCGAAGTATGTCGAGACTTCATACGTGGCACTTGCAAGCGTGTTGGTCCATGTAGGTACGCTCATAAGTATGACCTATCTCAGCTTGTTGGGGTTTTTACGTTCTGTCGAGAATTTCAGACTAAACGCTGTTCATATCCTAATTGCAAATATGTGCATGCTGATGTATTTGAGGAGCAAAACTTTTATCGTACAGGATATTTGCCTCCTCGTGCTTTTGCTCATCAGAAAAAAGCTCCCGAGACTACAAGTACTACCACATCTACCACAGTCACCATGACGCCAATGATTCAAAATCTTGCACCACCACCCCCACCACCAGAACCAGAAGAACAGCAATCTCATCTGCCCCCAGAGTTTGGATTTTCAAAACCTCCACCAACATTGCCTGATAATTTGTTAAAGGAGTATGCAGCTTTGCATTCTACTGACCCCATCTTAGATATGGTTCAATCCAACCCTCTGAAACGCTCGTGGAATTCTTTGGATGGATGTGGGTTATTAGATCTAGAACTAAATCTAAGTAATCTTAATAAATGTAAGAACTGTGACATACTGGAGTTTTGCCTCCAACACAGCAGAAGCAAATTACAGAAAATCATAGTTAGTTCTGAGGCTTTAAAGGTTAAATGTGACAAATTAGATCGTAAGATTGCCAAATTAGATTCTATTCTTATGAAAGTCTTACGACCAAATCAGTCATCATTTTTGTCAAGTGCTCATGACTTGCAATATAGTAGAGATATATTGTCGTGGGAAAAAATTTCTTCATTGTGGAATTTATAGATGAAAAATCTATCAGCAACCCTGGTGGTTATTCTTTAAAGATTTAATGTGCATCTTACTGAGGTTAGGATTAATTATTTAATCTAAGGATAGATAGTGTGTAGTGTAGTGTAGTGTTACACTTATTCAACATACTAAGCTTTTATATTAATTACATAATCTCTGTATGTGAACTAGGTAGGCATAATGTTAATATAGGTATATTTAATATAGTATTGTTTGGTAAATCACACACCTACTATCTAAGATAAACAATATCAACATACTGCTATTGTACTATATGTTTATTATATTAACAACCATATAGCTACAGCAAAATAAACTAATATAGCTCATATACATAAGCTTATTTTTATGGGGTTTACCCCAAACTAATATCTATATGTTCAAGAGATAAGTGTTCCTACAATACAACCTTATTATTTTAATAACAAACATGTATGTTTATTACTAATTTGATTGGACCATATAAATTAAAAAGCATTTGATTAGCCAGTTCTGTTAATATTAGTGTGGTTTTTAAATATTTTCTTTGGGTATTACATATAATTAAGTTGTTTCTATGAATTCTTAGATAAAAACATTTTAAGTTGTCTAATTATTATTTTGTTGCAAGCTTTTTGTATTGTTATTTATCTTTTACTTTGTTTGTTTACTAAGAGGCATAGTTCATTAATTAATGAATTATCACATAAGTAAACACAGATAGCCAAATAGAATATACAGAATTCTCTGGATAGTAAACTTTACTCATACTAAATCATGAGTTCTTTAAAAGGGTAAATTACAGAAAGTAAGGTAGATGTAAGAAAAATAAAATCCTGTTTTTTTTAAATATATATTTTTTTATTTAATTAAAATTAGTAAGCCATTGGTTCTGGTTTGCTTTCTTCAAAATTTTTCTTTAGGCCAATTTTTGTCTACATAGTACTGATTTCCTCCTGAGCTTATATAGCATTGAACAGTTTTCTATTAGCTATTTCATAAACACATTTCATGCATGTTACAACTTACAGCTAAACTAAGTTGAATAAAAGAATAGAAATAACTTTTTTTTTAAATATTCTGATGTTACATCCACATTGGACATCTTTATAAGATGATCTATAAATATGTACCCTCTACTTAATTACCATTTTTTTTTAGATCACTCAATAATGTTAAATATTCAGTATCAATATTTCCTTTCTTCAATTTGTCCATAAACATACATACAAAATCGTAATGTTGTTTATTTAAACGTGAATACCTTTATGACAGGGAGTTAATTTTTTTGAGACGTCTGGAGGAATTTTTTTTTACTTTTTCTAATTATCTTTGTAATTTTGAAATAGTTGCTTGATGTTGATAGCATATAGGCTTTACAGATTTGTGTGTATTTTTGTTAATTTTATATAAGGAATCCTAAAAAAAACAAAAATAGGTAACGGTTAACCTGTCCAATTGAGAAGTAATAGAACTTTTGTAGATGACTGAGATTCTGTGTATTATCATAATTTTTGAATTAAACTTTTATCTCTGTAAACCTTTATTATTTATCACACTAAATGATCACCTCTTTATTGCTTATAAGGAACTCTGCTGTGATGCTTGAAGCTTCACTTTCAGTATCCGAGTTATAATTTGCCTTTTGCTTGTGCTAAAATATAAAAGTAGATTACTATAAAAATAAAGGAATTGTATTAAATAATAATTGATAAATCATTACAATTTTTTCTGTATCCACACTTTCTTCCGGCATGTTCAGTATAGGAGCATTTGAATTTAAGCGCCTCCATTTTATGTGTATTTGGTAAAAATGAATCTTCAGTAAAATGTTTAGAACAAATACGGCTACGCTTATTCCAGGTCCAGTTTGGCCTATCTACTAGACGGAGCCATATCTCTTTCTGTTCTTCATTTTTTGGAAACCTGTATCAAGATGTTTTTTTCAATTAGTTGGAATATATTGTACCTAGCGCCTATTAATATAAGGTTTGTTACTTATTAACATAGACACTAGCTATATCAATATTACATTATTCTGAAGTACAAAAAAATCGTACCGTTTCGCCTTTATGAGCACATTAAGGCTTTTTGAGGCTAATTTAGCCTTACCCTCCAAAAGACCTTGCTCAAAACTGCTCGAGCTGCTTAAGCTAAAAGCTAAGCGACTTCGGCGAAACCCGTACGTTACATAGCTAGTGCTCCTCTACCGAAGAACTGGCTGTAATAATGGACTCCATTGCTGCGTTTATCGACGGTCACGTGACGCTGCCACTTGCGCCCACGCTTTAAAACACTCATGCTTTCGGCGTGGTGCCGTTTTGCGGGAGTGTTTCAAACAGGGATGGAACTTACTACCGATGCGCAGACAAAGAAATTAAAAGCCCCATGCCGTGCAGAATTACGTCAGTGACAGAGTCGGCAACAGCACCAGGGTCACCGACGGGAAGCTAAATGAAACAAACGCATTCCGTCACAATATGCTGACCTAAAGTGCCATCGAGGGTACGATTTGTTTCAGGCCTGGGCAAAATAGTAAAATGTACTTCCCCATAATCGGTGGTAAATGAACCAAGCCATTCGCTGATGGGCGTTAAAATCGTCACGTACTATAATTTCAGGGGTGGTAACATATTGAAGCAGGGCGTCTGCAGCCGATTGAATGTGCTCTATGAGCCGGTATTGCGCCATTGAGCCAAACTGCTCCGGCAGAGCCGGTTGACTAAGCCTCATCATCGAAGTCAGACGTATTTCAAAGCGTCAGCCGGAAGAAGTTACGATCGGCCAACGATGGGCCTCCCGTGTCGAGTATTACCTAAAAAGGACTTAAGCTCCCTTATTATGGTACAAGCAGCGTCCTCCGCGGTCCGCATCAAAACCTCCGCGCTTGTCTAGGTAGGGGCGTTTGGCCCGCCCTTTCAAAACTTCTCAAAAGTTCCTATGCACCGAAAATATGAAATCAAATATTCCGATATCTGCTATCCAAGCTGTAGAAACTTAAAACAAGCATGGGAATTTGCTAAGCGGCGCTAGCTTCGTGAAGAGTTGTTGGTTGCTTATAACTGCTGGCACGATTCTTTCGATCTTTTTAGCTGTGATTTTATATTACCTTTGTATATATCGACGTAGGAAAGCACATTTGCTGTAAGTAGACATATTGCAATTGTTCACCAGAGCCAAAAAACTTTATAAATTTCGGAAAAAAATTAATAGTGTCTGACCTATCCATGATATTGCTACCATTTTTGAAACATATATTTATTTAACTGCCAGTCACCATTTGCAATGTAAACTTTTTATCCAAAGTTACTATAAGTACGTGTTTGGCTAGTTACAGCAAACAGTTTTTTAAATCACAAACCTTTAAAACGCTGTAACTAAGGAAGAAAAATGTACGCGCGGAAATATTATCAATTTACAGGCGGTAAATATGCTGTATGCAGTAAATTTATGTATTTGGGTACTTTCAATTGCAATTCAAGATGTAAGATTAGCTGTTTAGTGTTTATAATTATGATAAGATCTAGAAATGCAGTGGGTCATTTGGTAATGTAATTTTTGGTTGAAATAAAATGTCGTAAATGGTAAAAAAAAACTAAAACTGTAGATTCCCTAAACTTGCTGTAAGTAAACGAATGTAAAAATCACACGCCGCTGAAATGCTGTAAGTAGCGTTAAGTTTTTAAATGGGAAGAAGTAAGTATTTGTAAAGAAAAAAAATCAGTTTTTCTTTTGCTGTAAGTACAAAATGTCTGAAATGACTAGATTTTGGTCTACATACAGCATTTAATCTTGCTAAAAAAAATATAAGTACGGGCGTTTTCAACGGCGTATGTAATTTTTTTTTCGTCGTAGAGTCACATGACCCGGATCATTCGATGCGGCTTTTTTTTCTGATTCTAATGGCAGGAAAAAGTCACTTTAGGTATTTTGTCTACTTACAGCAAATATGCTTTCCTACGTCGATATATAAAAAGTAGAAACTTCTTGACATTGTCACAAAAAATAAATAAAATATTAACGTTTTTAATTAATTTTTTCCCAAAGGAAATATGTAATACTTAAATTTTTACAAAGTGATGGGTATTTTCTCGCAACTTGCTATTATGTATTGCACTGTTTCAGCTTTGCTGGCCTTTATGGCCAATATTGATCACTTTATATTTATATACTTAATTTTTTGATACTTAAATTTTATGCAATCCCAACTTTATCACAGAGGTACATAAATATCGAATTGATTAACCTCCATTTTGGAATTCGTTTAGAATTATTAAGAGTTCAAAAATTCGGTTCAGCTAATTTCATAAATTCACTGATTTTTTTATGCATCATGCGTTTTATATGCATTATGCAATAGGCAAGAAACTTTCATCGTGTATAATATGGGCTCCTAATTCTTAGGTCCATATTATTCTAATTTGTAGCTCAATCTCGTCTTGAGCGCTCAAATATCCCAAACTTTATACAGAAGTCAGAAACAATTGTTTGACAGCTTTTGAAATAAGATTTAAGTTTCACTAACGCTCTAGAATACGGTACGGTACGTACGGTACTCTAATAATGTGGTAGAAAAATATAAATATTCGCGGATATTAGAATAAAAGCAAACTTTACAATATGAAAATGTATAATTAATAAGGTACTCTAAACGCATTGGTTAAAATACATTAGTCAATTGTCTATATTCAGACTAAAATTAAATAAAATGTCAATTATCAAAATTTTTGTTATTGGTTGATGTCTCTTGCAACATTTGTCTGAGTTTTGTTTTAAATTTTATAAATGCTAATTGATTTAAGATTCGTAAGCTAAAATTACATTCTTCATGATTTGTATACCTTTCGAAATATATAGTGCACATACATTTGTATAAATCCCTTCTAAATAAATTTATTAAATGAGACATTTTATTAATAATGAGTTATTGGTGGTTGAAAACCTGTGTAATTTTAAATGGATTTTGCCTTTGTTTTGGTCTAAACAGAGATGAAATTATATTTCACTACAACAACACGTAAGTTTTAAACTAATTTTTAAGATTTCCTTGTAACATTTCATCACTATCGAAGTTACGAAATGATTTAATTACTAGTCTCTAGTTCATTTGTAAATTTTGGGATACCAAATTAAACTTATTGTACTAAATTCAATTTTAATATAGACGTTTTAGTTAGGCAATGTCACTAAAAAATATATAGTAAATTTTTTATTTGCAGTGCTTAAATTTTACATTTACATTTCAGATATAAGTATAATGAGCCATATACAGTTGCAGTCAGTAAAAACACAGAATACATAATGGAATTTGGTGGTGTAAGTAATTTTATTATACTTGAGGACCTTCTTAAATATATAGCAAATATATATTTTACTGCTTATCTAAGAAATATGGTATTTATATTTTGTTAAGTATTTTTCTTATCAGACATTCAACCATTACCCTCATTATAAAGTACATTACTCTCCGTTTATATTGAGGCAAAAAGATTATTTATTGTTCATTTTCCAAAATTATGTTTTAGGACTTTGAAGCTTATGATACACCAGCACGGGTGACAGTTGCAAGTGATTTTGCCAATCAAACATATCCGTTGTTCATAACAGCAAGGCAACAGAAAGGTATACCTATGTAATTTATGTTTGTGTAGGATTCTATTTTCCTATTAAGATTTTCAAGATGTTAAAATCAAGTAATTGGGAAACCTACAACAACAAGACATCTTGTCTCTTACAGTGAATTCTGCGGCACTTAAAATCTTAAGTATATTATAGAATAATTTTGTAACCATACCAGTCAAAAGAAGTTGTATTTGAACACCTAGTTTTATTATTGTTTGTTTTAGGGTCTGTTTCACAATGTACGGATAAGTTCTACATAAGTTCCAAATTAGCTATTTATTACTTATTGGTAGGATAAACACAATTGTTGCGTTTCACGACTGTCAGATAGCGCTATTCGTCACATAAAGTCCATCATAAGTATGAGTCCGATGAAGTGTCAAATAGCACAATTTATCTTCCAAATAATTTATGTGTTGCATAGCTATTTGGTACGTTATCCATACATTGTGAAACAGACCCTTAGTGTTTCTTAATATATATAGTTTGACACAATTAAGTCATTGTAATTTCAATAACATACATAACAGCTGAATTACTTTTTAGGTGTGTTTTCATGGCAGTTACCAATGACAGTGCAAACCCTAAACGGATTGGAAAAGTTTACAAATATATCAAGAACACTCTGTCCTCACAATAATATATTTTCAGAGGACGAAGACACATGTCGTAAGTTGATATTCTTGACCCATAGTTATAAAACTGACTGTAATTCCGAGTTTGTTCAAAACACCAATTTTACCATGAACCCTATCAGGAAGTATATCCTAGCATTGACTATAATCACTTAAGGAAACGATTAAAGAACTGAGTTTATATTTAGAATTTATTTAAGGTAAATTAAAACATAGCATCTTAGAACTTAATCCAATGTTATTGTCATGTTGAGGCTTGGCTATACCATTATCATTCCCTCACATTATTTTCTCATATTTCTTTCTCTTTCACGCCTCAGTCAGTGAAAAATGGATAAGGGTGTACTGCGGGCCTTTGATACGTAAATATTTAACTTTAAAATATATAGGCTTGTTAAAGTTTAGTTTTGCTAAACTATATAGACAAATGACGTTTTTCACTAGGTCACATTAAAAAATTGCAACGCTATGACTGTATTAATTTTATTTGACAATTGACAATGTTAAATTGACAATATGCATCGGGACATATAAAAATATTCAGTCCACAATAGAAACAAACTTTTTAGATTTATTTGCAATACTTTTAACATTTGTAAAAAATTGTGTTTGTGATTCACTAAAGCAATATTGACTTGTGAGAATTAAATCAGCTTCAGAAATATTTTTTTTCACAGCACTATTAATCCACCATTTAGCTAGTCATTTTGCTAAACCTCATCCTCAAATCAAAGAAATTACAGACCCTAAAAGCGAATTTTTTAATTTTTTCAGATATGACATCACTAAACACCCCAATTATCCATCTTACATCTTCATCTCCGGATCCTATCAGTGTTACCATACTAGTGGAGACGGTTGAAGATTTTTACATAAAACTCAACACAACAACAAATTTAACCAGTACACCAAGCCAGCCTAAATATTACTTTTACCCATTTGATCAGCGCAAAAATAAAATTGTTGATATGGCAACACCGAGTGAGAGAAAGAAGTATCTCTGCTCAGGGGAAAAGGGGCTTTTGAACCGTAACCTGGACATAGACTATGGATGGTTGTCAAAACCAAAAAGTGTTATTTTAATGATTGAATCTGATGATGATATTTGTGCTCTTGTTTCGATACAGAATTTCGCGGTAAGTCTATTTAAGATAGAGATTTTGTTTATGGAAAGATTGATATGGAAAGATTGATAAATAAGCATTGACATTAGTCGCTGGAATATTAATTTCTCAGTACTGAATTTATTGACTTGATGTCAAGTGACAGCGCAGTCCAAAGACAACGCCGGGTACCCTCTGTTTTTGAAAGTTAAATTGCTTTTTTCTATATCGTCACTGTAGAATGATTGATAACCTTGTATGTCAAAAAAACATTTATTTTTTATTCTTAGACTCTTATGTAATTTAACTGGTATAATCACGATGTAAGGACTTATTTATGTTATTAATACAAAAGTGCTTTTATATCCTTTGATATCCAAAACTATGGACAAAAACCATTAACGAAATGAAACAAATTTTGTTCGTTTCCTGTAATGTTTGGTTCTCTGGACATACGAGGTTATCATTCTATGCTCCCCTCCTTTCTCATCATTCTTACATCCATAATTATCTTCAGTTTTGAATATATTCAACTAAGTTGGTCTTACTAAGGGGCCAATGTAGTCAACAGGCTGTTGGTAGGATGATGAACAACTAAATATAGTTAAATGAGTCAATTTTACTTAAATCTGGTATAATAATTGTAATATTTTCAGTGCCCAGTATTTGATAACGAAAGAGATATATTGTATGATGGATATTACCTCACGATGACTAGACGCGGTGGAATCACGCTTACTGTGAGTATTTTTGGTATACCCTCCAGTTCCATTCAGTTTGGTATACAGGCAGTCCTCGACTTACGTCGTTTCAAGTTACGTGGAACAATATTTTGACACTATTCCTCAAGCATACGTCGTTTGTTTCGATTTCCGGCATAGAACATTTTTGAAGAAAATGATCCTAATTTTGAGAAAAGTTTCTACATTAATAACAAAATTTGTGCAGCCGATCAGTGCTAACCTAACATGCCGTAAGTACGAGGACTGCCTGTACATCGGGTAATAGGGCAAGTAGTGGCTTACGGCCAGAGACAAGCAGAGGATAGAGCGGAGTGGAGGCAGCAAGTCGACGTATCGCTTAGGGCTTTTCAAGACAGGAAAGACCTTCAGTAATGAAGATTACGAAGAAGAGATGTATAAGGCAGACAAACAAACTGAATATTTGTGTGATAGATTTTAATGTGCGAATATATATATTTATAATTTTATGTTATTGTTGTTATTTAATACATTTTTTTTGTTAAAATGTAAACCAAAAAACATAAAAAAATTCAGACCAACACTAATATAACTATTCAGATACGGATTAATCTATTTATTTATTTATGAAATAACATTTATTTATTTATAAGTAATCTTATAGCTACACATTTATATTATAAAAGAAAACAGTTAAACAATAAGCCAAAACAGATTACATAAACAAAATATATACGAAACAGAAAAAAAGTAAATTAATAGATAAAAAAAATATATACGAAACAGAAAAAAAGTAAATTAATAGATAAAAAAAATATATACGAAACAGAAAAAAAGTAAATTAATAGATAAAAAAAAGGAAACCGATTTTAAGTTGTAGTTGTAGTAAATAAACAACTTAAACATTTAAAGAAAACTAAATTGTTACTACTGCTAAATAAAGTCTTAAAATATTTCATCACATCCTCTTTGGTAAGGTGGAAAATGTAAACATGATGTGGTTTTTCAGCAAGACATGTTCCCGATAGGCTTTTACATAGTTTTCATAGTGAAGACCTCTGATGAGGACTGTAGTGGTCAATCCATATCTAATGCAACTTTACCAAAAATGGCTCAGTATTTCGGATGGGACGACAAAGTGAGTGTACCAACAAATGATGGCAGAGTCAAGAGTTTTAGGTGAGCTTTTTTCTCAGCGTATTTAAATAATTGTGGGTATATCATTTTTTTTATTATTTATTTTGCAGAATATAATCGAAATGGTATATTTGAAAACCATTGGTTAATTAATGTAACCATAGCAGTTTTGTTTAGGAGCGCGACAAATGCATATAAAAATAGTTATTTTGTTTTTTTATGTTGCCTAATGTTAGGCTATCTATTAACTGATTGGGTACTCCGTTTATTAGCCGCGGTAGCAAATTCCTAAACATTCTCTCTTAGACGTGGTTTGATCTCGTAGTACAGAGCAGAACTTGCGTTTGTACGTCATGCTCAACTCGTTTTATGTTATCTCAAAAAAAGTATTTTTCCTGTTATGGGCAGTATTATTTTTTAACCGATAGACATGAAAACTTTGAATTTGTAGGAGAGTTCGGTAAAATAATATTAGCTGAGGAATGGTTTTAAGAAGTAAACATTATATTGCTATCAATTTTTTTTTACGTGACAAGGTCTAATAAATCGATGGAAGCCGGCTGCACGCACGAAAAAGCATGACCAAATGTCCCGTTACTCTCATTGTCCCGTTACGCTCATTGTAGGTTTGCGCCGCATCTACCTCTCTTCCACTCGAATGTTATGACGTTGTCACGTTAAACTATCGTCCTTAAACAGACTTTACAGCCAACTTTTTTCTTTTCAGTCTCCGAGTGATTGAGACAATATCATATAGAGAATATATGATAGCTGCCGGAACAGCTCTTGGGTTTTTCCTGTCTTTCTATATAGCTTTCATAATAGTGATTGTATGTCAAAGACGAAGAAGGGATCAGGGTAAGTTATGAGTTTATAGGAAGTACAATACGTATTTAAATGTTTTATTAAATTTAATATTCAAGTAACACTATTCCTCTTTTCTTTGTTAGACACACGCCATTAATTTTTTGGTCTAAGTCCGGTTTCTTAGCGATAGGTTAGTTCACCTTACGAACGAGTATTTAATGCGTAGAAAGAAAAGTCTATTGGTTCGAGCCGTGTTCAAGCCGATTCGCAAGCCAGGGTCGCACGATGAAGCCAATGGGCCAACTGTCTAAATAGTATGTGCGTTGAGTGTGCCTTTTTATGTGGATATAAAGGGTATTTCAACAAGAAGTTTGTTTTTCAATTGTGGCAACACCGAGAACGTGATAGTTTTGACATTTAGTTTTTGGCGGTATTCGTAGCAGGTGCTTTGGCAATTATTACAATGAATTTAATTTCGCTCGAAAATCGCATTAAAGTAATTCAAATCCACTATAAAAATGGTGGTTCTGTTAAAGTTACATTTCGTAAAATTCGTGATATTTTCGGCCAGCATAATCGTCCTTCTGAGACCGCTGTTAAGAATTTGGTCGCGAAATTTGAGTCGACAGGCTCGGTACAAAATGTGCCAACACCAACACGTGTTCGACCGGGTCGTTCAACAGAAAACATCGCCGCCGTGAGCCACAGTGTTGAAGAAGATCAAAATTTGTCAATTTCACGACGTTCTCAACAATTGGGGTTATCCAAAAGCACAACATGGCGAATTTTGCGAAAGGATTTGGCTTTGAAGCCTTACAAGATTCAACTGGTGCAGGAATTAAAGCTGATCGACCATTCAAATCGCCGCAGATTCGCTCAGTTCATTCAGGAACAACCTGCTGGTTTTTCTGAAAAAATCATTTTTTCAGACGAAGCCCATTTTCATTTGTCAGGGTACGTCAACAAGCAAAATTGTCGCATTTGGGCTTCTGAAAATCCTAAAGCAATTATTGAGAAGGCTTTGCATACTCAACGTGTTACTGTGTGGTGCACTATGTGGTCTGGAGGCGTGATTGGGCCGTTTTTTTTCGAAGATGAGGCTGGAAATGCGGTAACAGTCAATGGATCACGGTATCGCGAGATGTTAACCACTAAATTTTGGCCTATTATTGATGACATGGATATCACTGAAATGTGGTTTCAACAGGACGGTGCCACATGTCACACAGCCAATGAAACGATCAATTTATTGCAAACCAAATTTCCCGAGCGCGAAATTCAGCTGTTCTTAGGCCAGCCAGATCGTGTGATTTAACACCACTGGATTATTTTTTGTGGGGCTATGTTAAAGACAGAGTCTATACGGAGCCAATCGAATCGATTGCAGCCTTAAAACTCAAAATCCGTGATGTCATTAACGAAATAGACCCTCCATTTTGCCAAAAAGTGATTAAAAATTTTGATGAAAGAATCAACATCTGTCAGCGTGGTCGTGGTGGACATTTGCCAGATATCATTTTTCATTCATAATTGCCAAACTTTTCTCTTTGTAATACAATAAAAATTTTATTCATTTTCCTCTAAATTCTTTGTTTTATTTTGTTTTAGAAAACAAAGTTCTTGTTGAAAAACCCTTTATAATAAATATAGACACTTAAAGATTCGTTATTTATTTTCTAATATTATGGATATGTTAGGGTCTTATTAAAATGTTCTAATCTATTATTATTATTTATCAACACGAAAGTTAAGACAAAACATTTAAATTAATGAATATTGTGTTCGTATACGGTCGTTCGTAAGAGCAGTGTTGGTCTATTTGATCCCCGGTTGTGCACCAATGGACTGGTATATGTGCGCATTTAACATTCGCTCGAACGGTGAAGGAAAACATCGTTAGGAAACCGGCTTGCCTAAGACTAAAAACGTCGACGCTTTGTCAGGCACAGAAGGCTGATCACCTACTCGACTATTAGATTGACATAGATCATGAAACAGATACAGAAATCTGAGGCTCAGACCTAAAGAGGTAGTTTTGCCACTGATTACTTTTTAATTTATACGTTCGTTCGTATACGTTAAATGTAACGTGTATTTTGAATTTTTTTTAGACATATGTAATAGAAATATACAATAAAATAAATAAGTCCACAAGGAGGTACCTAATATCTTCTATTAACATATGTACAATAACAGTGTTAATAAGATGCCTAAAGTTGAAAATTAAAAAAAAAATATTTATGCCTAGAAACACTTTTGCCGCCAATTACGCCGCACGACAATTCGCAAGTGTCGTTTATAAGACCAACACTAGATGGCAGTAGCGGGAGTCGATACTGCGCAGGCGATCTACCCACTAAGACAGGTTAGTCCCGCTGCGTCCAAATGGACCTTAGCACCAAGAAATACATATATACTAATTTTATGATAAATAAAATGTCCCTCGGTCGCGGTCTACCTGTACCATAAACTAAAGAACTACTGAATGAGGTTTTCAATAAATCCGATGTAAAGTTACTAAAATATAAATCTTGCCACAATACATGGAAGCCTTGCAGGAAAACCTGCAGGCAGAAGATAGGTTATATGTCATAAAATCTTAGGTTATAATTCTTTAGGGTGTGACCAAATATAGCGCGGCATTCGAGCGCGGCGTGTCTCGCGTGGCAGTTTGTCCATGTGCCGCGCGCTTTATTTTGTGCAGGTGCATTAGCATTAGGGATGATCGATATTAGAATGATGTTATCCAACATCGATGAATTTTGCAATAAGAATTGACAAAGAAATAAAGTATAGTGAAATGGTTCGAAATTTATTAAGACACAGAACACATTATTACATATTTTGGTATTTTTTTATCAACTGACTGAATGTAAAGTAATATTGATAAAAAAGAACCTTTTAATCTATTTCTTTGTTGATAAATAGTAAGGAAGTGTGAGAGCGAAGAGAGATTTGTGGATGCGTTCATAGAAGACTTACATTTTCTCGTAAGTGGCATTGGTCGTGCCGAGGCTGTGAGCCATTCCGTTAACATCAATGTTACGATATTTTTCGTATAGCATCCCTAATTCGCATTGAGCATTTGTTGTTGTGTCCTACGAATCCCGCATGTTGCTGCCGCGCGCCTTGCACGCCCTGTTTGGTCACGCCCTAAAAGTACCTACCTACCTGCCTTGCCATATGGCAAGAGTCCCCATAGTAGTTACTAACTCTAACTGAAACTACATAAAGAAGTTATTATTTTAGATGGCAGTTCATCTTCCGACACCGATTCCGATTTATCGACTGTGGACGATGTAAATACTGAAAGTAATTTATACTTGCAAGGGAATAAGCTGTGTGTCGCTAATCTTTCTAGGTATGTACAAGAAATGACAATTAATAATTTAATTCATTTTTGGGCGTTGGCTTGGGCGTGGTTTATAGTCGTTTGAATCAGGGGTATCGATTGTGTTTTGTTTCTTTGTGTGAAGAAAAACTCACGGTAAAGGAAAACATCGTGAAGAAACCGGCATTTCTTGGACCCGAAAATCGCGGCAGAGTAAACAGAGTAGAATAGTTTACCAATTGATGGTAATAAAATTAGAAATTATTGTAGGTAATTGGTTAAATTTGTTTCTTTTTTCTCTACCCTCCCTATAACGAAATTATTTTATTCCCTGTTATTATATTCAGTTACTAACAAAGTTTCTTGTATTACAATTCGAAATAGAAATATTAAAGGACAATTAATTTCAGATGCCGTCCACGTGTGTTGTCAGCGAGGTCTAAAATGTATCTTTGGAATGTTTTGACTGTCGCAGTGTTTTATACGTTACCCGTAATACAACTCGTCATTACTTATCAAAGGGTGAGTAACTTTTGCAGGTTCAAATGTGTTAAATAATAATAATTAAGCCTCATTTATTCCTTGATACATTCATCCATCTTTACGAAATTTACACACTTTCTATAGACCTCTTGTAGAGTATATGCCTCCTTCAATTGGCTCTATCTCTCTCTTATCACCAACTTCTTTAAACTCATCAGCCAACCGTGCAAGGGGGCGACTTGTCTTTCTTTTCCCTGGTGGCTCTTTTCACGATGTAGCATGTATTAAAGTTTCCTCCAAATTGTTCCATTTGTCACTAATCTCGCCACCATTTTCCAATCCACCCTGCTATCCCTTTTATTCCATATCATCTTTAATGTTAAAAAAATAGGGTTACGAAATTGGTTCCAATAAATAACTGATTTCATAATGATATAATATATATTTATTAATGCCTATACATTTTTAATTACATACTTCAACTGTACATGTACTAATTATCTTCGGTGAAAATACAATTCGACAGAAAGATACTTTAAACGTATCTAGAATTTTTTTAATTGTGCTTTTGTTGTTTTATTTATTTAGTACTCCTACCTAACATAAATTATATATAACAAGAACGAATACTAAAGATATAGGCAAAGATGAAATACATAATATAAACAAGAAGGGAAGGAACATTTACGAAAGGAAAAAATTAATAAATACACTTAAAGAACCTGTATAATTGTCTTTTGTTATATATGTCGCAGTAAAGTAGTTAATCAATCAGAGTTAATTGAATCCCTAGACAGTTAGTTAAATATCGATACTCAATCGACTCGCTAAAGTTCCGTCAGACAAGTAATTTAACAAAATGTTTAACGAGTTTCCAAAACGTTTCTAGACAACAAGACGCAATTCAACTTTGGTAGGGTGACCAAGATAATTGATTGGAAAAAAAATATATTTTACTATATATATTGTCGTTTAATATTACATTATTTAGGCCAATAAAAATATTTTTTTTTGTTTAATGTTTCTTTAATTTAAAAAAATAAAACCTGCTCTGTTTTACCTTTATTAATGGCATGTAAGTACTTTAGTGCGACATATATAATATATGTTAGCTTTAGGATTGCGAAGTAAAAAAATAAAACTGAGTTTTTATTCCTTCTTTTTTCAGTTACTCAACCAATCGGGAAATCAAGATCTATGCTATTTCAACTTCCTATGCGCGCATCCGCTCGTTGTTCTATCTGACTTCAATCATGTGTATTCAAACCTCGGATACATTTTACTGGGATTCTTATTCCTCATAGAAGTTTGGAATCGACACAGGAAATATGTGGATGTCAATGTAAGTATAAATATTGCGGTAAAATCTCAATATTTGAAAATTAACTTATTGTGTTGACGGTTTTCTAGAAATTTCTTCCTAAAAAGTGAACAACTCAATTTTTTTTATATTATAATAGAAACGACAAAATATCAATCGTTTGAAATTCTAGTTTTTTTTAATTGTCAAAACAATACATAAAATAAAAAATAAATAAAAAATATTATATTGACCCCCCAGCTCGGTATACCCCAGCACTTTGGTCTTTTATACGCGATGGGAATTGCTCTGGTCAGCGAAGGTCTCCTCTCAGCAGCGTACCACGTGTGTCCCAATAGCATGAATTTCCAATTTGGTGAGTTTACATATAATAAAAAAAAAACCTGTCAATTGGATTAGTGGTGGATTAAAGTTAAAAAAATCATCTTTCTTGACCGAGAAATTTGTAGACAAACATAATATTTCAGATGAGAAAATATAATATGTTTTTTCTCATATATTTTGTATTTGTGTAGACACGTCGTTCATGTATGTAACTAGCGTGCTGTGTATGGTGAAAATATACCAATCGCGTCACCCGGACATCAATGCGCGGGCGCATGCCACATTTGGAGTTCTTGCTTTGATTATATTTATTGGTGAGTAACAACTGTTATTGTAATCCTAGAACTAATTTTCCGCTCTTTTGACGGCATAATGTGTATGTAGCTAAGGGAGCGTTCAAGTATTAAGTCACGCTATTTTTGGAGATTATTGACCCCCCCCCCCCATGTAACGCATGTAATAACGTTTGTGTGTACCCAAGTATAGTAAAACGTTTCGTGACCACCCAGTGACTCTTTATACCTAAAAGTTACCAGTGTATGGTGTAAAGTACTGGAAAGTCGAAAGTAATTTTAACAATAACGCGTAATTCAATCCCCGCCCCGCATCGTAACGTTTTAAAAAAAAAGGTGGACCCTCCTCCAAATTCGTTACGTAATACTTGAACGCTCCCTAATCCAGTGGCACCACAATCATTATTGTTTATAATTTTTATAGGCTAATGACATCTGATATTGATTTTGGGAAAGGTCTGAATAGGCCGGAATATGTATTTTGATCCCATGTGAAATTTCCCTTTTGAAACAAAAACTCGTGTGATTTTTTTATTTAATAAATAACACTGGTATAATTTTACACAAGAGTAGTGTTGATCTAGTGTCTTCTCTCTGAGGTTTTAGGTTCGATATCCGGATGTGGGCTAGTAGTCAAAATGTGTTACATTTTAAACTCGTAAGGTGAAGGAAACCGGCATGTCTTAGACGCAATAAGTTGACGACGTGTCAGGCACATAGAGCTGATCACCAGCGTGCTTCATAGACAAACATATACAGTAATCTGAGTCCAAAAGTCCAATAGTTGTAGCGGCACTGGGTTTTTAATAGTTAAAAAAAAATCGCATCTCATGTTAATAATAGTATTAGGTATTTTTTAACTTTTATTACAGGGTTGGTGGGAGTACTAAATGCTAATTTCTACTTCTGGGTGGCATTTACCGTTCTTCATCTGGTCACTTGCTTGGTGCTCACCTTCCAGATATATTATTTGGGCAGGTTTCGATGGGGTAAGTTTACAATAGATCTGTCACTTTGACAATTTTCTCGATTTCGGGATATTATTGAAATCTATTTATTACGGGGAATTGCCCGTAATAGCCCAAATACACAATCCACCCATGTTAATAATAAACTTCTTATTTTATTTTTATTTACTAACTTTTTATTTTTTTATTGAGAAAAAGCTTGCCAACGCTCGACACACTGACACATTGGTAAAAAAAAATATTGGTTGTTTGTAAAGTAGGTTTACGATCGAGATGTTTACGTGATAACGTCTTATTGGTGATATAAGTTTTTGGGAAGTAAGGAATTAATGAAGATAACAATTTTTTCAAATTTTAAATTACATCTATCGTTTTATTCACACTTTTGATGATAAATTTCGGGTGTAAAATGACAAGTTTACTTATTCGACTATGATATACATTTTTCTTACAAACCTTAACCGCACGAGAAAATCCCCATTCGTTTGTATGCCGCTAGAGTGAGAGAGACGGGAGATCGGTCCGTCTCTCTCTCGTTATACCTGCGATCGCGCTCGTGAGGTTTTGGTGTGACACAAGTTTCTGAACATGTCACCCGACTAAAACAATTTTAAAGACGTTATCACGTCAAAACAAACACAAAATACAATGCTTAATGTGACAAGCACTTAAAGGCAAAAATGACATACATATAGAGAACATAACCTATTATTAAACAAAACAAACATTACAAAAAAAACTTCTTTCTTTTTTCTAATAAGTAAGTTGCCTCGTAGATTATGAAACCCTCAATAAATCCTGGAATTCTAAAATATATATCGTTTTAGAAGGTGCCGTGATATACAAAGCACTGACTGAGTTCGTTCGGCAACCGTTAGCGGCCGTTACGCCCACGCATTGTGGAAGGTGTGTGTTGCTAGTCATCGCTAATCTTGGTAACTGGGCGATCGCTGCCTATGGGTAAGTCGTACAAATTAAATATTTATTTTATAGATTACATAAATAAGTATATACACTTAAGTTTGAATGTACTTGTAATGGGTGAGATTCAGAAACGATATTTCTCACGAATAACTTGCCTTTTATTTAAGATAATTTTACATCTAAGGGAGCGTTCAAGGATTACGTAACGAATTTGGGGGTTTGTCCTTTTGTAAAACGTGCAGGGCGGGAATGAATGAAGCATTATTTTAAATATTATTTTCGACTTTCCAGTACGTTACACCACATAATTGTAACTTTTAGGTATAAAGAGTGACTGCGTGGTCACGAAACGTTTTATGTACTATATACTTGGGTAAAGAAATACGCTGCTGCCACTCTTTGCCATGTACCAACTGCTGTTTCCTTAATTTGGTCAATTCCAATCCCAAAGTAATTGATAAAAAAACTAGTTTTAAATACTTTTGAACTTGATAATTTTATTTTAATAAAATCGCGAAATTTAAATTTACCAAAATTATACTTATTTTTTTAGTACTAAATTAATTCGATTCTTAAAAGGCCGGCAACGCACTCGCAAGCCTTCTGGCATTGAGTATCCATGCGCAGCGGTATCACTTAACATAAGGGGAGCCTCCTGCCCGTTTGCGTTTGTTCTATAAAAAAAAATATAGTGTAAACTCTTTATAACGAATTTCAATGGACCGAGCATTTTTGTTCGTTATAGGGAACGAAGAATTAATGTATGGGTATTGGGTTAAACCAAATAAATTTAAGTCATCTTTGCGTTATAGAGAGTTTGTCGTTATAACGAAAGACGTTATAAAGAGTAAACTCTATATATATTTTTGTTCGCAGCGTAACTCAGCATAGCCGCGATTTCGCGTCTCATCTTCTTCTAGTGCTGATGAGTAATCTGTTCCTTTACACACTATTCTATATCGTTATGAAACTCTTGCATCGCGAATCCATTCGATGGTATAGGTAAGTATTACACACACACACACGCACAAACTAATGTTTTATTTTAAGAATTTAATAAATTTGGATAGTTTTAATAATCTATTTCATTATTATAAATTTAATATTTAATTTATTTTTTTGGGAATAATTTATTGAGAATATTATGAACGATTAATTCTCAGTTTCGTGATAAATTTCGAGCCGTTATGAAAAATCAGTGGCGCTACAACCTTTTTAGGTCTGGGCCTCAGATTTCTGTATCTGTTTCTTAATAGGCAAGTAGGACTTTTTGGGTCTATGGCAATCCGGTTTCCTCGCCATATTTTCCTTCACCGTTCGAGCAAATGTTAAATGCGCACATATCCAGAAAGTTTCATGGTGTACAGCCATTTGAACCTACGACCTCATAAATGAGAGTCGCTCGCTGAAGCCACTAGGCCAACACTGCTTGAACGTCTAAACCAATTTAATTTCTCACTGATAATATTCAGCACGTGTCGAAATTACAAAAGGTTTTAAGTTAGTAATAATATGTAAAATTTTATACTTTTCAGTTTTACAACTAAATATATTTTTCAGCTGGGTGTTCATCGCTTTGACATATACAGTGTGGTTCAGTTCGAGTTATTTTTATCTTGATTTGAGCACTAACTGGGCAGTAAGTGATACAATTTTTTTTAATATATATCATAGTCAGTGAAAAATTAATCTTAAAAAGATTTTTTAATTTTTTTCATTAACTTTTATATTATTTCTACCGCCGATTTTGTGTTAACGCATAGATATAGAAGTGCTGGGATCGATGCCTGGCAAAACAATTTTTTTTTTTGGGAAAAACGGACAGGAAGCTGTCAAGTAATACCGCCGCTCATAGACACTGACATTGCCAGAGGGTTCGCAAATGCGTTGCCGGCTTCTTAAGAATTGGTACGCTCGCTTCTTGAAGGCTCTAATTCGAATTGGTTCGTAAATACTTCAGTGGGCAGCTGGTACCAGATAGTGGTGGTCCGCGGCAAAAACTGCTTGAAAAACGCTCTGTTGTGCAACGACGGACGTCGAGGTGATACGGATGGAATTTCGTATTCTACCTCGACGTCCGATGTTAAAACTATTACCTATTATTTTGGGTGGCATTAGTCTTATGATATTGAAACAAAACTTATTTATTTCTAGTTGACACCAGCGCAATCTCGACAGAATAACAAGGTGTGCAGTCTCTTACAACTCTACGATTCTCACGATATTTGGCACTTTATGTCTTCTACAGCCATGTTTTTCTCCTTTAATATGTATTTAACTATTGACGACAGTCTCTCGCATGTGCCCAGAGGGGATATTGCCGTGTTTTAGGGACCATTTCTTATTTTTGAGTCCCAAATCTACGCCAATTGAGGCTGTCTATGGTGCATTTGCACAGATTGCAAAATTGTTTGCTTGTTTATGAGTTGTCAATTGTTTTTTCCTATAATAATAAAAAACTGTTCAATTGGCCATCGAATTCAGACGATGGATTTAAGTACCTAAGTATTTTGTGTGCCGTTTAAACAGTGTCTGCCCACAGTTTAGTTCGTATATGGCGGCGCTGAAGTCGTTTTCCCACAACTAGGCCCCATGAAGTTAAAAAAATCATTCATAGGTGAAACTGTACGCTTCTATAATAAACTACCAAGTGATGTGGTAAACTTGTCAAATAATAAATTTAAGAAAATTATAAAACAGAAGCTCTCTAGGAAAGCTTATTATAAAATATCGGATTACCTAGAAGATAAGGAAGCTTAGAATTAAAAATAATTTGCTCCAGCTATTTAATTTAATTGTAATAGTAATAAGCATTGTAAATAACAAGACGAACAAAAAAAACCAGCCCGAGGTTCTTGCCTTTCTCCTTGTGTTCGGGTCGCGATTCCGAATAGGCGGTCGAGTTGATAATTCAAAGTAATCATGTGATTGAACTGAATAAATGACTTTTGAATTTGTCTCTCTTGCTCTCGTAGTTATGATACACTGGGGCTACGTCCGTCTCCCTCGCTCTCGTTTCTTCATGTAGCTTATTTGTTCAGCTACATGTGACTGCCACGCCGCCAGGCGGCAATTTGGGGCGCAGAAAGTTTATCTTCAGAGTGCCAATAATAACTGTGCTTATATCTTACGTCTGAATTCGTGAATCCTTACGTAAACAGCTACCAAATATAATAATAATGTATTTATTTAGACATTTATAGGTCCATATGTTTATTATTGTGTTACAATATAGATTGACACTTGATTGAAAGGAATTTAAATTGTGATTTAATTACGGTTTCTATAAAGCAAACTTTGTAAAAAATAGCTTAGTTTTTTACGTCAACACCACATGTAGAACGTTTTAATATGACACAACTTAGAATAGTTAAATACACCGACGTTTTTGCTCTCTTTCTCTATTTAAGAATGAATCATTTAGCGTAAGATAACAAAAAAATGGTTTGCGAAATTGATTCCAGTTTGGTAGTATTCCTACTATACAGAATATTTTTCAACGACATTTTAAAAAGTTTCGTTCTCTCATAATGAAATTTGACAGAAAGAACGAAACAGTACTTTAGTTGAAGGAGTCCTATTTAGTTTTTATTAAAAAATTCCGTATTTTTGTGTGTATACTAGAATTTGTAGTAACAAATTGTGAGACAGTTTGTCTAAGTAAGCACATGTAAAGATGTTCGAGTGTGTGAATTACGTAAATATATTTTCGTTTTTATTCACTTCTAAACGTTTGTCATAAAAATTATGTTATTTGTGTTAATGCTGTGTAAACGATGGTGTGTTAAGTTAAATTCATGATCTCAAATATTCCCTTAAAATGATAAATGAGTGTCTTAATATGTGTCTTTTAAACTATAATTATGCTGATACTGTCGCTGTCTAGATATATATAAGTTAGTCCGTTTGTCATATTTCTTTACAAAGACGAAATATTGAGCCTCGTTCCCGGCGAAGCGGTAATTTCGTTAGGCACAGAAGACTGACATAGTGTCATGAAAAATATAACTATTATATTTATTTGCGTTAAATATTGATTTTAAAATTTACCTAATGTTTTGTAATTTAAATATAGTTTATGTAATTAGTTACTAATTTGTACTGAGCGTGCTATGTAGGATTACGTTCAAAAATGCTTGTAACATTGTATTGTTTTAGAATATTGTATTATGAATTTTACTAGTCTGTAAATATAGTGCTATTTGTATGAAGTCTTTTATTTTCCCTAATTTAACTGTAAACAACATCAAGAAATTTAATTATGGCAGGGTCAGACGATCAGTAAATATCTCGATCCAATATCACGATACCTGTCTCAATATATATTGAATCAGCTACGTCAATATCGTCAGTAGTTAGTAGGTCAGACTATCATACTTCGGAGTAGACGTGTTTCGTAATAATGGACGATAAAAGTAAGGCCTGTATTGCCATAACACATGCCAAACTTTAACTTACCTTAATGCTATATTAAGGTATGAGTGAGAGTAAGGTAAGAGCAATATTCAAATCTGATTTATTGTTAGCTGGCAAGCTGTACAGTACAATTACCTTTCATTGTCAAAATCTATCTATACCAATGTGATACGAGTTGTAAACTTTGATCAGTGATCCTAAAACAGAATTGTGCTTTGTGGTAAAGGGTTGAATAAAATTCTCAAATATAGCAATAACGTTTATTGTGTATAATGAATTTATCACCTACACTACATTACAAGCCAGATTCAACTGAAATTACAATATTTTACAATACTCCAGCATCGCTCCCTCCCGAAGCTTAAAGCTCATATTAATTCTTAATTACAAACCGTATTTGTTATATGCACCAATAAAACCCCTAGTTTCATTACAACCTAGGTTAAATAACTCCTTAATTTGATCGACGCATTTGGAATAATAAGAAAAAAGACTACAATGTTTAGTCCACGTTTTATAAGAACTTAAAGAATTAAATTTGCTATTGCTTAGTTATTTGTCTTTATTATTTAAAACAGATAACATACATAAATTAACTTACACTAGGGGTAAACAGATTTAAGTTAAAAGTGCAATAATAAATATCTAAATGAGTATTAGCTGCCATAACATGTATCAAATACGATTTTCGCTTATGAAAAATACTTTTGTCAAAATGGATACAATAGGGGTTTCTTAGTTATACAATTGGTTCAAAGGTCTATCGTGAAGCCTCAAAACAATTTTCAAACAGCCTTTTAAAACGTGGTTTAATCGTTACCATGGCAACCATTCTGTTTTCATATTTCCGTAACCATGGCAACAAGCGGTATTAAGCTATTGGCTCAATCCCCATCTGGTCTTAGCTGGTTGAAATACGATATTCAGATCGTACTGACTTATCACATTAAATAATTGATGTTTTACCATTTGTGCCCTTAACCCCTTTGATTTCAGATATTATATCCACGTTTTTCAAGTTTTACTCGTAAATTAAATTTTTTTTAAACTTATTTGCTTCAAAATTGATTTAAGGCTTTACGATTCGTGTACATAAAGTATTGCTCTCGCTAGAAGCGAGAACGGCAACATTTTACAAGGACACTATTGTCTACGACAAATCATAGACATTAGCTAGAATATGGCTACAAGATATTTGGCAAAGTCACAGTCTGAAGAAACACGAGTGATTTTTTATAACATATTTTTGTCATAAGAATAATAAGCACAAGTTTTCTAAATAAAACGTGGACTAAATATACCGAACAAATTATACATAGGTTGCCATGGTAACAATATATTTAGTTCACGTTTTTTCGCTGTACATACATAAAAATCACTCGTTGCAAGGGAGATAAATCTAAATATTAAACTGTATGCTAAAGTTAATCAATTCGTATTATTGTCTGCTATTTTACTGAATTTATCGTACGAGTTATAATTTATATATTTAGTATGGATTCTTGCCCAATCTTCTCCATATGACACTACCTTTTGGAAGGGGCAACTAGTCTTTATTAAATAGTGCCTTTTTAATAGGCCTAATTGAAATAAATGATTTGACTGATAAATTAGATTTTATAAAATATGTATCACCTCTCGCACCCAAAATGGCTAAATAGCCCACCTCCGTACCGCCCTGTAAACTAAGGGGGCGGGGGTTTGGGGCGCGCCTAAACACCCCCCTCGCGAGGAAGGGTGAGATTATGTTTGTTAGCATTGGTTGCATCATGCCTGGTGTTCAGATAGAAATAATAATACATTGAGGCGAGATTTCTGTTCATCATGATTTAGAAAACTTTAAGATAATTTTGTTTCTCTGACGAATGATTTTTTGATTGAATCTCATAATTGTAATAATTTGTTGGAAGTATGGCTGTCTATTTCAAAAACGCCCACTAAACTATCTTTTCATTAAACGTAAAATATAACTCGTACCTACGATATATAAAAATAGTAAATGCATTTTGTCATTATATATGGCAACAATTATGTAAAAAAAAACATAGAAAATTATTAACAAAATTTAACTTATTATATTGTGATGATCGTGCTCAAAACTTGGCGATTCAGCCAAATTCAACTATAAATACAGTTGCGAACATGTTTTATACAAAAGCGATTAATTACTAAATAAATAAAAAAATCAACAATTTTTCACGAACAAAAGTTAAAGGACCACAGTTTAATTATTAAATAACATAAAACAAGTATAAATAAGCAATGAAATACTTCTATTGCCAAACTTAGTAGATACCTTCAAAGCGTATCAAAAACGTACAACTGTGTGTCACCTTCACTTGTATTCAACGTCATACGGGAAAGACAAGGACAAACGATTCAATGGAAAATTTTTGTTTATTTTTGAAGTTATTCTTCTTTAGGCGCGTTATGGAAAATTGATGAGAGTGAAATTTTACGATGCGGGCGCACCGTGACACAAAATTAACAGAATGAAGTTGCCCACGGAAGATGCTACGGCATTGGACATAATTTAAAAACAACATTCGAATAATAATAGAATTTATGTTACACTTAATGTAAGAGAATAATAATAAATATTTATTTATTTAATTTTTAAAATGTAAACTGAACTTTACTGACTATAATGACTCCTTTTCCAGTCTTTGATTATTTAATTGTAATTAATTATTTGCATGCAATCAAAAAAAATTTTTAATAATGCCAAAGAAGTATAACTTCTTAGGGGCCATCCATAAAGTACGTCACACGTTAATGGGGAGGGAGGGTATCACCGAAGTGTGACATCGTGTGACAAGGGGCAAGGGGGGGTCAATACTTCTGTGACGTCACTTGTTAAAAATTTACGAACTTGATCTATATTTAATTAATTAAATGAAAATAGCTGTTTTCTCTCGATTATTTTTAAAGAAATACATAAATTTTAAAAAATTGTGACGTCAGATCAGGAGTGGGGGGGGGGGTTTATAAAAATGTGACAACCTGTGACGGGGGAGGGGTTCAAAAGTCCTAAAATTCGTGTGACGTACTTTATGGATGCCCCCTTACGCGCGTACATATGTACACGCACTCTTTTTTTTCTAATGAATTTGTGTTTTAATCATGGACTCACAGCGTACTTTGGAAGTACAAACATGACAACTAAATATTTGTTGATTTGTTGAAGAATTTAGGCCTACGTTTTACAAATTTAATAGTTAAACTGTTCCCATTAATATTTCTATCTAAACTTTTCATAAATATCGAAAGCTACGCTAAGCATCATAGACCGTTGGATTACCCTCAAAAAACAATTTTTAAAATAACAATGAGAAATAATATTATTGAGGGTAGTCAGAAAAAACGCGATTAATAAGCACTCATTAAATCAACGTCATTTTCAAGTTCAAGACAGCTCTATGATGACTTTGACGAAGTTAAAAACTTAAGTCGAATATATGTATATGTCGCTTAATTAGCCGTTCAGCCAACGCATTTTTTTATGGCCATAAGTAGCCTACGCATTTTAAACTGAGTAGTCGGGCAATAAATGTCACTGACAGTGAAATTTATTGCCAGACTACTCAAATTACTCAGACTTTTTAACCTAATTGGCTGAGACATTCATTCAACAGCTGTCAAAAATTTGACAGTACTGTTTAAAACTCCGTCAAACTCATTCTAGAGAGTGATATTCACAATCACGTGACGTAATTTATTTACCTACTTGAGCCTGTACGAGCTATTCAGAAATCAATATTCTGAACAATGCGTATACGTGATAAGGTATCCCGTATACGTATTGTTCAGATACGTACGTAGGTACGTACGGGATATATGTCGTAATTGCGTAAGCACCGACTGTCATGTTTCTGTCTAATAACACTTTGTTTTATGAATGCGAATTGCATCAAAATGTCATCTTGGACAGTGAAGCACTCAACCGTTACAAAAATGACCGCTGTGGTCACGTGATCGAAGCCAGGCATGTTAAATTTTTGTATACACAATAGATTACAATTTACGAAAATTAAAATAATGATGTCATCAGTATAACAAATCATAAGATTTCACATTTAGCGATTTACCTAGCTTTAAATCGACGGTGTTTTTTGTCACGTTATTCGCGTTACCGTCTTTATTTAACTGTCAACCGGCGTTTGTGCTGCTCTGTGACTTCTGTTCGAACAACGCCGCCATATCTCGTATGTTGTATGACGGTGATGTTTTCTCTTTCCTGAAAATATTTGTATTTATAGTCTAAGATCCGAAATCGATAATTCATCTTATAAATTCGAATTGCGATTAATATAAGTCTATTTTACTACCAAACTTGAAAACAGTAGTATTTAGTAGAAAAGCAAATGCAATTAGGAATGATATAAAATACGAATCGTTTAGTGCTTTGTCAAACTATGTACAAAATTATCTAGGTATTTAGATTTGGGCTCTACGTGCCAACGATTTTCCAAACAACTGTTTAGTATCTGGTATGGAAGATCGTTGGCAGACGTGCAAACTATACATACCTATCGTCCCTGCTTCGACTGGCTTCCCCGGTAAAGTCCTGAACTGGACTCAAAGGCGACGGGATAGTATCTAAAGCATTAGCACTCCTGGCCAACGAAAACCTCATTCGTTGGCCCAGATCAACTGTATTTCTTCTTTCGAATTTAGCTTCTTTTAATCTTTCACAATTCTCAATTCTTTCGTCTTCCTTTTTTAATTTGATCCGCGTCAATTGCTCTGGATTACTTCTAAACGATTGTGAACTATATTTTTCCCGCAAGAAATTCCTACGTTCTTCCTTATACTTCTCTATTCGCTCCCTGCTCAATTTCTTCTCCGTTTCGAAGCCTATTAAGTTCTTTATATCAGGTTTCACGTCGAACCGTTGAACGAGGGATATTTTGTTTTCAGTTGTGGGTGTTATACTATCGATTTTTGGCTCAGGCTCTTCGGTATTGAGGTTTAAATCTGGGAGGAATTTAGACGTCCTTTTAACATCGCGCACTTCTAAACTTTTGCGTCTATCTTTATCTGTACCAAATTCTTTGATGAAGGCATTTTCATCCAAAGATCGAGCGTTGCACGAGTTTTTGGATAATTTGTAAGTTTTTGGTGAAACGGGCGGCGGTAATTTTACGGTTGCGTCTCTTTTCTTCTCCTTAGATATTTCTGGTGTATCCTTTTCCGATGAATTCTCAGCAGAGAACTTAACTTCAGTTTTGAATTTATCAAAAGAAAACGGACCCTTCTGTTCGGTAGGACTTTCGAAACGTATGGCTAATTCACGAACATTTAAATTTGTTGAGACTTTCGGTTTTATCACATTTCCGTTTTCATGTTCGATAGATTCATTTTCCTTTGCACTTATATCTACTTTATCACAGATTTTTAGAGTATCAACGTTAATATTTTCATAATCACGTTCTGTATTAAAATTAACATTTTCATAATCGATATCTCTTTCCGGAGATTCTAATATCATAGCATTGACTTCTTCAATGCTTTTTCTAAAGAATTTCACTTGACTATAGACATCTACGTTTTGATCTAGATCAGTTTCCGTCGGCGTCTCTAATATAATAAGGTCCTGGGTAAAATCTTCAGGTTGGCACGCTTGCTGAGTTGGCAAACTTGCATCAGTCTGTGGAATGGTTGCTTCTTCGACTATAGACAGATTTTTATCTAAATCTATATCTTCATAGACAGAATCTCTTTCGTTCGTAGGGGTGTCGTTGATTATCGGTTCGTAATCTGGCGATTTTGACTTTGTGGGCGAACGGAATGTAATACTTATGGTCGATTTGAGAGGACTTTTTAATGGACTACCCGGAGAGCTTTTAGACGTACTGGAGGATTGTAAATTTATATAATTCGGCCTCGTATAGTTATAGCACTCGTACAACTCGTCGTGTTTCAAGCTAACATTCGAATAGCTAGACGAACTCTCATGCGACGAAGTCATTATTTTCATTAGGTCCTCTTTCTTCGATATTTGTTCTGAATTTGATGACGTAGACACCGCCGACAGTCTATTGAGATTCTGGTAACTTATATCTGTTGAATGTAGGGGGCTGGCTTCTAAACTCTCGTGTGTTTGTTCTGAATAATCTCGTATATCTTTCATATTTTCGTAATCGGTCGCTTTCAGTTCACATTTGAGACATTTTTCCTCATCACAGTTATCGCAGTCGCTGGTTATTTTTATCGTGTGTTTGTTTTCACTGGTTTCCGAGTCACTCTCCAGCGGATCGTAGTTGGGCGTGACTGGGGTTATGGGACTAGAATTTATGGTACTGGTCGTGAGGTTGCCGGTAGAGGTTTCGGCCGGCCAGTCTATTTTTATAAGGGTAGAATGCCCGTCTTTTCCGTGCCACGTGAGGCGAGTGATCGGTTTGTCCGGGTCATTTAGAACCGGGGCGTGCAAGCCGCTGTAGCGCGCTGAGTTTTTTTGTTTCCGTGGCGAATTTCTTTCTCTGCAAGCGTTTGGTTAATTTAGCCCACAAGTAAGCTATAAACTCTCTACGATACTATGCTAGCTTTGCCGTGAACGATTATTTCTTTTTGATGATTTCTGACTACTTTCTATAAAGAAAACATGTCATATGTGTCTAGACTCTAGAGTATTGTCCAGTACAATGCACATGCATACAATCCATAGTTCAGCTAGAATATTAACTTTAAGGGAATATACAGCGGGTCTCACATTAAATTGACAATGTACAATTGTTTACCTATTACCACATGAGACGTATTTTACGTCCAATGTTTTTTCAACAACACATACAGATACCGGCAAACTTCTTGAGCTTTAAACAAGGGAGTGGGAGAAAGTTTGCGCATCTTACACACAAACGTCAACTGATTTACCAACAACGCGATCGACACGTCACTCTCTCACCGCTGCGCACTACCGCCCAGAGATACCTAAATATGGCTTCTGCGCATGCAAGGACATTTGTTCAAGATGTTTGCCTGTATCTGTAGTAAAAGGTACAGATCTATGATTGTTTTATATGTGAGACACGCCAGGTCTCTAATAAAATTTTCAGAATGGTCGTGAATCATCAAACAAATTTGTATGAAGGTGTTTTCATACAAATTGGTTATCTATGGGGAAGTATGTTCGGGGACTAAGTCGATCATTATTTCAAAACCGCATAGTATCGTAGTAAAGCCATGAAATATTAATATGAATGATAAATTAGTGTTTAGATTGATGTTAGTTAGGTTTACCTGTCTGTGTGTGCGTTCTGTCGCCACAGTAATTTTTACTATCCTGAAAAAAAGTTTTTTGTCTGGAATTTAGCACACAATTATGTATTTTGTATGCGATACAGATCATGATTTAATTTGCTAGAAAATATAATATCTTTTAAAATAGTTTTTAAATATATTATTGTTTTATAACTAACATCATTCTAAAACACTTGTGACTTGAATTAATCCATTTTCTTGCTACAACTATATTACTAGCAAAAACATCTAAAGAACTACTGTATTTTAAAAGAAAACAGATTATTTCTAGCGTACAACATTAATATAAGAGAAAATCAAAAACTTACCTCAGTTTGACATTTGAAAGTGTCGCTTGGAAATCAGAAGTAGAAGACAGCGGACTATCGCGGTCTTTGCACAACCTGTTAACAAAATTTAATTTAGAGTTCATTCATATATTTATTTATTTACAACTATGTATGGCCAAACTTTAACTAAAAATATAATAAAACTATTATACAATTAAGTAACTTTTACAAAATTATTATTATCCATTAATCTTTTTTAAGTATTACCCCCTCCCCACAAATAGGTCGCTATCCTTAATATATATGGTTGCACACTGGCTGAATTTAAAAGAATCCGTATTTATAATTTGTTACAAAAAGGTTTAGGCTTATTTTATGGGTATATAAGTTTAAATGTAATTAATTTAAATTTAACTGTAATTTTTCTATAGCATTAAAATTTAGTTACTGTAATAATAGAGTACATGTAATAAAAATATAAATCATATTAATTCAAGATCTTGTTAAAAATTTAAACCTTGTCGCGGTTCTAGATCAGTAATAGTTTTATTTTATTTTAATGATACTATTTTGATTAGATAGATAGATTATTTTGATGAATAAATTTTATAAAAAATCAGCGTATAAGCATAATTAAGAAAGATGTGTTTTGATTACCGTTTAGCAACAGCCTGCCTCCTTGGGCTTAGTGGTCGGTTGTAAGCGGGTCTCTTCTCGGCTAGTGGGCTGCAGGTTCCGCTCTCGTCGATATAACCCATGTCTTGTTGTTCCAAATTGTCGAGGGCCACGCGTTTTCTAAAAACAAAACACAACTATTTATCCACATGCGTTCTTACAAAATAATTTCCACATCCATTGTTTCACTCCTAAAGTTTTGTTAGAAAAAATAAATAAATCAATGGCGCTACAAGCTTTTTAGGTCTGGGCCTCAGATTTCTGTATCTGTTTGATGATCATTTGTCAATTTAAAAGGCAAGTAGGTGATCAGCCTTCTGTGTCTGACACGTCGTCGACGTTTTTGGGTCTAAGGCTAGCCGGTTTCCTCGCGATTTTTTCCTTCCCCGTTTGAGCGAATGTTAAAAGCGCAGATAAAAAGTCCATTGGTGCATAGTCGGGGATCGAACCTACTACCTCAGTTCTGTTAATAGAACTTTAATTTATTACTAACTAGATTGCTAGTTAGTAATAAATTAAAGTAATGTATTGACAAAGACACTCACACAGAGATACTAAAAAACATTTATCTGTATATATTTTGTGATCATTATTTTTCTTTACATGTAAATAGGTGGTCAGGCATTGGTGACTGACACACGCCACACGACTTTTTGTGTCTAAGAGATATCGGTTTCCTCACGATGTTTGTCTTCAACGTACACCAATGTTAAATGCGTACATATCCATCCATTGGTCCAGGGTTCGAATCTATGACGGCACTGCTTTAGTAACATACTATACTGTCAGAATAAATAACAATATTAAAAAATACCTTTCCAAAGTGTCAGTGGGATGTACTTCAGCGCGTAACAACCTCCTTGGACTTGGCTCGTTACTGGCGGGATTCGAATCCACTGGCGAAGAACAGGCCGAGTCATCCTGGAAATGTTTTAAAGTAAAGAAGATTTGACACTAACTTGACACGAATATAAATATCTATGACAGAATTCCATGTCATTAAGCACAACTGCGGAATCTTAACTTTTTTTATTGGCCAACGACTCCTTTTAAACTCATCCTGTCTCTTTTTTTAAATGAAAAGAGACAGTGAATTCTTCTGCATGATTTGGTTATTATGAATAAGACGGTACTGCCTTTATAGTTAACACGGCACGAAGTGAACTTAAATAGGTTGCTGGGATACACAAAAAAACGCAATATTAAATCCTAAGAACATAACAAAACTCATCTTAAACTTAACTAAACTCAACTTGTCAAACTTAAACTCAAAATAACTTTATTCATATTGGTTACCAAGTAGGTTATATTTAGCAGTAACAATTTAGTTTTTTGTTTAATATATTAAGTTGGTAGTTTTAAAGTTTAATTTCAGTTTTCTTTTTCTTAATCTATTAATGTACTTATGTTTTCTGTTTCATATATTTTGTTTATGTAATCTGTGGCTTTGTATATTGTCTGTTTCTTTTGTAATATGGATGTGTAGCTGTAAGATTACTTATAAATAAATTAACGTAAAATACCTGTGCCTGCTGTCCCGTATCGTCCTCCTCGCTGAACATATGTCTGTCCCTCTCCTGCGGCGAAAGGCGTAAACGCATTCCCGCTAACTCCGCCTGCCACGGCTCAAAGTACGAATCGCAGGAGGACGACCTAAAAGTAAAATTCATAAATACTATTATTTATCGGAATTAATTATGACTTTGTTTGACTTTTACTGTATACACAATTATTTAAACGGCGACTGTACGCGTGAGTACAGAAAATCGTAATAGTCATAGAAAAGTGACGGATCTGACAAATAGTAAACTTTACAGGGCAGCTATTTCAAAATAATATACTCATGTTAGTTTTTGGTCATATCTTTTTAATTCATATTCTGTTATTATGAAAATTGGCAAACAAAAGGGTTTGTTTTGAAACAAAATAAAAATAATAACATTGAATTACATAGTCTTCTAGAAAAATCACATGTTTCTATCAAATCTAACTATTGATTTGAAATTTAAAACACATTGATTTTTTAATTTAGCCGTAATATTTAGTTAATGTGGTATCCAAATATGATAAAAAATGAATTTTTGATTTTTTTTAAATCCGACATTGTGCTACGATCATGACGAAATTATTCCCAGAGTCCAGTTATTTTGGAGGATTTGATCGTCCATTTTGTATAGTTTGTTTGTATGTACAAAAGACTTTCTGTCAATTCAATAAATATAAAATAAAATAATTAATATAAATAGTAATGTAATGATTTTGCATGACATATATATACGTCTTATTTTTTGTAACTATCAAATTAAGCCTTTTTTTTTACCCTTAACGGAAATAGATTTTATATGGAAATGGTCACGTGACCAAGCGTGAGCTATATATTATTTAAAATAACGTCTAATGAATGTTTACCTAGTGTGATGTTTGAGGGGCGCGGCTGCTTTAATCGCTAAAGGAGCCAAGGTATCGCTCTCTGACACTAAAGACTCGCAAGACTTCGCCGGTCGAAGAGTAATTGCCACAATTTCCTGGAAATTTAAAAATTTAAGTTAAGCTTCTCTTGGCGCGTTAGGGAAAAATGATGAGAGTAAATTTCTACGATGCGCGCGCACACCGTCACAAAAAACCGACACCCTGCAGTTAGCTATAGTCAACATTTTAGTATTTTCTACAAACGTGGAATACAAATTTTGAATAGATTTTTATCATGTTCCGCCAAAGAAGTATAACTTCTAACGGGTGTAGATACGTACACACACGTTTTTTCTATATTTATAAGGCTGTACATTTTGCGCACTCAGGCATTTTTAGTTTTATAAGCGTAGCGAATTCCTAAATCGTCGGAGTTAAGCCCCAAGAGTGTAGACAGACGTGGGCACTCTCTTCGACTGTTACATTGCATTCATTCGTTACATAGCATTTAACATTCCATTATTTTGCTTATATTCTATTGTTGTAAGCAAATGGTTAATATAAAGTAAAATTAAAATCCTCCCCGATGACCCAGGAACCATACAAATTGAATATCTACATTATATATTTTGGGCGAAAAGGTTTGAATATGCGAATATCAATATAGTATGTATCAACAATTTGACAGAAAAAGACAAAGAACAATTTCGTAGGGTATTTTGCTTTAAGAAGTTTATTTACTCGCCTTTCTTTATATATATATAATTCTACTGTACGTGTGTATGTCACTGAACTCCTCTTAAACGGCTGGACCGATTGTAATGATTTCTTTGTATGCGTTTGGGTGGCGCCCTGGATGGTTTAAATTCACAAATCAGCCCGGTAGATAGCGCTGCAATCGGTACTTTCATACTTTGTTTAATTTCCTAATCGTTTGAAATATCATACAGGAGAACGTCTGTCAGGTCCGTCAGTGTGTTTATAAATAATAAAATGTTAAATATATGTTTACTTAACTATTATTTTATTAGATAACATATGTTAACTAAATCTCAATTGTTATATATATATATCTAATGATATCCAAATAATATGATGGGACAACGTCACGAAGATATGCAGCGAATATAATAGGATGTTCAGTAAAAGGCTAACTCACAGGCGGAGGGGGCGTGGCAGGTGGTGGCCTGTGGGGCCTGGGGCGATGCAGCTTGCTCCTGCTGAAGAGGCCACGCCAACCTGACACTGAGCGCTTTAGGGCTCGCTTTGCACCTGGAATATGAAGTGTTGGTCAACTTTCTGTTAGTTGACCTAAAAAATCTTGCAACGATACTGCTGTCGACAACTATCAAAAATTTTGTGGAAAGTTTTTAAAGCAATATATTTGATTGGAATAATTCAGATTTTATATTCATAATTGTTTTATTTTAATTCACCTGGTGCTGGTAAATCCAATACGGTGTGGTACTGAGGTAGATTATTTGGTCCGGAGCCAACCTGAAAAATAATTTCATATTGCTAAACCTTATACATATTTGATATATAAAATGTATGTTTGATTTTTGAAGTGAAATTTCTATGGGCGCATGAGGGTTAATTTATACGTCACGATGCAGCGTTTTTGTCGAAGAAAAGGGACAGACCGATTGAGAGAGTGAGAAGAACGAATTACCTGATAGAAATTCTATTTTAATTTTAATGACAATTAAATTCATTAACTTCTCCCTCTAAGTCTCCGAAATCGAAAGTTTTAGATTTGTATAAATATGAACAAGAGTTAAAAATTAGTTTGCCAAAGAAGTTTCACTTCTGACATGTGTACTTTGTACGCACACACTTTTTTTATTAAACGAGCAAGGGGCAAACGAGCTTACGAGACGTCCAAAAAGGCCAATCATCACAGCCCATGGACACTCATTTTAGTAAGTGTGTTGGCGGCCTTTGAGGGACAAGTATGATTTCTTTGAAATCTTGTGTTATTAATAGTGTGATCAACATCCAACAAGAAGAAAAATAAATCTTAGTATATAGGTATTAGAGATAGTCATTAGGCAAGCTTGCTTGTATAATGCTTTCTAACAATTAATTGTAAAAATCGAGAGTCAAGATAAAAAAACGAACCTCAATATATTTCGGTTTCAAATGTCCAGCAGGTTTGAGGTGAGTGGTTGCAGCTGCCGCGATAGCACCCGAAGGGGGAGGGTATTCGAGAATCTCACTGCCGACACACACTTGGCCGCGACGGCGGGCTTCTTCCAGACTGGAATACCAAGTATTTATTAACTCACCCTAAAACTTATGAATTACATTGTATTTACTTTGAATTAAAAAAAAACCTCAATTTTCTAATAAGAAAATTATTTAATATTTGTCATCTGTATGAAAAATGCCAATTCACAAAGCAACTATTTAATCCATAGTGAAAATATTAAATATTCTTAGACACATTTTAACTTATAAAAAACTACTAAAAGTTGTCTGCAAAACAATTTATGTATCTATAGTTTCAATTAAATATATATATATATATAAATTTTATGTTGGTTTGTGAATGCTTCAAAAACTCATAAAGTTCTGCTCCGATCAAGCTGAAATTTATCATGATATATAATCCGCATCAAGGATTGTTTTTATCTATTTTTTCCACAAGTATTGCAAAATTAAAATGTATTCTTTGTTTTATTTCTCAACCTTTCAATCACACAGCAAGTAAAATTATAAATGTATTATATAATTATAATATATACCTTACCTCAATAATTTTGTTGGTGGATGCAACGGTAAGCTCTTCGGTCTCCTGCCTGCTTCTAGCCCTCGCAGCTCCACTTGACACTCGATGCGATCCTGAAAAGTTTTTTTTATATAAAACATCTAACCATATTATATAATTAAACAAATTCACAAATAGCCGAATATAATTTTTAGTCTTCAATTGTATCATTCATACAAAGTGTAGATAGTTTTTTGTCAGATTTATTTTTACGACTAATTTCTAAACAATGGTCCTTCGAACCGGATTTTTTTTGGGATTATCTTGGATTTAGTTCTGCCTGCCCAAGGATCTTAGGTGAATTTTATAAACTCATCTAATACTAAAATTTCCGATCATTTGATATTATTTGAAACACTAACCTGTTCCAAGGATTGTGGACCTGAGTCAGCTCCCTGTTCTTGCGCAAACAAATCTTCTGCGTAACAGATAAGGAATTCGGTTACAACGGCCTGAAAACACATTTTTAGTATAAATATTACACTGTATGAGAAGAAAGAACAGAAAAAACTTTATAATAATAAGCTTTTTTTTTTTATTTATTATTCATATACACTAAGATTCCTTGTCTCTTGGTACTTGATTATGTTTTTGACGTGATAACGTCTTTAAAATCGTTTTAGTCGGGTGACATGTTCAGAAACTTGTGTCACACCCAAACCTCACGAGCGCGATCGCAGGTATAACGAGAGAGAGACGGACCGATCTCCCGTCTCATCTCACTCTAGCGGCATACAAACGAATGGAGATTTTCTCGTGCGGTTAAGTTTTGTAAGAAAAATGTATATCATAGTCGAATAAGTAAACTTGTCATTTTACACCCGAAATTTATCATCAAAAGTGTGAATAAAACGATAGATGTAATTTAAAATTTGAAAAAATTGTTATCTTCATTAATTCCTTACTTCCCAAAAACTTATAACACCAATAAGACGTTATCACGTAAACATCTCGATCGTAAACCTACTTTACAAACAACCAATATTAGTTTTTTATCTTTGAAAGCGAAGTTGCTTTATCATCAGTTTGGTACACACAGGTATTTAGATACTAAAAAGATACAAACTATTAAAAAGCATCGTCTGTATACCTGTACGGCAACTCCCTGCAAAGCGTGTTGCGGTTTAGGCGAAGAGAGCAAATTAGGAGCCCAAACGATCGCCATATTGCGAGCCGTCATCCCCGTTGACTCGCTCAACAATGACACACGGCGAAGGTGACGCATAAGATACGCTAGGGTCCTGAAATATTAACAATTAATAATTATTTATATATAATCTTTTTACTGTATTGCAGTGATTGGTGATGGGCAAAGATGTTTGCAAAATTCGCTAGATGCGCAAAATAAAAGGTTATATTTTATTAGTGGATCTTTTCAATGTTTTAATAAAATTTTCAATGGTATGATTCTTTGGTATACATGCAAAAACGCGCTTACGGACATTTTTAATGAATTCATAATATTTATATGTAGACAAAACTCACCTATAGTGCGGTGGTGGTAGTTTAACAACGGTATCCCTCATGGCCTTTAACCGCTGCTCTTCAGGCACTTGGACCGCACTCACAAAACTATCGTACAACTGATACGTGCAGAGAGGGTTGGGCAACTCACTGGAATAACAAAATAAAGTAAGGGCCTTATAGCCTAGCGGTCTAATTAAGTGGCAGCAAGGTGAGAGGTACCGGGTTCGATTCCCGGTTCGAGGGCAAGTTTTAATTTAATTTAAATTTGTTCTCGGCCTTTGGGAGGGTTGTGCGGTACCGGGCGAGTGCTTAAACCGTACATGGAGGACACGGTCGAATTTCTAAGGCAAGCACGAATTATAAAAATCTTATACTTGACGCTGGCTAATGCACAAACCGTGCCAGAGCATTAAAGGCATTGATATACAAAAAACCCAAGATGCACAGTCTCGAATAAAAGTAACGCTCGAAAGTGTCCCGAAACACTATTTCTGTCCCTTACTATAACAGTATGTCTATAACAGTATATGTTACAAGCATATATTATTGCAAAATCATCCTTACGCGAATTGCTTAAAGTTATTATTACAACGCAGTGTATACGTACTTAAAGCAATAAAATTTTACGACCGACCGTGGTCGGTAGGACAAGGTATTGAGAGTCGAACATAACTTTTTATTTACAACTATTTAACATAATTTTAAATTTATCCGACTTTTCGGGTGCTTTACAGCGTGCGTGGTCACGGTGACTGAAGACAAAAGGTGTTGGATGTTAAATAGTTGTAAATTTATAATAATACATAACTTAATCCGGTTAAAAAGTTTTTTCTTTAAATTAAAAAATAATTTGTTAGTAAATATATTTGTCAAAAACTACACACAAAAAAGTTCAAAAGTACATAAATTTATTTATAAAAAAAACACAAATAAATAACATCGACTCCACTTATTAGACGCGAGACTATTTGAAATGAGCGCACAATTTAGAATGTTGCGCTCATTTTTTGAGGACGTTTTTTAGACTTTGATCTTGGGTTTTTTGTATATCAATGATTAAAGGAAAAAAAAACTAAATAAAGTATTAATATAATTAGTAGTAAATCGTAAACTGCATAAAGTTATTATTTTAAACAACTTATTACATTTTTAAAATTTAGAGCGCGTCTCCCTTTGCCCGCTCTAGTGACTAGTGAAATAAACGTATGCCTGAAGTTCGCTTGATATAAGAAGCACGATACTGTGTTTCGTAACAAAAATGAAGTAAACGCCAAAAAAAACGCAAAATATACAATATTATGTCATAAATCGCTAGTAACAGCTCTCGGCCAAACTAATGTGCTGTATTCAATTACATTTTGGGTCCAAACGTTTGGCAAAATAGGGTGATTTCTTTAGTATCGAGGAATTTATATTGTATTTTTTAATTACAGTCATCGTAGACATAATTTTCACATAGATAAAATCAAACTCTACGATGAGTGATTTCGGTTAGTACCAGCTCTTAAGAGGTTTGGTATCAGTTTTTGTGGGAATCCAATACAGTATTCTTTTAGTTACTATGAGTTATTAAATTTTAGTATATGAAACTGTTTATCGAAAAATACTAGGTATCTACTTACTGTCTTTGAGCAAAGTATGACACAAATATATGTTAATAATTTCACTGTCGTAAAATAGTAGAACTTGTCTGCAGACATTCGTGTAAACTACAATGTCTACCGTGTAAACTACAATCCCATTAGATATGACCAAATTGACTTTATAAAAATAAGATATGTTTCTTACCGAAAATAGCACTTCAATAAACTAGCCAAGGCATGCGGATCCCGCTGTAAGGGCGCGGTCAGATCGGGCGGATGTCCCGCGTCGAAAGAGGCACGTAAACGCTGAGTCAGCGCAGCCCCACCCGACAAACGGTAAATGCCGTCCACTGCCCCACGACGCTCTATCGCTCTCGAGCATTCCACTAGGACCAGGGGCACTGGGAATGAAGTAAATTAAAGATGAGGTAAGTTAGAAGTTCCCTTAAGTCACAAAAAACTGTTGATTACCATTTTTAAGAGTATTGAAAACTTATTAAGAAAAAATTAGCTTCAGAACAAGTTGAAAGTAAGTTAACACTATAGGGCATGTTGAGAATTAAAATCAATTGTCCTTAAGAAAGTAATTTATTGATACTTCTTGATAGAATATTGATTACATTACAGTAGGTACATTCGCATTATATAGAAGCCGTACGCTTCTTTGTATGTGTTGCGTGTACGCGTTTTGGCCGCGTGTGTGTTTAGTGTGATATTGTTTACGCCAACGCGAGTCTGTCGCGTTACAACACTTAAATAATGAACGGCTTTGAAATCATTAATATTAATTGCTATTTACTTATAAAGATCATAAGATAAATTACAATAATTTTATATAAAATACTAGCCACTACGGCCAAGCGTTGCAGCGGCTAAGGTTTTTGATATATTACATAGTAATAAACTATTTAAGGGAAACGGTAGGACCAGTCATGGGGACCACCATGCTTTTTTGGTGGTTATGCCATTAAATTGTAGCTTTTGTGAAACGTGGGGACTTTTAACACAGCGCCATCTGTTAGAATTGTATCAAATAAATCAAACTGCACACGGTGTAAAAATTAGATTGATATCGGTTCGGTAGTTTAGGAGGCCATAGCGGACAAACAACGTGACACGTAATATATATATATGTAAAGAGAATGATCTCTTTAATTTGAATATTCGCGTCGTGTCACGTCAAGCTAGCTGACATTGTCAAAAATGTAAAGAGCAAATATGCTGAGATTGTTGAATTGCATTTTAATTTTATTTGTAAATTATTTTAATACTTAGTTATAGCTTAACATCGAGAGGTGATAACAATGAACTTTTATTGTCGTTTCTTTATTTACAGGTAAGATTGTGTTAGACTTGTAAGGATTGTATCAGTGTGTAACCCACTCGATAAATAAAATTACATTCTTTATTTACAGAGAAACAAATAGAAGTTTTATTTAGCCTCTTGCTTGCTATTGAAATACAGACTATTGTCTTATAAAACGACAATACTTGTTTATAATGGCACAAAAATTGCAGTTTGCATTTAAGCTTGAAGCATCACAAACTGACAATAAGACGAGTGTAATTGCCATAACCTCAATTACAACAGAAGATGACAAAAAGTATACACTGTCTGAGACTGATAAATACGCGAGTCGTCACATAGCATTAACAAAAACAGAAACCTACAAAAGAGTGAGAAAAAGTTTAAATCAAAGAGGTCAAGAAAGAACAATATGGATGACTTGTACAGAAGAAATGATTCAAGCCTATTTTGATGAAGATAATAATTTAATGTTTAACGACCTATATTTAAAAGAAGAAAAAAAACAAACAGATATTGTAGAATCCACACAGAAGAAAAAGGGTCTACTAAATTTGAAAAATATATCAGAAAGATTCATGATTGAGAAATTTGTATGTAAATTCTCAAATGCGAAACAATGGATAGAAATATTCGAAAATGAATGTAAACGATTTGAGATTGAGGAAGATACAACAAAGATAGAAATATTAAGATTATTTTTGGACAAAACATGTGCAGATTGGCACTCGGCAACATTGAAGACTTTGAAAATCGAGGCTGGATGGTCCGAGTGGAAAAATAAATTTTTGGACACATTTGCCGATAAAGGATGGAGTTCGGGAATGTATGCCATATTTTACAAATATAAAGAAGGATCACCGATGGAATACGCCATTAGAAAAGAAAAGTTATTATTAGATATGGATGAAAATATTGGCGGGAAAAGTCTGGTCACACTTATAGCAGCCGGCTTACCTGAATTTATTAGAAACAGAATTGATCCTGAAAAGTGTGAAACCTCAACAAGATTGCTTCATGAAATAAGTAAATGTGAAAGTTTGGTAAATAATAAAAACTTCAAAATAAAAAAGGAAGAAAAAGATGACAATAAGAAATACAGTTTAGGAAAAAAACCATGCAAAACCTGTCAGTATTTAAATAAGGGTAATCGATACCACCCAGAACAGTCTTGTTGGTTTAAAAAAGAAGGGGCAGATAACAAAAGGATTGGAAGTAATTCGGTTATAGAAGTAAATCTAAGCGAAGAGACAAAAAACGAGTAATCACACCATTGATAAAAATAAATATGTTATTAGAAGACAAAATACAAATAAATGGAATATATGATTCAGGCTCACAAGTGTCTCTGATAAACAAAAGGTTAGTTAGAACACAGAATGATTCTGTGGATACAAATAGAATATTATTAAGAACTGTCAATGGTGTGACATACACAAAAGGTTTAATAAGAATAAAAGTAAAGATTTTTGATATAGAAGAATATGTTGATGTTTTTATTGTAGACAAACTGGATTTTGAAGATTTCATTATAGGACTAGATATGATAAAAAAATTTAAATTAGCTCAAAATGAAGATTTAAAAATTTTACAAAAGACAAAGAGGGAGATAAATACTATGAATGCATTTGAAGAGATAGAGGAAATTAAAGTCAATTTTAATGAGCATGTGAATAAAAATGAATTCATAACAAATCTACATCACTTGGACAATATCAAAAAGTCCCGAATACACAATTTAATAGAGAATTATAATACTATATTTGCCAAAGACAAATATGATGTAGGTACAGTAACAGATTATGAAGCCCGGATAGACTTAATGGTGGACAAGTACTGTAGCAAAAGACCATATCGTTGCACATTAGAAGACAAAATAGAAATAGAAAAACAGGTGGGTAATTTACTAAAAAATAACTTAATTGAGGAATCATACAGCCCATTCGCAGCACCAGTTACCTTGGCATTTAAAAGAGACGAAAATACAAAATCGAGACTCTGTATTGATTTTCGTGAACTAAACAAGATAGTCATACCACAAGCACAACCATTTCCATTGATAAGCGACTTGATTGTTAAAGCAAGAAATTGTAAATATTTTACCACACTGGACATAAATTCCGCGTTTTGGTCTATACCACTACGTATTGAGGACAGACAAAAGACAGGATTTGTCACACAGGATGGACATTATCAATGGACTTGCCTACCATTTGGATTGAAAACATCACCTGCCATTTTCCAGAGAATTTTATCAAATATATTAAGAAATAATAACTTGAAAGACTTCACAGAAAATTACATTGATGATATCTTAATATTTTCACAATCGTTTGAAGAACATATAGATCACATAGAAAAAGTACTCAAAGCAATAATAAAAGAAGGATTCAGATTAAAATTTAAAAAATGCACATTTGCAGCAACATCAGTGAAATACCTAGGACATATAATAGGAAATAATACGGTAAAACCGCTCAAAGATAACATTATTTCAATAAGAAATTTCCCAACACCCAAAACCCGAAAGAATATTAGACAGTTTCTGGGAAAGATTAACTTTTACCACGAATACATACCAAATAGTTCGATATTATTGGATCCACTACATAAATTATTGAGGAAAGATGCCCAGTTTATATGGTCAGAAGAATGTGAAGAAACTTTTTCTAATATAAAAAATATATTATGCTCACAACCGGTACTCGAAATATTTGATAAAGACCTGCCTATTACAATTTACACAGATGCCTCGTTGAATGGTATAGGTGCAATATTAAAACAGATTCAAAAAAATGGTAAAGAAAAACCAGTTGGTTATTTTTCAAAAAAACTCAATGATTCACAAAAAAGAAAGAAGGCAATATACCTTGAATGCTTGGCAATAAAAGAAGCTATCAAATACTGGCAATATTGGTTGATTGGAAGAAAGTTCACCGTTTTTTCGGATCACAAACCACTAGAAAACCTCAACATAAAGGCTAGAACAGACGATGAACTTGGTGAATTAACTTTTTATTTGTCACAATATGACTTCAACATCAAATATATTCCGGGGAAGAATAATACGGAAGCAGACAGTCTCAGTAGAAACCCAGTATTGGAAGATAATGATAATGATGAAGAAATTTTAAAAATGGTGAATCTGATAACAATAGATGATATTAAGGCAGATCAGCAGAAAAACGAGAAAATAAAGGAAAAGAAAACCAAAATAATCGAAAGAAATGGGATACTATACAAAAAATATCGAAACAGAGAAAAAGTTATATTATCTGAAGAAGCGAGTGTGAAATTAATAAAGGAAACACACACCGAATGGTGTCATTTAGGGATCAACCAAATGATAAATAAAATCAGTCCTTATTATACAGCAAAGAATTTAACGAGAAACATTAAAAGAATATGCAAAAATTGTGAAACCTGTATAAAAAATAAATCGAGAGGCCAGGATAAATACGGATTAATGTCACATCTGGGACCAGCCGAAAAACCATTTCAGATAATGTCGATAGATACCATTGGTGGTTTTGGAGGACAAAGATCAACAAAGAAATACCTACATTTGTTAGTTGATCATTTTACAAGATTTGCGTTCATTCTGACATCAAAAACGCAAAATGCTTCAGATTTCATCAAGTTAGTAAAAAAAGTTCTGGAGACGGAAAACATTGAGATATTACTAGCAGATCAGTATCCAGGATTAAATTCAAAAGAATTCAAAGAATTTTTGACAGATAATGATGTAAAACTAATATTTACTGCGGTAGATACACCATTTTCAAACGGACTCAACGAAAGATTGAACCAAACACTGGTTAACAAAATGAGGTGCAAAATAAATCAGAAGAATGAAAAGAAATCCTGGACGTCAATTGCAAGAGAATGTATAGATAAGTATAATGAAACCGAGCACACAGTGACAGGCTTTGCACCAGTATATCTATTAGAAGGAAAAGTCACCAGTATTTTGCCACAAGAACTACGACAACCATTAGATACAGAAACATGGGTTCAAAATAGACAACAAGCACTTGAAAGATCAATTAGATCACATGCATATAATAAGAAATTATTTGATAAAGGCAGAACACAATGGGAATTCAACATAGGAGAACTGGTATATGTTGAAAACGGAAACAAATTAAATAGGAAGAAAATGGACAATTTAAGAATCGGCCCATTTGAAATAACAGACAAAATATCGAATACAATATACAAAATAAACACAGGCAGAACAAAAACTAATACAAGCTTATACCATATAACAAAACTTATTCGAAGGGACGGTGGAATAAATGATTGATAACGCTGAATAATATGTACGGCTACCATGAGAATTACTGGAGCAATTCTCATCCTGGAGGAGGGAGATGTAAAGAGAATGATCTCTTTAATTTGAATATTCGCGTCGTGTCACGTCAAGCTAGCTGACATTGTCAAAAATGTAAAGAGCAAATATGCTGAGATTGTTGAATTGCATTTTAATTTTATTTGTAAATTATTTTAATACTTAGTTATAGCTTAACATCGAGAGGTGATAACAATGAACTTTTATTGTCGTTTCTTTATTTACAGGTAAGATTGTGTTAGACTTGTAAGGATTGTATCAGTGTGTAACCCACTCGATAAATAAAATTACATTCTTTATTTACAGAGAAACAAATAGAAGTTTTATTTAGCCTCTTGCTTGCTATTGAAATACAGACTATTGTCTTATATATATATTAAGATTTTAATAATTCATAACCATAAAAGATGTAGTTCATAATCATCTTGGGTCAATTATTTCAGCTTAGACATACCCTACTAAATCAAAATCATTTTAACAGAAATGTATTATCAAGACCCATTCAAACAACTCACCATCATGACCGCAATTCAGCAAATGTTCTCCCAAATCGCACCCAAACACCCTCTCCCTCAAAATCCCTTGCTGTTTGAGGCTCCGTCTCGATGGTCTTGAGAGGATGAAGCTTCGGAACAGTGATATCAACTTTCCATGCTTGCGGAGCACCGGTTTTATTGGGGCCACTGCTACAGACCTGTGGAAATGTTACCAGTATTTAGACAACATTTATATTTAACTAGCTGACCCGGCAAACGTTACTATTGCCATGTATAACCAGCGGCACGTAAGTCTAGCGCTGGCCGATACGTGGAGGGGATTGCTGCGCATATGTACTGTCGCGCGGGGGACAAAATGCGACTGGAGAGCCAATCGACGCTCTTCATTCCGCTAGCCCCCCTCAGGTACCTTATTTTTTACTTCTGCGCAATAACGGTCAGCGCTAGAGTTTCGTGCCGCTACTTATATATTATTTCTAGAAAAAAAAATTTTACTTTAAAAAATAACTATCTATAATAATAAAAAACTAGGTGTTGATCGTAGAGGAGTGAAAATTAGGGGTTGTATGTATTTTTGTACGCTGTATCATAAAAAAATATATTCAAAAAAATAAAATTAAAAATTGTTGGAGTGGACACCCCTTATCACTTGGAGGTTTTAAACATAGATAGATTTACTAAATAAAAGGATTTTAATATACATATGTCGAAAAAGTACATATACTATAGAAATTACTTGGAAAAATACAAAAATTCATCCCGATTCGCTGAGCCGTTTTAGCATCTGACATCTATATATTTCTTACCCAACGATAGGCGGCGGTTGTGTCATATGTCTTGGCACCTTATCTCCAATGACAGCAACACAATGGTGGGGGAAGAAACCCACTCGGAAACCACGTTTACCACGCCACCAGGTCGATTCTTGGGGACCTGGAAATACTTCATGTTATTAGTTCGCCAGTGAATCCACGGAGTAAGAGACAAGTCACATTTTTATTTACTTAGTAGCTCAGTCCGAAATGATTAAGACATAAACAAATCAAGACAAAAATAATACAGACAATTCTGATTCAAAAATATATCTTGCTAGAGAATATAAACAAATAAACGTACAGTAAATAACTACTTATAACGAACTCATTTAGGTTTTGAAGTCAATTAAAAAAACTAGTTCTAGATTAACGCACCCAATTATATTTTGACTAGATAATTAAAACACACACAAATTTAAGAACAATTAGAAAACTGTTGCACTAATCTGCGCTATGCCAACACAAATGCGTTTATGGTTCAAAGGATAATTATACAATAATTCAGAATTCCCCAGGATATTATTATTTTTCCTTATGTGTATGATTATTTGCCACTTGTCGGTTATTGGGTTGAGGGTCAGTAGGATTACTTCCGGTTTTAGATTATAATTCTAAATTCAAAGTTGTTAACTATTATTAATATTTGGTAATGTTTATGAAAAATTCTAACATTTAAGAAATGTTTGTATTTGTTTAGTTAATTTCTGACTTGCAACAAAGTTGGCTGTTTGATAAGTGTTTTTTTAAGTAGTGTATAGTAATATTATATTATTACTAGATTACCCGGCAAACGTCGTTTGGCCATGTATATTATTTCAAGGAAACATTTTTATAGTTGAATTACAATAACTATTTACTACAGTAAAAAATTGAGGTTGATCGTAGAGGGGTGTAAATTAGGGGGTGTATGTATTTTTGTATGCTGTATCAATAAAAATAATATTTAGGAGTGGGACCACCCTTAACATTTAGGGGGATTAAAAATAGATTTTGGCCCATTCTCAGACTTACTAAATATACATACAAAAAATTCATAAGATTCGGTCGAGCCTTATGGGAACGAACATTGTGACACGAGAATTTTATATATTAGATAGTAAATATAAATAATTTAAAAAATACATAAAAAAATCTCACTCACCAGGCATATCTATAATGGAGATCATATCACCCACTTCAAAACTTATTTCATCTCGGGCCTAAAATAAATTGTATATGTATTGTTAACATATTATTTTATGAACTGATTTCTCTTTATTATAAAGTATTTTAAATATAAATTATAAAATTATGACCATAACTAATAATACTACATAGAAAATTAATTTTTAAAACTATGAATTTAAAAAAAGACAGAAAACTGTGAGTATCTCTTAATTAAAAGTAATTTTATATTAATTTAATTTCTACCTGTGAGACATATTTCCTGACTGAATAGGCAGCTGCCACAGCGGGGGTATTTATTGAATTTGAGTCTTCATTGGACACAAGGAGCTTATGACCTGTGAAACATTATATTTAATAGAAAATAAATAAAAAAAATTATATTAATAAGATTTCTATTGTATTAGTATTAAGTTAATGTAAAAAAAGGAAATAAATAAATAATTTCTATACAGGAACCAAATCAATCCAATGACTCCAGAATTAATAAAATTTAGACTGCAATAAATAGTACCTTTATTATCCATCTGTAGCCAGTTAAGAGCTGGACCACAATTGATGGAGTCGTCGGCGATGATGGACAGGTGGTGAACATAATCTGATATCAGCTGCTGGTATTCCGGCTCATCCTCCATCAACTCTGCCGTCATCGCCTCTTTAAGGTTCGGTAGACCGGAGACTTTTCTATCGTATATACACCTGTAAACAAAGTAATATATACGAAATTATACGCATTTTAGGAGACTATCAAAACTTGGACTATGTCTAAATTTTGGATCATAGTAGAGACCCTTGGGCCATGGGGTTCAAGTGCACAGGCGCTGACCGGTACCGGTGACCCCAGAGCTGGTGCTGTGGCGTGGACCCCACGTTTGACACACTGTTCTAAACCAGAACTTATAAATTTATAATTAAAATAAATCTAATTACTACAATTAATGCCGTGTGTAATATAAAGAAAGAGAGATTATAACCTTAAGGCTAAAATCAAATAGTGTATCTTTTAAAAAGTTTCACAGAAGAGGAATATATTTATGAAATATTAACATTGTTGTCATTGACCACTTGACATTAATTAAGGTATTCGTCGATGAGTGGTCTCGGGTTCCAATCTTAGTGAGCCAAAAATAAAAAAAATTATATTGCAGTCTTATACAACTGGAGAACTTTAAAATTACCTGTGCAACATCTCGTCCAACTGCAACAGGTTCTCTTTGTTTCTGGTGAGCGTCCATTCCCTCACATCACTGGCTTCAGTCCAACTGCCGCTGAGGGTTCTGCTGTCCACTGAATCGTCGCACGTGGAGTTCACGTGCGAACGGACTTTGAGACACACCCAGCCTGGAAATAATGTTTTGAAGTTAGGTATATGAATAAACAAATTACTTATGACAATACTCAAAATATATGTTATAAAAACTCAAGGATATTGAAGGGCGGTCTTACGTCTAATAATAATTTCTTTCAACAAACAACCCAGACCAAAAATGGCTAATAAATTTAAAAAAAAGGAATAAATCAAGTTAAGTGTGTAAATTGATATTTAACACTTTTCATAAGGACTCTTTAAGAATTAGAAAGTAAAGTAATAGTTGTCTTTGACTATATCAAACTATTGTTTTTTTATTTAAAAGTAAAGTAATATTCTGATTTTAATGTAATTTTCAGATTTTAAAGTAATTTTCATATTTTAAAGTAATTTTAAGATTTTAAAGTAATTTTCAGATTCTATAGTAATTTTCAGATTTTAATGTAATTTTAAGATTCTATAGTAATTTTCAGATTTTATAGTAATTATCAGATTTTTAGGCTCTTATTATAGAAAGTCAAGCAAACTTAAATCTGCTATTAAAGGTTGTCAAATACTTTTTGTCTTTTTGTAACTCTAGTGGCGATTCCGGCTAAATGTTAAGTATTGACTCCCATGTGTAAAATATTGGATTTAATACAGGAGTAACACTTAGCTCTAACACTTAACTTCGAATATTACCCAAATTCTTGATTTTTATCAGCAATATACCTTCTTGCGGGAGTCCCTCAACAGCTTCACAGGGCACCAGCTCCACACTTAACCCGCCAAGCGAGACCCTCTCATAGTGAAAGTGCGCACATTCCTCTAGCTTCGGAAATCGGCAAGTTGGCGAAGGAGCCGGCTGAAATTAAAACAAAACATATTAAATAACTTCTCTGCACTCTATTTAATTATTCTTTAAAAATATGTTCAAAACAAGAAACATTAAAATATTCAAAGTAGCATAGCAAAATGCGCCATGGGGGCCTCATAGCCTAGCGGTCTTATTAAGTGGCAGCTAGGTGAGGGGTACCGGGTTCGATTCCCGGTTCGAGGGCATGTTTTAATTTAATTTAAATTTGTTCTAGGCCTTTGGGAGGGTTGTGCGGTACCGAGCGAGTGCTTAACCCGTACATGGAGGACACGGTCGAATTTCTAAAAGACAAGCATGAATTATAAAAAATCCTATACTTGACGCTGGCTAATGCTCAAATCGTGCCAGAGCCATAAAAAAAAATGCGCCATGTTGGTATGTACTAAAAAGGTAGGCTATTCAGGAGAAACGAAGTTCCCGGAGGCAGCTAGTATACAAATATTAATTGCTTCAAAAAAATACATTAAAATTACCAACCAATTCGTCAAAGTCGAAGGCCGAAGCGTGGGGAGCCGATTGGCTCATCGCTGAACCGGGTGTCACTGGACTGACGGACAGCGCTGTCAGAGACATTGACCCTGAAATATAGAATTTAATATTAGGGACATATATTTGTTTGTACCTTTATGTGTGTGTACTTATATATATATTTTTTTATTGCCAGTCTGTTGCACAGATCTCTGTAAACAAAGACGTTGCCCTTAAATTCTGTCTCCGACTCTGTCGACATATTTTAAGTTCGCAGAGTGATTTAAATCAATTTTATTTTTGAGGTTATACTTCTTTTGGCGCGTTAGGAAAAAATAATGAGAGTAAATTCGTGAGAGAGTAATACGATGCGCTCACACCGTCACTAAAAACCGACACGCTGAAGTTAGCTATAGTCTACATTTGTTTTTTTCTATTGTTAGTGTAGTTTTTTTCTACAAACGTAGAATTAAATTACAAAAAAAAAACATAAGTACACACGTTTTTTTTTCCTTGGTAGACTAAAGTACTTACCTGGCGTCTCCCTTTTGCATTCTTGATCACTGGATCTCGGGCTCCGTGACTCTGAACTGAACCGAACTGATCTGAAACATTAATTGAAATTCGATCAGTGTTGGCCTAGTGACTTCAGTGTGTGACTCTCCCGGCTGTGTAGCCGGGGATCAAACCTAAGGGGGGATTAACATTTGTACACACAAATGGACATTGTCTATATGCATTAAGTCTCGCTAGTACGATGAAGGAAACCAGCCTTAGAAACAAACAAAGCCTTAAAAAAATCACCTATTAGAAAAACAAATGATCACGAAACAAATATATAAATCTGAGGCCCAGACGTAAAATTAATAGACCAGTCACCTCGACTGTCAAAGCAAGACACACCATTAATTTTGTCTACACTAATATTATAAAGAGGAAAACTTTGTTTGTTTGTTTGTTTGTTTGTTTGATTGTAATGAATAGGCTCATAAACTACTGGACCGATTTTAAATATTCTTTCACCATTCGAAAGCTACATTATCCACGAGTAATATAGGCTATATTTAATTTTGAACCAAAATAGGGTTCCGTAAGATTTTAGGGTTTTTCGGACACAAGGTGTAAAAAATCAACCAAAAAAGTTACTTATTTTGCGTACCCTGCCTAAACTATTAAAGATAGAACCATAAAATGTTCTAAGTAATTGTAGATCTTATAAATATCTACAAAAAAGTCCGTAATACACTATACCTATCTATGTCGAGTGAGGCACAATAACCATAAATGATATAATGACATGGCAAAACGGCGTTTGCCGGATCAGCTAGTTCATTATAAAATGTACCTTAACACGTTTACGGACATAGCGATTCACAGGAACATTGTAAATACATAACTTCAATCCGGTAAAAAATTGTTTTACTATCAAATGTGTGAATGTTATGTCAATAAAAGACTATATAATAAAATACTAGATTCACAGGAATTCAAAATAATTACTAATAACAAAAAAAACGAGTTGAGCATGACGTACAGCAAAACGTAGAGCAAAGAACGTCTATGGTGAGAGAACTTTGAGTTATTTGCTACCGCGGCTAATAAATAACCCGATCTGTTATTAGATAGCCTAAAGTTAAACATAAAAAAACAAAAGAATTATTTTTATATGCATTTGTCGCGCTCCCGACAAGCTATTGTTACAATAATACAAACCATAGTGGTTTTCAAATGTACTATATCGTATTATTCTGTATACTATATATTTATTTATATCGTATTACTAGCTGATCTGGAAAACGTCGTTTTGCCATGTATATCATTTATAATAAAAAATAGGGGTTGATCGTAGAGGGGTGAAAATTAGGGGTTGTATGTATTTTTTAATGTTGTATAATAAAAAAATAAAAATTTATCTAAAAATTAAAAAAAATAATTTAGAGGTGGACTCCCTTAACATTTAGAGGGATGAAAAATAGATGTTGTCCGATTCTCAGACACACCCAATATGCACACAAAATTTCATGAGAATCAGTCAAGCCGTTTTGGAGGAGTTTAACTACAAAACCGCGACACGAGAATTTTATATATTAGATTCTGTAAAATAAATATATTTAATAAAATAATAATAATATTAAACCTTGTTCCTCACGCATTAAATAAATCCCTTAATTACTCTACTTTTTTCTAAAATTAATAAATAATTATGCATATAATTATCGCTTCCAAATAACAATTTATTTAAGTTTACCACATCATACATAATACTTATCTACGGTATATGTTACAAACACTTTTATTTAAAATGTATGACAATCTAACCCTAAATGTTTTATTTATTTTTTTCTCTGCGAATATTTGCAATCAGCCCTAAGGCTACATGAGCGAATCTGTTCTGTGGTGCTGTAGAAATGTTATAATTTTTTTTTTAATACCAGAAATTTTTGTTAAGCAGAAAAAAATTACCAACAAAGCAGCGGATTAGGGACGAGATAGGCACTTTACAATGCTTTCTTCAAAATTGATCAGACCACTACCGAATATATCCAGCTACTAGGTTGGATTTTGAAACTAAGAAAACACATACCTATGGAAGGCGACTGTACACCGTTCTTTCTCGGGCTCGGCGAAAGCTCGCGCTGCCAGCGACTGACAGGACATAACCGAGCCGTGTGGGGAGCCCTGGAACCAACATACACAACACTATAATTGTCAAATTGCGAATTTCTTAGGATTTTTAGCTTTTTATTTTTACTCCATCTTTAAAGCTGGAATCCCTGGGGGTGTAAAAGTAAGACAAACAGCGATAGAATGGCAGGTTATATTTTATTGTGATTGGTCAACACGTCTAGTCCAATCAGAGACACACGATGCAATCCGTCTAAATCATCCCAGAAAATAATAGTCAAGTCAAAATCAACTTTCAACATCAATCAAAATTATACATATAGGTAACACAATGTACACTTTTGAACGTCAAAAAAAAATACATTAAATGCTTCTAATTTTACATTTACTGCCAGTTCTCAAATCAAGGGCGTAGAACGGACGAGATTTTCTTTTACAAAATGTTTGTAAGGAGCTGCAACCATTACACCATGTTCCACATGACATCTTAAGTAATAAAAAATAATAAAAATTAAAAACAAAGATTTGTCTTCTATCAGCAGGAGACATGGTAAAATAGGAGCACGCATTTTCGTGTTAGTACCTAGGTAATATATCATTAAAAAAAATAGTACTATTTATATCACTTTAATTCAACGTCATTTATTACAATGACTCTTTCAGTAATTTAAACTTTAAGTAGCAAAGATCTACCAAAAATCTCGTACGTGCCAAAGTGGTAATAAATCAGTATCTCAAGTGAGCACTTCAGAATAAGATACGTGTGTCGTCAAGTTATAGATAACTGTTAGAAGCTACTTAAGTTTTTTATCAAAGAAATTACAGTCCTAGCTAAAAAAACTCGGGGCACGTTCTTGAACTATTCAAACGAAGCGGTGTATAAACAAGTATGGAAAAAAAATTTGACTAAACAATGTTTAATGTAAACTGTTTCGAAAGCTTATCTTATTTATCAGAGAATTTGCTAGCGTATATCCATTAGATTCTAGGGGCATATGCAAAATCATGAATTAATTTTTGTTTAGAAATCGAACAGTGTTTAGTGTTCGAAAATCAAAATTATATGATCGTAAGGTCAAACAACCAATACATTAGAATATTTGTGCACATCGTAAAGCTTTTTTTCTCAAATGATTGAGAACTTTTTAGTGAAGGTCATTTAATTGTAGAAACTTTGTGGTTCTGGGAAAAAGCGAATATGTATATCTCAATTAACACGCACTATGCCCAGCCTCGCTTAACGTAAGAAAATGCATCTTGCAAGAGATGTTCCAGAGTGCTATATCCTTACTGAGATAGTATATATTTAGTAATAGAAGGGATCCATCAGGACTTGTTATGATAAATCTAAACAAAAGACGTGCGCTTTGTAAACGACCAGAATCAAAAAGTAATTAATTGATATAGGTAACTCAATGTACACTTATGAACGTCAAAAAAGAAATATACATTAAATGCGTCTAATTTTACATATACTGCCAGTTCTCAAATCAAGGGCGTAGAACGAAAGAGAAGAACTGGCAATAATCTCTCCGTCACTCTTTTTAATCGCCAAGTTTTTGTTTTACACAACGTTTGTAAGGAGTTGCAACCATTACACCATGTTCCACATGAACCGTACCATAATTTATAGATGCAAAACACATCAACGCCCACTTAGCAAAGTTGATTGATGACGACATTCACCTTGTACGATGACAATATCATAATTATACGCAACTTAAAGCCTACACTTTGTCAAGGTATAAACTTCAGTTCCACCATATTCTCTTGTATCTGAGTTAGGAAGGTGCGTAATATCTGTCGATCCACTTATTCAGCAACTCTCTTATTGAGGTATGGTTACACGTGATCAATTTATATTATATTTTTAATGCCTTTTCATTACAAACTAAGAAGGTTTTAATCTTGTATCAAACGAAGGCGTACTATTAAATTGAGCATTAGATCACACTGTGGCATGTGTTGCGTGGGGCACGTGGTACTATTAAATTTATTGCTAACACGTAAATTATACGTTCCTTTACAAGACTTACAACGCAATTACAAAACCTTATAAAGAATATTAACATAAGTGAATCCTGAGACAGGTAAAAGAAAATAAAAATATGGACTTCGAAGATTCGACTTTTGATGGCTTGGTTGTTATAATCTAGTCGTAACTGTTAAGTTAAACGTATTATCAAAACTGCTTAAAAAATTTACTACCTAATATCATAGTGGATAGATTGAAACTTTAAGACAAATTAAAAAAGAATGTGATAAGAAGCCGTACAAAAATAAAAGACGTCGTTGCATATACCAAAGACAAAGTGGAAATGGGCCGGTCACATTACCCGCATTAGTGATGGCAGATGGATCAAGAAGACCCTTACTTGGAATGGCCTAGTGGAAAGAAGAAAGAGAGGAAGCAAACCAGAAACTTGGGAAGATGGAAAAAAAGGGATATCGGGCCAGAATTGGAAAATTGTTGCGAGAAATAGGGACTTATAGACTTAGTGTAGTTAGAGTGTAGTTCTTGAATAGAGGCATCTATTTTTTAAAAAAAAAAATTGGATCTATTTAGTAGTTATATATATTATTTGGAAATTCATATGCAAATGGTTCATAATTCAGGGACTCGGAAGTATAAAAGAAAAATATTTTCATCCATATCCCGCTTTCATTTTATAGCACAATAGAAAGACAGTAAAATGCTTTATTTCAAAGAATAAGGAACATAATAAAACTAGGTTAATATCTTGTGTGATGTATGAAAATACTTTTAATTATTTAATATTTCCATTAAAATGTGACCTTAATATGTTTTATATGTTTTACGAGGGTAGTGAAATAAAATTGAGGCTTTCCTGTTTGTCATAAGTATATAATATTTTCACAGATCATATCATGACTAGGCCACATTATAACAAAAAAGTGAGCCTTTCTTTAGCACATAAATAATAGTCCTGAACTGAATAATTACTTAAACATTTAGAAGGTATCAGTTACCTCCTCGTCTAAGCAATTTTTAATTCTAGCACTGGAGACTATCTTGCCAATTAGACGCAAAATTGAGAGAGTTTGATTTAAGAATGTGCTGTCAACTACAAATTATAATTTCTAATGCTGATTAATTTAACTAGCTCAAGAGGTTTATTGGGATATTTTTGTAGATAAAGTTACACATACATGAGAGGAAACCTCAAACACATATTTGCCTTAATTGGGCAGTATTTTCACTTACATTCACTACAATTGTAAGTATTTTCAGTACTCTATGCCTAGCCAGACAGTGTTATAAAATATAGCATTACACAAGCATTTGGAAAAGAGATTTATATACAAATGTTTCTCCAAGAACAAACATGCAAATGCAATGAAATATGGGTATATCTTGCTGTGCGATACCAGTCTTGCATAATCTTTATAGTTTTTAGGTCATAAGCAATTATGTTAAGTTGGTATTTCATGACTTTTTTTTAAATGCTGGCTTAATTTGATTGCCTCCAGCTTGTTATATTTTGTTAAGCCATGTAAGAAACTCAATAGTTTATTGAAGCGGTCTCTAACATTATTTTAGAGAATGAAAGAGTTTATCAGTGTTACATTAAATTATAATATGATTGTTATGTGTGATCTAAACGATAAACACATTTGCATGCTAAATCACTCAACAATAAATATCTATTGTCTATTGTTAAAAAAGTAAACACTTGACAATCAACTTGCAGATTGGACAATAGATTTTTGCACCCTTAAGGGGAAAATAAAAAAAAATTGGCACAGCAAGAATGTGACATGGACACAAATAAAAGAAAACATACAGACAACATATACGTGACAGCCAGTTATTAGCTGCTCACATTCTGACCGCAAAGAAGCCATCCATCGGAGCATACACCAAACATTCTTCTCATATTGAAGCACTTTTTACTATGGACTCCATTTAATTAATCACATTAAACCACTGTTTAGAATCAAGTCCACCCCCTTAAGTCGTTCGTATAAAATATTTTTTTCGCGCACACAAACGGATATTCTTTGCAAATACGGAATAATTGTAAACTAATTATCATGAATATTTGGCACAGTATTTAGGACACAAAAACCGTTCGCACTTGTAATTGAGCCGATCAATTCAAACGGTTTCGTAAGGTTTTTGCAACGTTCCGCTTGATGTGGAAAAAATAAACACTGCATCAAAAATTTCGACAGAAAAAAGATATTATTTACTGTAACTCGGCTACAAAACAAAAATAGCACGGCTAGCAAAGGAATGAGAACGGTCGAAATGAGAATATTCCGTGAGTAAGCGTCGTTTAAGGTATTAATTAATTAGTGAAGCAACACAATTAATTCAGGAAAAAGCTTTTCCAATTCAAATTGGAAAATTAAGGCGAATCGCAACTGAGGGAAATAACTCGATTTGACAGCTGCGGAGCGGCGCGCGTCCCCCGCCCCGCGCTAAGCGACTGTCTGCAATCGGTCGATTATGGCTATGGGGTAGCCAGATGAAAACTTTTCACACCATTATTCGGGAGAAAATGTAAAGCTTTCACAAAATCGGAATTCATACGTGTAAAATGCAATACATTTCATACAAAACTAACAAATATAGGTTATGTAATTTACTTAATTAATTTCAACGATATGCAAAATTAATATTAAACAACTAATGAATATAGTACATCTCAGCTTCTAGAATAAACATATAATTTTTTAAAATATTTACTTCATATAACAAGTTTTCATATAAAATGTTTCAGTCACATATATCTAAATATTCGTATTTGGTGGTGCAACACTGCGTTTGAAGGTATCTCACAGGAAGCTGTATAAAACCAGTTTTATTTCCTTTGACATTAGTAGAAAATTAATAAAAAGTGAGTCATTAAAACTATGATTTATAGATAAACTACTTAAACGGATACTCAGTATGGCTAATCGTTTTTGTTGCAGAATTTTAAAGAGAGAAAGAGAGAGAGAGAGAGAGAGAGAGATCAGTTAGATCTTAAATGTCCTACATATATTATTAAAACGTTGCTAAAGTTACTGTTCGTTTGTCTCGCTAAAACTCGAAATGGCTGTACCGATTCGCCTAATTATGATCTTGAAATATTTGTGGAAGTTCAGGGAAGGTTTTAACGGTGGGAAACATAAATAATAAGTAAAGAGGAATACTAAAAACAACAATTGAATTTTCCAATATAAACTGTTCCTTGCTGGGAAATATTTGGTGTCTTTTAAGAAATAAAATTGTCAATTTAGTTCAGGAGGAATCGGCGCATGAGTACCGAAACCTATTCCACCTCAATTTTTTTATGCGATCCTCTTGAAATTGTCCTACTGATGATATAAATGCATGTTGCCATGGGGCAACCCCGTGCCATATTGTTTAAACTGAAATTGTTTAAACAATTGCAAGGAATTGTTATTTTTCAACCGGATCAAATTTGGGTACTTTTGACCCATGAAAAATATATTAAAAAAATAAATAAAATATAAATATATTTTTTTTTAATTCTTTATACAATAGTTAATAATATTCTTAATAGATAAGAGACTTTTAAATTTTTTATTGTTTATACCTGTTTAATAATTGTTAATTTAATTATTAATGCAACTGGACCGTAATCCGATTATCTAACGAATTAAAAAAACTGGAAAGTTTTATTACTTTGAGATTAAAATGCGTTATCATGCTAACATTAAATATACTAACAGGGTCTATAAAATATTTTCTCTAACTGTTGACATAGTCCATATTGATTTTAATTACAAATTTCATTTATATAATATGGAGATTAAAGCGAGTAGGCTAGATCACGTAAGATACCGTGTGTTCAATTACCAGATAAATAAACAACATTCCAATAACTACGACGTAACGAAACATTTTAATAATAATAATAATAAAAGCCTTTATTCATATTTATAAAACCCTAGATTTCAGCAGCAGTCAAGTTTTCTCTAGTCTCTTTCACTTTTCTTCTCCATCCTTCCGGCAGATCGTCTTTCCATCTCTATATTTAAGGCCTCTCTTCCTTCTCCCATCTCTGGGATACCATTCTATGACGTATTTCGTGTAATGTTTTACATAACTTCTGCCAGATCTTTGTAGAATTTGTCTTTTGCTATCTTTGTATCATAGCGTCATGCGCCTCATGGACTTGGATGATTGTTAATGGTATTTTAAATTAGGGTAATTGAATGTTGAGGTCTGAGGATTGCAATTCTATCTGAAGTTTCTTGAAAACTTGTCCTTTTAAGATTGCTTAGTAATAATTGTTGGCGTGGAAAATCCAAATGAACACCATATCGTCGCTGTAAAATGATAACCTCGTATCTCCAGAGAACCAATGCTTCATTTCGTCAATGTTCGTTAAAACATTATTATGTGTTTTTGTCCATAGTTTTAGATGGTAAAAAGGACTTATTTATTAATACAATAAAAGTTAAATGACATAAGTCTTAGAATAAAAAATAAATAGTTTTTGACATACGAGTTTATCATTCTACAGTATATTACATCCTTTAATACACAAACAAGGAATATTTATGAGCCCCAAAAGATACAATTTATCGTTGTCAAAAAGCATTACACTTGTTCAACAAGTGTTTAATTACGTCATACAAACAATATGGGTGACATAATTCTAGACGAATCCAAATGAGTGCCACTGGCAATGATCCTTAATAGAACACAATATGTTTTTCAAAAGCTGCAATAGGAACCAAAAAGCGCAAGAATCTCTAGGTTTTGGCATATGTTTTGTGACCATATTTGTAACAAGGCAAGGCAACAATATCAATATCAATCATCCTTTTGTGTCTGAACACAGGCTGTAGATTTATGGATCAAAGGTTTCCTCATAATTTTTTCGTAGATGAGTTGTTCGGATAAATAACTGCAGCTGAGTTTTATCTACATCTACTAACATCGTGAGAGTTTTTTAAGGCAGGTTTTGCCGCGCACCTCCACTATGTGGAACCAGCTGTCCACTCAACTGTTTCCGAACTAATTCGACTTAGTGTCCTTCAAGTACCAATTATTCTTAAAAGGCTGACAACGCACTTGCGATTACTAGCGATGCAAAAAACATTTCTCTTCTTGAAACAGTATTATATATTTAATAGAATTTATGGAAGAGAATATAATACTGGACAGTACTGAAGAACCTAGGCATACCTCCCAAGTATATGCCTAAAAGCATCAACTGCCAGACTTGCTAATCGGGCATCATCAATACAATTCATAAATTTTACCAGATTCTGCTGACTAAATGTAAACAAATAATTATATTTCTTAGATTAGATACTTTAGATTGTTATCTGTCATGTTGTGTCAAAACTGACGTTTTATTTCATTTGTAATATTGAGAGTTTGTTAGTATAAAGACGCGAGTTTTGGCTTGTCATTTGAATTTTTGTTAGAACATTTTCGGATTTTAATTATGATTTATATGGAAATAGTTTTGAAGAACTTTCTTAAAATAACAAACTCTTAATGTTATCTCTGTTGATTAATGATTAAGTATTAGCTTTTGATTGATTATTTTAAAGATATATTGTTTAAAAAGTTAAAGTTAGAATAATACTATTATTATTTCAGCAACACATTGGAATTTAATTAATCATATATTTCTATATATTATAAAATGCTATATAAATATAATTCTAAATCTAATTACCAACATGGCAAAAAAAACTATTTAAATCGCCTTATAATCTATGAAACAAATCATCTGGTGTAAAAATACACAGGTCGTTTAACCACGACTATTCTTTACGTGCGAACACATGCGGCATTTCCCGTTTGCATTATGGCTAATTTTATTTTTTATGACAAACGCATTCGTTCACAACCGGTTTTAAATACGATTTCTCATGCTACTCAACTTGTAGTACTGTAGGTACAAGGAATAATAATATAGCGGTTTTTTTCATCATCACTTAACAGCCATTAAGCATACAAGAATATGGGGCCAGAAACAGCTATCGGCCCCTCTCCATTACTGGAGATAGGTCGTCTAGTGAAGCGTGTTTTGTCCTGCGCCAGGTGCTTGCTCTTCCTCAGTCTCCATGCCCGTCCTAACGTTACGAAATCATTTTTTTTTCTATTTTTTCTCTTCTTTTTTTAGGGTAGGGTAAAGAAGCCTACGGGACGCAAAAAAGGCAGTTATCGCAGACCATATTCACCCATTTTAGTCATGCATTGCCGGCCTTCCTTCTACCACGCCGTTAATCCTGGATTTTGCCCATTATAATTTAGCCATTTTTTAATAGAAATTTTATTGCCATTCGATCCTCACAACCAGGAGTACAATCACATTTTTATTGTAACTTTGTGCTCCAAGCTAAAAGGGCTGTTTACATATTCTAATTAAGTTAAAAGGTAATTAGAAATCGTCAGTTTTATTCGCTCCTTATATATATATTGCTTAATTGCTTTGTTTACATAAGAGGAAAATGAGTCACAAGGAAAACACGTATATTCACAGAAAGTATGACACATATTAACATGTAATTATATATAAATTTGCCTAATTACCAAATACAGTGGATTTCGCGTATAACGAAGATGAAGGGACCACTCTTTTTTGTCGTTATATCCGGAAATCGATACAGGCAATGAGTTAAAGACACGTACATGTGTATAGTTTATATTAATTTATTATTGAAAACTTTGCACACATAGTTATATACTGGTACATTTAAAAAATAACTCCGAATACAGATAGCGACAAACATCTTAAACAAATGCCTGCGCAGAAGCGGTTTTTAGGTAGGTGCGCAGCGGCGGGAGAGTGACGTGTCGATCGCGAGATTGGTAAATCAGTTGACGTTTGTGTCCCGCGATGCGCAAACCTTCCCCCACTCCCTTGTTTAATGCTCAAGTAGTTTGCCGATATCTGTATCACTTTGAAACTGACCCATAAATTTAACTCCGAAACGTGAACACTTACCTACTTAGCTGATATAAACAAAAGGTTGTTAACGATATGTGTGAATGGAATCAAAAGATAAGAAATGTTTGTGAAAGAAATAAATGATTGCGTCTTTGGCGGCTGACTCCGTTCGAAAATGGCACCTTTGAACGTCAAATTAAATATACAGAAGATTCTAGTTGCCACTTCCAAAAGAAGTGGAGAAGAATGGGCAACAAACTACACACTTACTCTTTTAAAATAGGTTTACAATATTTTGCTTACATTACATAAATAATTATATGTGGTGTACTTGCGTATTAGATTGTCAAACAATTGTGAAACAGATACAGAAATCTGAGGCCCAAACCTAAGAAGGTTGTACCGCAACTGGTTTTTTATAGTATCAACACGAAACTATATAATATGGCTTCGCACTAAGTTTCAACCTAACATTGACGTCGGCCATTTCCAGTACCGTCCTCTACACAGCTGTCTTCAATCGGCAGCTTATGTCTGGGCGTGATCAGGAAGAAAGCATCTGGAGCGGACTATTATATTATGAGTAAAATAAATCTTCCACTTGATCGGTCCATTTGGTTGGTGAACGGCCACGTGATCTGCATTCTATGTTACCAACCTCGATCAGTTTCTCCAAGTTTTCATCGCTTCTACGCAACACAGCACGTTATATAGCAAAAAAAGCTTCTTATTTCTTATACTGCCACATTTTTTTACCATAATCGTAAAAGCAGAGTGCAGAGGCGTTACACCGTTAAAACAATAGTACAATTTAGTACTGGTCGTCGACATTCAAGATTATGTCATGAGTGCGTTGACCTACGCTTATCACGAGTCGAGCCAACGTATTAACCTACCTCAAAAGATGTGTTTCTGCTACGTTCCGTTCACTCAAATTTTCAGTATATATTTTTGAAGTTATACTTCTTTAGGCGCATTATGAAAAATTGATGAGAGTGAAATTTTACGATGCGCGCGCACCGTGACACAAAATTAACAGAATGAAGTTGCCCACGGAAGATGCTACGGCATTGGACATAATTTAAAAACAACATTCGAATAATAATAGAATTTATGTTACACTTAATGTAAGAGAATAGTAATAGATATTTATTTATTTAATTTTTCAAATGTAAACTGATATTTATTGACTATAATGACTCCTTTTCGACTCTTTGATTATTTAATTGTAAATAATTATTTGCATGCAATTAAAAACAATTTTATTAATGCCAAAGAAGTATAACTTCTTACGCGCGTACATAAGTACACGCACCCTTTTTTTATTCCGCTATGTATTGTTTACTAACTGAACTAGCGGGAAGAAACTGGATACTGTATTTCCGAACCCATTCGACTTAGGGTCCTTTAAGAGAAGAACGTACAAATTCTTAAGGAAGAAGTCGTGGTTGCGGAACGTACGGGAGTGGACCGGAATCACATCCGCCGAGGAGCTTATTAGACTAGCGCAAGATACCCGACAATTCAACTTGAACAGTCAACTTTTAACAATAAAGTGGCATCAGAAGAAGAGAAGAACTTTTGTGCTGTTTACACGAGAATTTAAGTGCGTGTTCCTATTTTACCATGCCTACTGCTGATAGAGGACAAATCTTTGTTTTTTATTTTTTTATTTTTTTATTTTATTATTAATTAACCATTACTTAAAGATATCATGTGGAATATGGTGTAATGGTTGCAGCTCCTTCATTTTGTAAAACAAAAAACTAGGCGATTAAAAAGATTGACGGAGAGTTTTTGCCAGTTCTTCTCGTCCGTTCTACGCCCTTGATTTGAGAATTGGCTGTAAATTAGAAGCATTTAATACGTATTTCTTTTTTGATAAGTGTACATTGTGTTACCTAAATGAATAATAATTTTGAATTCGAATATGACCAAACATGGCCTGTCAAAACATATCCTGTCATTTGACGCATGTCAACCTAGACTGATGACGTAAATTCAATAAGTTTTTCTAAACAACAATCGCCATAATAGGCATTGTTTTATTAACTAATTACATCAATTGTCCGATAATTGCTTATTAACATTGTATGTATATGATTACATCAGCTCGTGACTATCGCATTATATTTTGAGTCTCCTACCATTTCGCAATTAGGATGGGATTTTCATGCCCCATTTCGTGGCAATGCAGCTGAACCGAGCTTCATCCCAATCTCAATATTCAGTAGTTAGAGATAAGTATTTATAAAGATCGAACTTTTGCCCAATTAAAAGTTATTTTTTGATGATGACCATTTTAATACAAACTACTCCAACAAACACGATATATACAAAATAAAACATTAAATATATAGTCACCTCACACACATATTGTATCATACTGTATAAGGGGATTAAAACTCTTAAAAATACTTTCATTAGAAAAACGAAAACAAAAGAACCTTGTTAAGAGAATCGATTGACTCTCCTCCTGGTATATACATGATCCTTCTCTTCCTTCTTAGTATAACAGCCCTGCGATTCTGTAACTCACTTCACTCACCCTCAGCGCTGATTTTTGCTGTCAAATCGTTCGTTTCGGTGTCATGTTACAATTTGGTATTCTGATAAACAATAACCGCGACAAAAGCGCCGCTCAAGTGAGATTGTTCACATTTGGAACTAAAATTTGGCACTGCTACACTTACGCTCCAAAATTGTTGGTATTTGGTATTCTGATACATACCATTTGACATCTCATCTCACTTAAACGTTCATTTTGTACGTCAAATTAAAAGTTGCTCTTCCCTCGCTGAAATCGTCATTTACGAGTGAGTTAGCCATTTTTAGCGAAATTAAAACTTGTTTTATGTGAAAATATTCTTACATAGGACAATCTATATGTATCTTGGGGTAAGTTTATAAAATAATATTTATCAATACAGCATTATTTTACGAAAAAAATTATATATATAAACATTAAGCTTCGTGAAATTGAACTTTGTTATTGTTACAGAAGGCCCGTTTCCACTTTTAAAGTTTAAACCTCTATTTCAAGAAATGAATGATGTAAACCATTAAAAAATACTTAATATAATATCTATAAATGGCGAAGAAAATGTAGGCACGAAACGACCAATTGGTTTCTCGGCGTTGGTTACTATCGCTTTTTTCCAATACTCAAGAAATTATATGGTATTGACTAAACCTAGAACATATGCTGCTGAGATGAACGAAGAGTCTAGTAAATAGAAGATCTAAGGTAAACATTTTGATTATTTTAGCATTAAAAATATCATTTTGATCCTAGAACCAATTTTTCGATGCAGTCTTGATCATGTCCTGTCTCCAGCAGAGATAAGTCGAACAGAAAACGATAAATAAGTTAAGATAGGTAAATTTTGTTATACCTATATTTGTATTTTTCTACTATACTAAAATTATAAATCTAATAATTTCAGAGATCACCAAATGTTCAAAATTTCTGATAGAAAAATACATTCTGCCTTTGAAGAAGAAGAATATTTATTATACATTTGTATCATACGACAAGGCCCCTGGATATAAAAAGACAATAGTGCAGACATTTTCAAATTATTGAATTTCTACTACTTATCCTTCAATTTATAATAAATGATAACACAGTACAATTTCAGTTCCTATATTTTTATAAAATATATTGATATAACATTAAGGTTTTGGATAAAAACATTATTCTGCTTTACACAAGTATGAAATACCGTCATTACATACATGATGGTTTAAGTACTTATTAAGCTTTTTTAAATTTATCGTTCATAACTATTACTTTTTACAAACTAATTAGAAAATATATTAAAATTAATATATTTGTCTACAAAATAAAGTAGATGTTATTGATTAGCTCTATGTGAGGCTGGGTTTTAATTAGTTTTTATTATACTTAAGTTTGTTTTACTGAAAGTTATTTTGTATTGTGTTAAAAGTTTACTATAATCATTAAATAAAATGTGTAAGTTATTTGTATATTGTTCTTTTATTCACCTATAAAGTAACATGGCTTATAAATTTTTCATTTTGGCTTAGTTATGTATTTAACTCGGTTACTACGTTTTCTATAGGCAGTCATTAAATAAGTGGTAGATTTAATTAATCATTTTATTAATATAACAATATTATTAGATACAAAAAAAAATTATTATGAAGTACACAATTATCTTAAACACGGTAATACAATTTATTATATAAAAATCATAGTTGTCCAAACTGCATTCAAAATAGATTTGTGGTCTCGGTTTAATATCTCTTCTTAACATTTCAATAATTGGTCATTTTCTTCCTCATTCTTGACAACTACCGCTGATGGCTGTAATACAATAGTTATGTGTTAAAATTGTAAATAGGGAGATGTGGTAGGTCACTGTACTGACAATAATATTGCATAACAATTTAATTATTGTAAAGTTAAGGAAAATAGTAAAAAAACTTGCATAAAACACACAAAAACTTTATGGGATATCTTTGTATTTCTAAGTAAAGTATCTTAAAAACATGTTTGATAATATTATAACTAAGCCAAATATTATTTAAAGTTTTATGGTAACAAAGCTTAGTAATTTCGTGCACAGTTAACGTTGATCACTTGAAATGGTATGAATTTAAGCAATTGAAAGCTTATATATTTGATGCAACATACCTAACATGATTATTTATACTTGTATTCTGAAATCTGAACAATTAAATTAAATTCAACTTGATCAGTTAAAATTAATACTTCTTATATTTCATGAATGGAATTTGAAGTTAGGAAACCTAAAAATATTTTTTTATTTGACATTTTTAACCAACAATTTCATTATTTACAATGTCGCTTCGATTTAACCTAATACATTTGACTTCAAATTTGCCATCAAACAAACAAACTTTGTTAACTGTTTTACTAAAATAAATAAAAATAAATAAATAAAATAGCCTTTATTGCTGAACTTATTTTTACAGTAATTTTTCTTACAAATACGTTTATAACTTTTAACAGTTTCTTTTCTTTTCATAAATCCGGTATCGGTAAACGGTCGTTTCTACATTTCAGCTTGTCTTTCGACATAGGCCTCCTCTAAAGATTTCCACTCTGTTCTATTTTTCGCTATGCGCGTCCATATTGGGCAATAGTTGCTATGTGGATGTCATTTACTTTGTTTTTCATGTTAGTGTTATTTTTCATGTTAGTGTTATTTTTTTCCTTTAGAGGGTCGTGGTCATTTTTCCCCACGATGACCAGTCGGCTTGGGGAAGTATTTTGTTTTGTTATTTTATGTTGGTTCATGTTGAGCTGTTTATTTTTCCGTTTACCGACAGTTAATTGTTATTCTTTGTTAGTTGTTGTCTTAGCGGGAAAAGACGAAAGAGAATTAGCTCTAATCCTCATTACGTCGAAAGCATTTGGTCTATTGTTAATCGGCGGCATTAGAGTTTGTTGTTTCCTTGGTTGAGCATTGTTTTGTGGGGATGATGATGTTTCTCTTTTGCGCTTATCCTTATTTATGTTAGTATTTTTTTTCTTTTACTACTAGTTTGTCAAATTTCAGGTACGCGATATTTCCCTTTTCTCTCTCCTCTTTTAGCTGCGCCTGCAACGTTTTCCTTTTCTCTATTACTTCCTTTGTGTAGTCTTCTGTAACATATACATTTTTGAAGTTTTTCTTCTTTCCCATAACTTCATTCTTCTTCCATTCGCTCGTAAAGGAAATCAGAATTGGTCTTGGTTTTCCAGAAGACTTTCCCTTTCCTAGACGATATATTTTGTTTATCTCATGTTCTTGTAATTGTATGTCAAGGTCAGTTTTGAAAATAAGTATTGTATTTTGTATTAATTCTTGTGTAGACCTTTCGCCTTCATTTACTCCAAACATTATCAAATTGTTTTGCTTCTTTCCTCTTTTTAAACTTTCTACTTCCTTTTCGAGATTTTCTACTTTTATTTTTAAGTTTCTATTTTCTGTTATAATAGGTTGAAGTTTTTCGTCTAATCTCTCCATTATATTATTTGTTATCGAATCTTTCAATTCTATTGTTTGGTTCAAGATTTCATTCTTCATTTTATCAAACAATAGTTGAAACTGGTCCTCCATTCTTGTAAACTAAATCTGCGTGTTATGGAACGTAATTAGTGGTAGTTTTTATTTACTTGCTCTGGCAACACTAGTTAGCTGTTACTGTGACAAGTGTCAATGCCATTGATCTTTTGTATGCTCAATATGATTGGTGAATTTCTAACCTCTAATTATCACTTTTTGGAGATACTTTTGTTGAAATTCAAGAACTTACGTGATATTGTGTTAAATCGGTAGTTCCACTACACGGACGACACTTCGATTTGTGTTTTGTGACGTCGCAGTCTCAAGAACAGTGTACGAAATTATTTTTTAGCACTCAATATTACGGAGCTACACAATTACGATGCTTACAGTATGACAGCCGGAAACGGAACTGTTTTACTAGACACTACTTATTCCTATTTATTTACTATGATAGTTATATTTCTAAAATAGTTTTAATAGAATTCAGTTTTTATGAGTGTTAGTAAAAACATAGGTAATATTGTTGTAGTGTGTTTGACCTCTGAATCACTTAAAAAGGTTGCAATAGTAGTTTCATGGCATCTAAAAAGTACCAACACTTGCACTTTTTATAATTACTCAACAAAATATTATATGAAAACATTGGTATTAACCTTGGTTACCTTTAGTAACATTTTGAAAATTTAAGATACCTATCCATCCTGTTTACTTTGAATCCGTAGCCCATTTGCTGAGAGAATCACTTTTAGCATGACATCATCTTTTATCTTTTTGTTAAGATAATATTCTTAAATTTTTTACAATATATCCAGATGTTACGTATCCCTTGTTTCGTGCTGAAACATAATTAATATTTTTAAGTTTCTGTCGCTCATATACACCACGGCTGGTCAGTTGTCGGGTAAATACGAAATATAAACTCTTAATTATTATTGGAAGTTATAAACAAAATACGTAACTTACGATTGACTAATAAATAAACTCACTACTTACCTTTAAGCGGCCCCATTGCCAGATGGGTTTTAATAATTTTCCTCGCTATTCTATTATTTTCCATCAGATAAATCATTTTGAGATATTTTCACAGTTTATCTTTTTTTTAATATTCTTCATTTTATTTCAAACGTCGACCATTTTGTTTTATTAAAAATATTTTGCTTTTGTATGATGAAAATTTTGACAATTAACTCTTTTTATAAATAAAATGAGTCAATTGTTACGATATTAATAGACAACAACTCACTAGGTTCACTCCCTTCACTTATCAAGACGTAATGTAAAATTTCTTAACAGAATACCATGAGATTCCAAATATTACGTGAGTGACGAAGGGAGCGCTGTTAGTGCGTAGTGGACTCACGGAATAACAGTGAGTTACAGAATCGCAGGGCAGATAAGCACAGGCTAATATATGTTGACCAATATTTGCTATTCCCCTTGGGTAGAATGCCTAGCAAACCCCGAGGGTTTTGAGTGTAGACCCAGCCCCACAGTCCCCGCGTCAAGCTCGACAACCTTGATGCGGGCCTGCGTAAGCGCATTTTCACCTCGTATATATATTTTTTTATATATTTGCTATTAAATTTTTACTTCAGCACTTCTCTTTGTAGAAAGAGAATTAAATGTATTAAACGATAATTAATCCACGAATTAAGATCATATAAGTTAATCTATTGGAAGTCTGTGCCAAAAACCACAGATTAGACTGTGGCTCCGCTGGAACATACATTAAAGTAATTACACATCAAAACGATTACCTCCTTGATTTTTAAGGCTGAAATAAATTATATAAAATATTATTTAACAATTTTTCTTTACAAAATTTTGACAAATAATTTAAAAAGTTGACCCTATTGTTGTAATCATCAATATCTATCAACCATACAAAATCCGTTAGCATTACGGTACATTACAAAAACGTTTATGAATAGTCACCACCTGACATTTAACTGTTTGGTTGACAGTATTTAAGGCCATGGCCTCAGGTTTCTGTATTATTATTCTCTTAAGAGGAAACTAGGTAACTCGACTTTTCTTAGGCATGCCGGTTTTCTCACGATGTTTTCCTTCACCGTACAGGCGAGTGTTAAATACACGTACCTACATAAAAAAGTCCAATGAAGCACAGCCAGGCTTGAGGCTTGAGGTCTGAATCAAGGATAGGCATGCTCAAGTCACTACGGAGTAATTATAACCTCTATGTATTTGAGTGTTGTTCCTACGAGAATGTAAGTGCGTGCTCCTATTTCACCATGCCTCCTGCTGATAGAGGACAAATCTTTGTTTTTAATTTATTTTATTATTATTTATTATTTAAGATGTCATGTGGAACATGGTATAATGGTTGCAGCTCCTTACAAACGTTGTGTAAAAGAAAATACTTGGCGATTTAAAAGAGCGGCGTAGAATTTATTGGCAGTTCTTCTGTTCCGTTCTACGCCCTTGATTTGAGAACTGGCAGTAAATATAAAATTAGAAGCATTTAATGTTACATATTTCTTTTTTGACGATCATCAGTGTACATTGTGTTACCTATATGAATAAATGATTTTTACTTTTGACTTTTCTATGTTTGATTTTTCAATAAGTAAGATGTATTACGTCTATTTTACTGTATCAGAAATAGATCCTAAGAGCAATTCGTTTCTATGTAACGTTCTAACAAATTTTGTATATAAAGTGTATTATATTTTTAGTCAGGTTGGTTTTCTACGCTGGGGGCACTCAACCCCACTAGGGGGACATAGGATTTGGAGACAAGTAAGTAAGATTAGCACATTCAATCATTATATGCTTCCATTTAGTTCCTACTACGTCGCAGGTGCGAAAAAATAACTTATACTAATTACGATGAAGAGAATACACCGTGTTACTTCAATCAACGAGGCGTATGTTTTTGTTACACCATTCAACCGTAAACAATTACCGCATTCGTTACACACCATAGCTACCGTAAGATGCGAGCTTTTTATATCATTGTATGGTTATTAGACACGCGAGCTTTTGTGAGAATGTTTAAAATGTTCTAAAGAGATTCTGGATATCTATAGATGACATAGCACGTTGCCCGAAGAACGGATGGCTGGAGGGGCAAAAAAAAACCTGGAATAGTGGCTGGGAGGCTAGGTGGATAGATGGCCATGTGAGAGTGGAGGGTAGGCGTTGGATCCAAAGCGCAGGGAACAGGTCGTACTGCAAATTTTGGGGAGTTGCCTATGTCCAGCTGTGGATGTCAACAGGCTAAAGCGAAAGAGATTCTAAGGGGCATTTTTACTAGTAATTTATAAAGACAACACCTTTCTGGTCTGGACCTAATCTGCCACTATTTCGTGGTAATTTGTTTTTCTTATTGACATAGGTAAGGACTTCTGATACATGCCGTCAACTTTTGGGTCTAAGGTCGGTTTCTGGAGATATATATATATATATAAAGTTTTTCCGTTTCATCTTCAATTAAAAATTAAAACCACAAATTATGAAAAATATCGTTTAACTGGTGACCTAAATACAAAAAGAAACTTATGTCGTATATTTAACTAATTTTCTCAAGGCAGTTTTTGCCGCGCACCACCACTATGTGGAATCAGCTGCCCACTGAAGCATTTCCGAACCAATTCGACTTAGGGTCCTTCAAGATAAGAGCGTACCAATTCTCAAAAGGTCGGCAAGGAACTTGCAAGCCGAGTCTCCCATCCCATTCTCTCTCTATCAGGTAAACCTCCTGCCCGTTTTCCCCTTGTTATATAAAAAAATGCTTTAAAGTTAAATTCATATTGAATTCAACTTAGAAAATGTTGTTTTATAATCGGCGGTTTTAATTCGTAATTTAATTTTAAATACTGTATTTTTTTTTGTGTTACCCTCTGCCCTCTGACAACACTCTAACTTTAACTTATCTATATCTAATATATAAAATTCTTCTGTCACGGGGTGCGTAATCGAACTCCTCCGAAACGGCTCGACCGATTCTCATGAAATTTTGTGTGCTTATTGGATATGTCTGAGAATCGGACAACATCTATTTTTCATCCCCCTAAATGTTAAGGGTAGTCCACCCCTAAATATTTTTTTTTTATTTTTAGATATTTTTTTCTGTTTTTTATTTTTTTATGATACAGCATTAAAAAATACATATAACCCCTAACTTTCACCCCTCTACGATCAACCCCTATTTTTTTATTATACATGGCAAAACGACGTTTGCCCGGTCAGCTAATATATGTATAAAAATGAAACCCGTTTTCCGTTGTCACGACATAACATGAAAACGGCTTGACCGATTTGTCTGATTTTTATTTTTTGTGTTTGTAATTGTCAGGAGAAGGTTCTTATAAAAGAAAAAAATTGCGCGGAAAATTAGAAAACTTAAGTATACTTAATCACCATACAATTCGAACTTTTTGATATAACCTTATGACGTTTGACATAACATTGACAGAATGCATGCTGCATATATCGTCAAAGAGGATGTAAGAAAAATGAATATCGTTTAAAATAAATGCTTCGATCGGAGTTATTATATTGATAATATAATAATATGCGGGCCAGAAAAACAAACAAAGAATGTTGTATAACATAAAGCATTAGAATAATAAACTCTTTGTTTCTGAAATATTTTTTAATTAATTATACCAATTTGAAATCAATATTCATAGTTAAGACAGGACAACGGCTGTCGGGTCCGCTAGTTATATATAAACAAATATTATATTTAACATATACTTGTATGCAAACAGCAGAGGCTTCGTTTTTCCCTACCATATCAAGTTCACCGTAACCACATTCTCAACAATCAAGTTACATTTATATCTGAATCACTATATAAATTTAAAAAGACTTTACGAGCCTGACACCACACTGTACGTATTAATTTGTTTGCCAGACGTACCGTATAACCATGGTCTAATTCCCGTTTTAAAAATAAGGTTTCAGTTTGTGCACTTATGTGCTATTGAACACTGAAAGTAATTTAATATTATTGCAATAGTATAGTTAAGTAAATTGAAAAAAATTAAAGACAGTATTGGAAATACCTTAATAATTTAATATTTATTTTGTTCCTCGGAAGACTCACACAGGAATGTCTTAGGAATGTATTTATTTATTTTGTACTCCTACAGCATAAATTATATATATATATAACAAAAAAACAATTATACTTAAGATAAAGCCAAAGATGGACTACATAACTATCTACAAACAGGTTCAAATATTTACGAAAGGTGAAAATGAATAAAAATTATTAAATACATTTAGCTAAGTAATACCAAATTCGGCTGTGTTGTGTGTTGGTGTGAAAGTGAGGGTGTGTATGAGGGGTGTGCTCATGATGCAGGTTTAATACTCCTTTATAACAAGGCATTATATGATTGGTTTAAATAATAATTTTAATATTTTTTTTATATATAATACAGTTTCGCGGTCAAAGATTATATAAAGTTTGTATATTTTGTCAATTTGACACATTTATGTAAAATCTACTATATAAAAATAAGTCGGGTTTTCCTTCCTGACGCTATAACTCCAGAACGCACGAACCGATTTCCACGGTTTTGCATTCGTTGGAAAGGTCTCGGGCTCCGTGAGGTTTATAGCAAAGAAAATTCAGGAAAAAAATTCAACAGAAAAGTGGGATCACCAAACGAAATGTTACATAAAACGAAGCCATCTGGTGGCGAAACGGAGTTCGCCGAGTTTGCTAGTATGTAATAAATTCTTTTTTGCAATACAGTCGACTCTCGATAATTTGACATCCGTTAATTTGAATTTTTTCCTTCGATTAAAAAAAATTTGAATAAAATCAATGTTAATTGGTACTATTGGCATCATTAGACAATTTGAAGTCCAGGCCTCCCTACAATTTGAAGTATTTATCACGTACAAACCTGTCAATTGTTTTTTAATACTTTGGACAGTGATATAGAAACAAAAAATCTTATTTACTTGATTCCTCTTGGTGATTTAAACCCTCCTTATTTTGATCTCTTGGTGATTTGAAATGTATCTCTGGTCCTAGAGTTTCAAATTATCGAGACTGTAATTTTTATTTATAATTTTCCTCTATGTTATGTTATACATAATATGCGTAAATAAGATTACCTATGTAGATACGAACGAGTGACCCACATCAGTTCGCTCCAATTTCACTCTCAAACTACTTAACCACTATGTAAATAGCGTGTAACGTATGATTATAGTCAGAGACGCATTCACGGGCGGAAATTTATATTTAATTTATATATTATATTTATATTTGACCTAATAATTGCAGCTCACTTCTTGAAATAAAGCCCTTCCATGTTCCTGCCTACAAGAGTAGTAGTTGTGCAAAAAAATCAGTTTTGTATCCCGCAGCCCGGACATAGAACGACCAAATTTTTATGCCTTGACTCGTTTAAGCTATCGCGGAATATGCGCAAAATCACCTAAGCATCATGAGCACACCCCACATACACCACCACGTACATACCCTCACTTCTCCACCATGACACAACACAACCAAATTACGTATTACTTTGTTAAATTTATTGAATAATTTTATTTTTTGTTTCCTTTTTGTAAATGTTTGAAGCTTTTTGTAGGTAAATATTATGTAATCCATCTTTGGCTATATTTTTAATGTAATTGTTTGTTTTTGTAGGATAACGAAATTAAGAAATAATAATAAATATTAATTATCACATTACTTAACTTTTCTTGGTATATATTTTATGCATTTTCCTTAATTTCTTTTAAAATACGTTTAAAAAATCTTGACAAAAGTACCCCCTGGACATCTTGATTCTCCCTAAATTTAAGGAGAAAACACCAAGTTGGCATCAAAGCTCATGGCTTATAGTATAACGCTAGAGTTACGTAAATAACAATCTACAAATCCGTCCCTGTAAATCTCGTTTGTAGCTTATCTAACATTTTGATGAGTATAATTTCTAAACCTCATGTAGGGGGATATAATTATAGGAAATAGCTTATTTAATTCGCCAATAGAAACGTATTGCAATGGATATTAATTCGAACCAGTTTTATCCAATTTAACAATATACTTGGTTTAAGAATAACTTTATTTCTCATAAGTATTGCATACATAATTCACTTACTGAGAAACAATATTTAAAACTAAGATTAAAAATTAGAAATTAGAGCGCACGATGTAGGTACATATATAAAATAACAAAACAAAACAGCACCAAAAATGTGGGTAGACATAATAAACTTGGTCAGTCAACCAAGCAAAACACAAATGTTCGAATTTGATTTTTACTAGATATACACATATAGGTCAAAATGTACATTTACTAACAGTTCCCAATAAGGCGTAGAGAACTTGCAAGATAAATAAGAAACACAGATCTTTAAACATATGTGTTTTTGTATAGCATTTCACTTGACAAAGTACCCCGTTATCTTCTAGGTCACCGGTTGACCCTTAGCGGTGCGGTCACTTTTTTTACCGCTTAATTTAACTTACAAGAATGTATTACTGTAGTTTATACAGCGTGTCCTATATATGACGCAGAAAAACGTTACAATTAAATACTATGCTGGCAACCAAGGCAAGGCAAACATCGATGGTGCGATCAGGTTAGGTAAGCCTTATCGTACCTGGACCAAATCCAGGACTAGAGAAGGGACAAAAAAGCAAGCTTCTTGGCGTGGTGAATGTCATGTAAGTGGATGAAGCTAGGTATGTCAGGACCGTAGCAAGTGGAGATCCATGGTCTCTGTCTACCCTTTCGGGAAAAAGGCGTAATAATACAAATAAATACAATTTAGTATAAGCTTACAGACCTATGAATCCAATAAAATCTTAGCAGATAACACATAACACATTTTTACAGCTCGGGTTATGTTATTGGAGTTTTAGTTAGGAGCCGTAATTAAAAAAAAATATATAATACAGCCTATGTCACAAAGGTATAGGGCAACTTCCCAACGGTAAGACCGAGTCCCTTGGACAGACTGCCTGGTGAACGCCGAGGGCCAATCTTAAAGGCGTGTGAAGGGCTGAGGTGTTTTTGGTGCAAGAATAGCAGAAGGTTTTGAGTATAGACCCAGCCCCACAGTCCCCGCGTCAAGCTGCGATATCTATGGCGCCGGCCTGCGTAAGCGCATTTTCACCTTATTTAAAAAAACTTCCCAACGGTGAAAGATTTTTTTAAATCAGCTCAATAGTCCAGAAATATTAGTATAGACTACACACTTCTACTAACAATTTTTTTGTGGCTTTTTCTTAGAAAACTCATAATTGTTTAAAATCTGCTTTTTAAATTGAAATAATAATATTAATAACTCTTTGAACAATTACACAAATAAGCTATTCTTGTCTTTACTTTTCTTTATAACACACTGTATCCCACTTCACAATAGTCACTGATTCCACGCGCAATCATTAAAAATGGCCGCCTAATTGACAGCTAACGGAAATGACAATGAACTTGGCGGGAAACTTTTAAAGATTTTTAGTTTTTATTTACACCGGTGGCAAGAATTACAAGTGTTTCTATTAGTATTCTAATTTAAATAAACATTACTCAAACACGACTTTATTTGCCTTACAATTAAGAAACTCAGATTATTCTCTATATTAAATACCTATATCATTAAATACCGCCATTTTTGACACGCCTTTCAAATATGTCAACTGTCAAAACCACAGCCATCTTGAAGTTTTTGTTCATTACTATTATTATATGACTACGAGGCTTTAGGACGCGCGACTAAACTATAGAGAGTTTTATATACGAATTTAATGATTAAACATACATTTAGTTATTATTAAAATATGTTACAAAGGTCTAGTGTAGTAATTAACCCTGAGGTCGAATAACGGCAGTGCCGATGGCTCTTTCTTTCGAAGTGAGCACTTATACTCGTATGAAGTAAAAGATCTTGAGAAAACCAGCATCCAGACGTTGATACAGAGAAGGCTGCTCGCCTACTTGGCAATAATAAATAAGAAAAAGATCTTGAAGCTGATACAGACTGATACAGATACAGATCTAGTGCCATGGTTTGTATATTTTATCATAAATAAAGAAGAGAAGAGAAGTTTGAGATCTCGCTTAGTAGCGATAAGAACGCCCAATTATTTTAAATCTTATTATTTAATTGTTGTGCAAAAAAGTGTACATATACATAATAATTACCCTTTATTTTATCCATTACCTGAAACAGACAAAATATAATAAATATACACATATCATCATAAACATGGTTCTAGAATTATCAGAAATTTCCATCGGAATCTTGAATTTTTTTTGTACCAAACAATTGTTTATTTATTTCTTATTATATAAATAATATACAACTGAAAACAAATACACTAAACATATAGCCAAAGATGAAATACATAACATATACAAAACGGTTCAAATATTTACGAGGAAAAAAAATTAAATACGTAATACCTAATTCGGCTGTGGTGTGTGATGGTGTGAAATAGAGGATAGGTATTTACTAAACGTTTAAATAAAATCGTATTTCCAGATATATAACACAACATTTTGCATATAATAAATAATTCCAAAGATAAAGCATCATCACCTTGAAATCAAATATATCTGATTTATTGAATTTGCAGTTTATATACTCGATGGATAATATCTCAGTGACGTCAAAGTGTATTTATAAATTATTTTTCAGTCTTAAAATAATCTGTCTCTCGTTTCATATTAAATCGGTTAAAATGTTGAACGAAAAATACTATTAGCGCGTCATTTACGTAAAGTAAAAGATGCCTTACCTAAAACAGTGGCAATGGGCGGGGCATATAGCAATATGGACAGATAAAAGATGGACTTTTAAGACAACTATATGGAAAGTACCAAGGGAGAAAGACGAGGGCACCTTTTTGGAGAGGGAATATGGAGAAGCGTTAGCAGGAAGCGAATGGAGAAAGAAAGCCATGGATAGTATAAATTGTATATAACGACATTCAAGGGACTGTGCCTATCTTGACGTTACAAAGAGTTGCCGGTTTGGAAAGAAAAATCTGTATTAGAAAAAGAAAGTTCATTTCAGACTAATGTTAGTAATTACATAAAAACAAATCGTATTTGAGGTAGGTAGGTTGCATTTTTTTAATTATTTAATTCATATCTTGCGATATTGAGGCATCTTCGTGATAAAGCACATGCAAGCATGCGCAATTTGTAAAAAAAAATAACGGATTTCTTGGAAAATTCGGTACCTATGACGTGTTTATTACTCGCTAGGACAATAAAGCGACAAAACAACGTACACAGATCCGCAGTTTTAACGAATTTCGGCAACTTATAAAGTACTTTTTCTTATTTAATTGTCGTTATTGACGGTGGGTGTAATGCTATGTAGAGTGTATCATTGTATGGAAAACACGCTAAATATACCAAAGCCGAGTCAATGCGACGCTTTAGGGGGTTGTCGTTAAATCGAGCGGTGTTACATGGAGTTTACACTGTATTGAGAAAAAAAGCTGGAGGAGTCTTTTACCTTGAAGGGGTTCCAATCAATGGTACTGAAGGAAGTTAGGATATCGAGTAACGAGAGAAAAAAATTATATATAACAAATCTACACACTATATTCAACGTGGGAAATAAATGTGTTTATTTTTATTATACCTATTACGTAAAACTATGTAATACCGCGAAAGTATTATGACACTTCCATAAATCATAGACTACAGTCATAAAGTTCACAGAGTAATGAAAGTGACAGTTTAAGTCCGCATACCGGTCTCCGAACAGAATTATAATTACTTTTCACTCGTAGGGCAAAAAAATAACGATTTCTCTTTGACAGTGTTCCGTCACGTTCGGGTCCAATATTCAACTAGTCGTAAATGCAACGATCGGTATATTTTCTTTCTGAACATATTCTACAAAGGTCAGTTACGAGGGCTGTTTGTTGACCATATTAGCGAAACGTTAAAAGAGATAGAGAGCAGAGTTGGTCTAGTGGCTTCAGCGTGCAACTCTAATATCTGAGGTCGTAGGTTTGATCTCCGGCTGTGCACCAATGGACTTTCTTTCTATGTGCGCCTTTAACATTCGTTCGATGAAGGAAAACATCGTGAGGAAACCGGCTTGCCTTAGACCCAAAAAGTCGACGTGTGTCAGGCACGGGCGGCTGCTCACCTACTTGCCTATTAGATTGATCAATGGTCATTAAACAGATACAGAAATCTGAGGGCCAGACCTTAAAAACGCTTTAATAGAATCTTTTGTTTTATCAAATATCACAATTAGTTTATAATATAATAGTAATTTATTTAGTAAAAAAATTGTGATGGTAACATTAGATTCCTTTGTCTCAACTTCAGCCGAAAATACCCGTCGCTGACCACATGCTGCGTAAAAAAATCACAACGAAAGATGTTTAACATTTGGCGTGATAAATTAATCTAACCATATGGTTCCACATATTTGAGGATTACGCTCTGAGAAAGGGCAAATTTGATATAATTATAGCATTATGCGAGAAGACAAAGACAAAAGAACGAAAAAAGAAAAAAGCGACGGAATGGCTTCTTCGCTATGACAAAAGGAAACGAGAAAGACAAATAAAAAGATGGGAAGATAAGTAGAGCAGCTGGCCCTATGTGGCTACGTAAAGCTAGACACCGAGAAGGGTGGAAGCTCTTAGAGGATCCCTATGTCAAAGGCTATTATTATTATTATAGCCGACAGTGTTAAATTCCATCAAAAGATTACTTTACTAAGCTTTACTCGAAGCCTATGAATTTAGTATGAAAATAGATACCAACTTTGATTATTTATCTTTATTCCGTAAATGGTCGCTAACGAGTATATATATGAATAAAAACAAAGTTTTATGAGAATTACTAACGAAAAAAGATTATAACTATCTAAGGTAAAAAAAAAGTAAAAAAGATGAACGCCCAACGTGGGGCTCGAACCCACGACCCTGAGATTAAGAGTCTCATGCTCTACCGACTGAGCTAGCCGGGCTGTGTCGAAAGAGACGAAAAATAGCATGTATTTCCTCGACGTTATCAATACATAGTTAGTCTTGACATTGAAAAGCTGATAATGTTTTTCAATGTAACCGACCTTTAAATTCAGTAAAACTTATAAAAATCGGATTTTAATTGATCAGATTAAAATTAAATCAGTGGCGATGCGGGGCGGGGATAGAATTACGCGTTATCTACTATATAAAAATAAGTTGGGTTTTCCTTCCTGACGCTATAACTCCAGAACGCACGAACCGATTTCCACGGTTTTGCCTTCGTTGGAAAGGTCTCGGGCTCCGTGAGGTTTATAGTAAGTAGAAAATTCAGGAAAAATTTCAACAGAAAAGCGGGATCACCAAACGAAATGTTACATAACACGAAGCCGATGTAACATTTCGTTTGGTGATGCTAGTTGTTAATATTAGAGTCACTAGGTGGTCACGAAACGCTTTACTATACTTGAGTACAGGAAAACGTTACGGCGCGCTACATGGGGGGAGGGTCAATAATCTCCAAAAATTGCGTGACGTAATACTTGAACGCTCCCTTATCTGTAGAATTACGAAATAAATATATATGATCTGTTTGTCTAAGATCGAAACTTAGCGCTAAGTATGACCCCGGCGTCAAAAACATTGAACCTCGGTTCCAGGGTTTTTGAAACAAAATAATAATTCAATAGACTATCAGATCCCAAATCAAGTACCTACTTCAGATACCCTATCACTTGCTAAAAAACTATTGTCCCGTGACCTCACCGCAGTCACCCCTTGAGGGGTGAGTGCCAGTCTAGGGGCTGTCGCGACTGAGTGGCGCTGTACAGACAATGAGAAAAGTCAATATAGCCTTATCAGCTTGTTCGGTGTTAAACTAATATTTGGCGAAAATAAATATGACTGGTGTTATTCGCAAATATGTATTACGTCATTTGTAAGATTGTTCATTTTAAATCACTTCCTACAATTAGAACCCGTTGTCAGACACACAAATATAGCTTGTATTAAATAATTAACAATCAAGTTTAAATTCTGTGTCTAATTCTAAGTGGTGTAATGTAAAACGGAAGAAAATATGTGGGGTAGCTCTGTATCTACCGCATTTACCATGGAGAGTGTTCAGATTAATACCTGCAGCTGAGTTTCATCATCGGAAATCGAGGCAGAATACGAAATTCCACCCGTATCACTTCGACGTACGTCATTCCACAACTAAGCGTTTTTTAAAGTAGTTTTTGTCCAGTATGTGGAATTAGCTGCCCACTGAAGTATTTCCGAACCAAATCGACTTAGGAAGAAAAGAGCGTAGCAATTCTTAAAAGGCCGGCAACGCACTCGCGAGCCCTTGGCATTGAGTGTTCATGGGCGGCGGTTTGCCTTTGTTCTATAAAACAAAAAAGATTTCGTTTAATTTTATTGTGATTATCCAAAACCGGAAGACGATTAGACTACCCTGTTGACCGATCAGTCGAACATCGTTTCATCTTCCCACGTTCAGAGAACTCTAATATGTATTCATTTAAAAGGAATTTCTTCCTAACTGTACCAGGAAGTTGAGCAACTACCCCTAAGCTTCTACGAACGTATAAAGCTTATTAATCAGTTCTATGAAACAAAGGACATTAATTATTTTTAATCATATGACATAGCTATACTAATATTATAAAGAGGAAACATTTGTGTTTTTGCATGTGTTAGTAATGTTTTCACACATAAATAACTGGACCGATTTCAAAACTTCTTTCACCATTAGAAAACTACATCTTCACTGGCTGATATAGGCTATATTAAAATTAATAAATGAATCAGTGGCGCTACAACCTTTTTAGATTCCTGAATCTGTTTCATGATCATTTTTTAAATTTAATAGGCAAGTAGGTGATCAGCCTCCAGCCTCCTGGCACACGCCGTCGACTTTTTGGGTGTAAGATATTTCGGTTTTCATTCACCGTTCGAGCGATTGTTAAATGCTCACATAGAAATAAAGTCCATTGAAGCACAGCCGGGGATCGAACCTACGACCTCAGGTATGACAGTCGCACGCTGAAGCCATTAGGCCAACACTGCTCAACAATAGGCTAAATTACATTTAAAAAAAAATAAGGATCCCTAATAATAACGCAATAATATATATAATATATAGGTGTGAACAAATTATCCATACAAAAATCTGTCATCGCGTGCGCTGTGGAAACTATAATGCTTGAAAAAAAATTTTGTACAATATTATAGAACGTATCTACAAAAATAATCTTTTACCCATGGGCAATTGTATAACCAGCGGCACGTAAGTCTAGCGCTGGCCGATACGTGGAGGGGATTGCTGCGCATGTGTACTGTCGCACGGGGGACAAAATGCGACTGGAGAGCCAATCGACGCTCTTCCTTCCGCTAGCCCCCCTCAGGTACCTTATTTTTTACTTCTGCGCAATAACGGTCAGCGCTAGAGTTTCGTGCCGCTACTTATATGTTAACCTATTGCGAGTCGGAACTCCAAAAACATGAAATTATTTTGCTGCCACAAAACACAACTAATCAAATCTTGTAGTAAATAAAGATGGCAATGGCAGAGTGTTATTGACAGTTCTCTCAAGAATCTCTCTCTTATAGTTTGATAGATAATTTGTAATTAATCCTATTAAACTTACTTCGTTCCAGAGTTCGAAGTCGAACTCAATTAATACATCCATGGATTTCTCTATATGCAGTATCTTGGCTTAACATATCAAAGGCCTAGTAGCCGCCAGTATTAGCAAGCGGTTTTACCATACTATGTGCATTACAATTTAGAATAGCATTTCCCGCGTTTCGCAATGCGTCACCTCGATATATAGGTCAAGGTGGCCCCGCCCCGTTACGCCTGTGTCGTCATCACTGCAAGATAATTGAGGGAAACAAATGTTCCGAACATTATTACTGCGAAATATGTTCTTTGATTATATTGTATTTACGTAATCCATAATGGCTATTATTTCTTTACTATGTTCTCAAACCTGAAACTGTATGAAACTCAGCAGCAGGTATTAATCCGAACAACTTCTCTGAACATTCTTCAGGATAAATGCGGTAGAACATGCAGAGGAAGAGAGCGCCAAAGGATCAAGGAGCTCGGAAAGTGACTGGTCGTCGGCTATTCGTTGAATACGGTCAAGTGTAAGGAGCTGGTGCTGGGCTTGGAATGTGCTTTATAGAGTGGAGTATCGTTTCGTCTTGCTGAGCACACCAAGCTTCTTCGAGGGCAATTTAGCCTTTCCCTCCAAGTGACTGCGAAACAGAACGTCATTCGATATGTCAACGCCAAGTATTCTGATGCTAGTCAAAGAGAGGAGTAGCGACAAAGGATGTTTCTTTAGCGGAAATCGTCTTCTTTTACCCATGGTTAAATCAATCAGAGACTTCACGACTTCAGACGTACCTTTCTGAATCTCTTCGTCTAAAGCTGAATAATTCCGCATACAGGATTTAGTAGATATTTAACCTTTCAATTTCACATCGAAGTACTCATTAGATAAAATCTCAAAAAATATTTGAGATTGACTCAAACTCAAAATATCTTTATTCATATAGAGTACGACTTATGAACGTAAAAAAGAAATTAAAGAAACTAAAGAAATGAAATTAATTGTAAATATACATTTACTACCAGTTCGCAAGTCAAGGGCGTAGAGCGGCAAGAAGAACTGGCAAGAAACTTTCCGCCACATTGTTTGAAATCAATCCCAAGGATTAGGATCAGTTAAGTATTCGTCAAATTTATAAAAAGTTTTATTAATTAATTTACGTTTATCAAGTGCTTTGATACTTCGTCCAATATTTGTAATGAAATTTGGTTTCATAAAAATAATGCATCTTTTAAAGTAAATTAAAATTTGTTCAAAGACTCAAGCGCGAAAGTGAATCACAAAAAATCACTTTCACAATAGATTTATGTATGTACACTTCGTACAACACATAGTTGTACCGCTGGGACCAAATCCCATGTGTGCCATTTTGGCGAAACTCAACAATCCGTAAGCGTTGAATAAAAAACAATTTCACTTTTTAATAAATACATATTGTGTTTATTAGTGCGTGCGTGGGCCGAGTGGTTTAATCGCCACACGACCACGAGGTCGTGTCTTCGAAACCCGGCATATGAATTCTTCTTTAACACTCGCTCGTGAATTCGTGTATGGGGTGATGTTAGTTATTTCGACTATGTATGTGCGTGTTGGTCCGACGAGAATGTAAGTGCGTGCTCCTATTTCACCATGCCTACTGCTGGTGGAGGACAAATCTTTGTTTTCTTTATTATTAATTAATTAAAGATGTAATGTGGAACATGGTGTAATGGTTGCAGCTCCTTACAAACATTTTTTAAAACAAAAAACTTGGCGATTGAAAAGAGTGGCGGAGAGTTTATTGCCAGTGCTTCTCGTCCGTTCTACGCCGTCCTTCATTTGAGAACTGGCAGTAAATCTAAAATTAGACGCATTTAATATACAGTATTTCTTTATTGACGTTCATAAGTGTACATCGTGTAACCTAAATTAATAATAGTTTTTTTTGCTCGTACAATGCTCGTACTATTGGCGGCATCAAATAACAAACAGAAAAATGCATTGGACACAAAAATCTACGGCGTCAGTCACAGAAGGCTGATCACCTACTTGCCTTTTAGAAGAAACAATCAATCTGAAGCCAAAATGGTTAAACTTAGCCGTCTCTGTCTCGTAGTATCAATTAATTATACATTCTACGATTGCATATTGCGCTCACGTAACGCCAGGGCGACGACACACTGTGCATAACATCATACTGACCGGGTGTTTTAGTTAGACTAGTCTAGATTTTTATATACAACCATTCGTTCAAGATTTAAAGTAAAAAAAACAAATATGTCTAATAATATTGTCTTTTATTGACATAACCTTTACACAAATAATTGTAAATTTATAATACATAACTTCAATCCGGTAAAAAAGTGTTTTCTTTAAATATGTTTAAATTAGCCTCTAAAGAAGAACGGAAGAAATGGCAAACTTTCGTTATGCAAGTGTGGTATTAAAGACAATAATTATTTTCCTCAGAACTGTAGCCATTACGCATTGTGATACGGAATCAATTATGACGTATCGAGAAAAAGGAATTTATTATAGACTAACGGATCCGACAGACGTCGTGTACATGCGTCATACATACAAAAAAAAATCCTAACCTAACCTAGATAGGTACTGCAGCGCGATCTTCCGGGCTTATTTGTGAATCTATACCTTCCAGGGCGCAACCGCATACAAACAATTCATTTAAATCGGTCCAGCCGTTTAAGAGTTCAGTGACATACACACTGAACTAGGAACTGATTAGTTTATTATTTAATTTTAAATTAATTAACTATTTTATAACAATGATTAGTTATGCGCTAGTAGGCGACAAATCTGTATCCAATTTTGATATAATTCTTTCAATATCCGCAACGCTTACCGCAACCTTAGGTAGCGATAGATGCGCGGTACAAATACTTAATATAAAGCAGGCCATAGACGGACCGCATATTGCAGTCAAGACCGGCGATCTGCAGTTTCCATACTAAATGCATATTAGCAATACACGGACCGCTCGAGCAGTTCCTGAGCAAACCGCATATTGCAGTCGGTCTTGACTGCAACATGCGGTCCGTCTATGGCCCGCTTTAAAATCGTCGCTATTAAGCTATTGGAAATTACGAAGCTACCGGCGCTATTGACTCTTGTTTAGCGTTCTAGTCGACGCATTTTAAACTGAGTCATCGGGCAATAAATCGTCATGATCGTAGAACAATGTCGGATTTGAAAAAAATCCAAAATCCTCTTTTTATCATATTTGGATACTACATTGACTAAATATTACGGGTACATTAAAAAAATCCATGTGTTTTAAATTTCTAATCAATCGTCTGATTTGATAGAAACGTGATTTTTCTAGAAAACTGTAATTTAATGTAATTATTTTTAATTTGTTTCAAAACAAACCCTTTTGTTTGCTTGTATGCCAATTTTTTAACAGAATATGAATGAAATAGTCATGCCAAAAATTAACTAACTAAATAACTAACAAATAGTAAACTTAACAGGCTGTCCTGTAAAGTTTACTATTTGTCAGATCCGTCACTATTCTACGACTATGACGAAATGACAGAAGAAATGTGCACACAATGCAACCCGTTATCGGGCTCGATGCGTCTAAGTATTTTAAGAGATCAAGCATCGCTCTGATAATTATCCTACAGGAAGATGACACAACGAAAACAGTTTCGCTATGATTACGTCGAAACAACCATTTTATCTTACAAATTAAAAACTTTTATTTTCAGACAACGAAATTAAAAGTAATTTACTTAACATAAATTAGCATATCGATCGCACCTATCCCGTTATCGATATGTACCTCTACAATTCTTAAGCACATCACTTCACCTCTCCATAAGACCTGTAAGTGCGAGCGAGACAGACAGATAAATATGATTTATGACCCGAAGCCTCAGTTTATAATGCGTCATTAGTTCCTGAGATTGGGACGTATCGAATAATATTACTAAAAATAATTAAAACTAAAGATAAGAAAAATTTAATAAACTACTAAAATTCATAAACTTAGCGCTAAGTTTGACTTAAGGAAGTCATAGTTCGCGCTCTAGTTTTTGAATTTTACCCTTAATGCATTAACCATAGAGTTAATTACCCACGGTATTTAATTACCCTTATTCCGCGATAGGCCGACCGTGTCCGAATCATTCTATATTACAGTTATGGAATCTGTATCTTCACATAGTTTATTCAATTTAGACACCATGACGTAATTCTTAAGTTTAATTTTAACCGTCAAAACTCAAAACCGTCACAAAATCTACAATTCAATTATTCACGCCCTCCATACAGGTTTCACTTACCATGTTCCACTTTCCTATTCTTTAAAATGCAAAACGCAACTGAAATATCACAAATACGTTTAATATAAATACACAATATCTAAAATATTATTATTATATATTTGAGTATAGTATATTATATATGAGGATCTTGATCGAGTGATATATATATTTGTATATCACATACTAATAAAAGGTATAAACACTTAAAATTAAATTGTTATAAATAAAAACTTTTTTGTCGTAAAAGCACGTTTTAATGCGCGGAAATTTTTATTTTTTTATTTTGTATGTACGAGTTTTGATAATTTAATAATATAATCTGATTTATTTATTTTATTGGCGAGCAAAATACTATTCTTTCAACTTAAAATTACCAATTAACAATGATTTTATTCAATTTATCGAGTATTTTTCAAGGGACCGGAAAAATTCAAATTAACGAGAGTCAAATTATCGAGAGGCTACTGTATACAGTATATCCCAAAAATAGTATTTCAGTAGCCTTTACAAGGGTATTGGAGTGCAGGGTGCGCCTTGAATGATTCATTGGTTGACCTTAACCAAGCCTAAATCAACCTCTCGTTATCAGACTCTGTGCCAGCGAAAGCTAAGATATAATAACAATATAAATGGGAACTAATTTTTTGAACTGTTATTTAAATATACGAGAAGTTATTATGATAGTTATTATGATGCAGTGGCATAACTATACCATCTGGGGCCCATGGCAAATCTTCTTTCGTGGCAATTTTTTTGATGGGGCTATCTATCAGAAAAATCGTCCCTACTCAGTTTATTTTTAATAAACTTCGAGATGTTCAGAATTATATCGTTGTATATGTCTCACTAATGGGCATAGGCCTCCGCTCTTAGGCGAGAGGGAATGGTCTGTAGTCTCCCATTCATTCACATTCGTCCATAGAACATAATATCTCTTGGGCAGGGGCCCTCTTGGGTCGGGGGCCCGTGGCATTTTGCAAGCACCTTATTGTTACGCCACTGATCAGTTGAAAAAAATAATAAGCAGTCAGTGGCCAGTCATTTCGCCGTCAATGTCAATACTTATAACACGTAAGCGGACTAGTAAATAAATGGCCGGTAAAAATGTTGGAATGGGCAGTTTTAGGTTAGGTTAGGATGGCCCAATCGTAACTGCTCAGTATTTATTATATGAACCATTTTGTAATTTTTTACGATTCATTTTTGTTTCTTTTATTGCTAAGTTTTAACTGCCGAACTTGTTGCTAAATATGTAATTTGTATTTGCTATTATATATCGCTTTGCTTCAGCTAAGGCACATACCTAACGACCTCAAGCCCTTAAAGGCTCCAAGCCCTGAAAACCAGTGACCTATAAGCCGAAATATTAACAAATATGGCTTTCCGCGTATACATTCTGGATGACCGTGTTATGTTATTAATTGCAACCTTGCACTGTTAAAAATCCGGAAGTTACCAGAAGTTATTAAAAATAACATGAAAATCAAAAAACAATGGCGCTTCAACCTTTTTAGGTCTGCGCCTCAGATTTCTGAATCTGTTTCATGATCATTTGTCAATCTAATAAATAGGCAAATAAGTAGCCTCCTGTGCCTGACACACACCGTCGACTTTTTTGGGTCTAAGGCAAGCTGGTTTCCTCACGATGTTTTCCTTCACCGTGTTAGTAACAAAAATTACTTGAAGTAATTTATATTCCCCATAGTTTGGTCTGAAATTTATTATATGTTTTTTATAGCACAGGGGGAAAACGGACAGGAGGCTCACCAGATGTTAAGTTATACCGCCGCCCATGGATACTCACACTGACTTCCCTGGTATTCTCCCTATTCATACAATTCAGCTAAGAACTAATAAGTTTCTATAAAATTGTGACATCCGCAAGGCGTGTGAGTTTTTGGGAATTGGGAGTTTCCACCCCAAATTTAGGGTAATCAGGATTTAGGGGGTACATTATACAAGATTTTTTAACGCACTCATATATTCTATTCATACTAGAACCCAACCAACTAAACCAAATATAAGCTCCAAGCTATAATTGAAATATCAAAAAATCATATACCAAGATCGAAATTTTATACTACTTCTCAAACCGAATGTGCAACAAAAACTAAGGGTTTTTAATCAAAATGTAGGAGTATATAAAGTTGGTTCTAGGGGAAACATCTGTAGTTGGCAGTGTCAGTAGTAGTAGTAAAATAAATGCAGTCTAAGGCACTAGAAACTAGGTAATCTGTCAAAAATAGCGGCCGAACGAAGCTGGAACTTCCTATGTCAAATTGGTTATATTAAAACCACAATTAATATCTGCGACAACGGCTTTCCAATTCTCCGTACGCCTACGTTCAGAAAACAAACAAAAAGATAAACGAGTTATATCTAAAAGTCGATTAGAACGGGAATCGACTTGTTATTACTGTTAGGTATAACAATTAGAACGTAAAGTTTTTTGTTATTTAAACAGTAACATCATTGGCTCTTGCGGTAACTATCTTGTACTAACAACAAACAGAGTAATTCATTAAATTATATCTAATTGTAGACTTAACTTAACGATTTATTTTTTGAACTAATTAAAATTTAGTTTTATTAAAACAATTCGTAAGTCCTTACAGTACTGGTAAAAGCGGTGCTGTTGAAATTATAATGACCAAAAACCAATGCGCCAGTGGTTTTATTAAATTATAATTAATTTACTGATCCATTTAAAACTTCAAAATTAAGTTAACGTAATATCTTTAAAGGATTCTTAAGTCATGTCCAGAGGTAATAAATCCATTATTAACAATAGAAACTGCATAAGCAACCCAAAAATCGCACTTTTTCGCCCAATGCTTTTTATTCCGAGGCCCTTTCATCGTTAACCACTTCCTTATAAACAAAGTTATCACTAACATTCCAAAACTCACATTACATACATTTATTAAAAATCTCAAACAATGTCTTGTCAACCTGTCCTATATATACTAATACAGAAAATATTCTTATTGTGCAAAAATAGTTTAAATATAAATTTGTGTTATGTAGTAATCATAAATTAAAATACATATACATTATACATGTAAAAAGGAAGAGACTGGCTGCCCACAACACAGGGAATCCTATTGTGGGGGTTTGTGCACTTTATTTTATCTAAATATCCTGTATATTGTGTATGTGTAGTCTTTTTCTTTCTTTATAATATGATATGATATTTAAATGACCAAATCCAATGCGCCCGGAACTTTTTCACGAAAAGACTGCTCGTTTTGCCAGTTTTGCAACTACCACTAACAGCTTTTTAATGTACACTCTTAATAACGTTGTAAACACGACCATATCGCATGGCTTTGTAGTCGCAGCATACATGTATAGCCCATTGTGATGATGGCTTAAAGTTAAGACTGGCGATTACGTACGCGACCCAGTTATTCATAATTACTTGTTACTTCACTAATTGCTCTCAATTGTTAGCATAACGGGCAGATAAGCCAAATTTTTGTTTTTTTACTTCAAAAGACAAATTGCCTTTATTAAACATATATATATATATATATGTCGGGGAATGCTCAGATTATCAGGAAATGTTCTGACGTAATCGATTGACCGTTGATTATTATTATTATTTTATATACATATATATGTATAACAAATCTGAAATCATATTTTTTCTGTATAAAGAGTAGAATGATTTCAGCCTATTTTTATTTTTCACTAGATGAAAAGTTTGTTTAGAAAACAGGTTTTCTAGTAGTTTTTCTGAAAGTGCTACTCCTTATCTGCCTTGCAAATCAAAGCAAAAAAAAATTAGATTCAAATAGATAACTTTACTGTTAAGAAAGTGAAACTCTTACCCTCTTATCTACTAATTATGTTAGATGTAAGTTAGACATTAGAAAAGTTTTAACAGATTTAGTAACTTCCTATCAGAAGAAAAAAAACAATTCTTTAGTTTTTCAGTGGGATGAACAAAAGTCTAGCACATAGTATTGACTCTTGAATCTTATCCCATGATTACACTCAAATAGTGCTTTGACTGGCGTTAAGTTAACTAATAATTTAAGAATGATATAATAGAACCATAAATTTATCTATTCTATTTTAACAGATATAGAACAATTATCTAAATAAAGTAGCACAAGTAACAAACAAGACTTTAATTAAGACAGTTTTTGCACACTTTCCTAATTTCAAGCTAACTTTCTTTTAACCAGCGTAAACTGTTGAATAAATTTCAATTTCTATTATTGTTTTAGGCCTAAGCTTTAATTAGTATTTGTAATATTATATTATCATACTAAGATTTTTTTTAAAATTAATTTTGCACCTTGTCAACTAAGAAGTTGCTACTGTTTAAGATTGAACACAGGAAGTGTGAATATGGCTTTAATAATACAAGAAACATTTACATAACATGTCACTACATTACCAACAATCAAAATCTTTTTATTATTTATACTAGTACACTGCTGTAATGGCCATATAGTTAAGTTAAGCTTGCAATTTTCGACAGACTTTGAAGGAGTTGTCTCCTTTTGTTTTTTTTTATTGTGCATGATTACTTGCTTGCATCATAATGCACAACATAGTAAGTAAATGTTCTTTCTTACAAATGAAAACTGTTGATGTCACAGCAAAAAGCAGATCAACTTGCCTAAAATAAAGATTTACTATTTTAAGACAGATACATAATCACATCATGTATGCCCCATACCCTATCAGAGCTTCTGGCACATTGCACTTTTTAATAAGTAAGTATATTTGAATGAAAAAGTTATCTAGTCATACTAAAATTTTATTTATAATAAATAATAGTGCTCGAGGCTAGAACAGAATATTCATTGCCATAAATACAAAAAAAAAAATATTTTAATATTATCTTACCTATTATAGTAAAAGGTTACTTCAATTCATAAAAAGTAGCTAAGTATTATTATATGCCCAAGGTAGAAAAAAAATTGCTGTTAAGTATGTTGTGACTGTTTTAAAATTTAAATATTTCTAGAAAACGTAGTACGTAAGTTCTCTGCAAATATCTGAAATTTAGCATCGCAAAACTGCTTAATATTAAATAAAAATGGGACAAATTTTAACTTAAAACTGTTTTACAAATAAAAATTTATTAAAAAGCAGTTTTTTGAATAGAAGATAAATCTTACCTTGTAACAAGTTTCTATTTCTTAAAATAATCCATTGGCTGAATCGATGACAACAAACCAACACAAACACTTTGCACAACACTTATATGAATATATATATGATACACACAAATTTTAAAAAACTAAAGGAAATCGAACGATGCCTCCGCGTCAATCGTAATGACAACAGAAATTTTTACGCCCTTTAAGACCAAAGTCAAACCCTTATAACACTTTTCCAGTCTAGCTAATTAGAAACGATGCTTCGCTTTATTTCAAATTTAATATTTTTTTTCATATGAAAAATGTACCAAGGGGTACCCTTTGCATGGGCACAATTCGAAATAATTTATTATTCATTACCGTACTAAGCCATCGAGACTTAAAAACACTGTGCTTAAAAATTATGGCAAGCAAACTGCAAAAGCCGTCGGAGTCAACAACCGCTTGACAGCTGACATAATTTTTATGTTGCCAGACTAAGTAGGTAAAAAAAAGTTAAAATAATTATTTGAAAGCTTAAAAATATATTTTTTTCAACGGCAGGGTTTTTGATTGCTTTATATATTTATAGGTGATTAGACTCTGAGTTTCTCAAATAAGAATAAATTAAAAATAATGTATTCCCACGTACAATATACAGCAATAGCCTAGCTCGCTAGTGATGATACGAAACATTTAGTAGGCGTTAAATATTAGAGCCAAATTAATTTACAAAAAAAAGTGCGTACGTACAAAGTACACAATGTGTTCATGTTATGTCAGAAGTGAAACTTCTTTGTCAAACTAATTTTTAACTCTTGTTCATATTTATACAAATCTAAAATTTTAGTTTTCCGAGACTTCGAGGGAGAGAAAAAGGAAGATAGGTTAAGAATTTAATGAATTTAATTGTCATTAAAATATTAAAAGTGTCGAAAATTAATACAAATTATAAATTTATTTCTTCAATAATAAAAACACGTGGCGTTTTAATTCGGAATTTGGGATTGCAATAAATTATTTTTCATAAAATATAAAATACTAATATTTCATAAATTTTCATAGAATTTCTATAAAGTAATGCGCCATTCTGACTCTCTCTCAAACGGTCTCAATCGCTCTCTCCCTTTTCTTCGACAAAAACGCTGCAAATCTTCGTGACGCTAATACGTATTATTATTGTTGAATAATAATACGTATTAGCGTCACGAAGATTAGCGTTTCATCCGTAAAAAATTTACCCTCATGCGCCTAAAAAAGTTTCACTTCAAAAAATTGTGAGGATTTCTAACATTAAAATAATGTCTAATGATTATTGTAGGTATAATGGTACTTTTTAAATGACTTCTATTGAACCTTTATCACTATCAGGCGAACGTTTGACCTTATTCCTTAAACTAAGAAAACGCCTTATATAACGCCTGAGTATATATATATATTTAAAAGATAATATATATTCTCACGGGTTATCTATATTAATATGAATATGTACCGGTCATTGGCTTTATTAACAACAATAATTAGTTTCGCGAATCACAGATTATACCTAAGGGGCAATTTTAACTAACATTTTAGTGTAAAATGCGACATATATACAGCATAGTGTTTTTCTTATCATTATACCTACTAGATCAACATAATAATTTTCCTTAAGAAGTTAGAAACACAATAGATTTTTTTGGCTTGGCATCGTAAAATCGCTTATGATGGCATTCGAGAATGCGGATATAATGTTAAAAAGTCAATAAAAAAATTTAAGAATTTATTTAGGGGCCTAGTGACAATTATTTTTGCAGTGCCATGGTGCTGCATGCAACATGTATGGTAAGGTCATGTTACAAATATTAAATGCACTGAACTAAATTTCATAAAAACGTAAATTTGTCTTTGTTCTGACCATGTATTGGTTTTATTAAATATTTTCAACTCTATTTTTAAACTTTCTCAGCGTCGAGTTTAACATACTATCAACAAAACTTGATTTACTTTCACTCGTAAAGAAAATACTCTCCTCTTTCCAGTCCGAAACGAGCCTAATACGTGATAACATCAAAATTGTTTTCGTGATTTATTTTTCAAATAGTAGCGTTGTAATACTTAATACGATTAAGTTTGTAGCAGTGATAACAACAGACACTTGATCACTTTTTACGCACAGTGCAACAAGAAATACGTGTTTAATGATATATCTTACAAAAGCTCTTTGACATTGTGCGACAAGTGTGTAAAAATTATATGTTCAAAATGGTAAAAATTTCATCGTTTTTATTTCTTGTCTTCGTTACATTTTCAAAAAGTTACGATCTAAAACAAGTTCTTATATTAAGTCGACATAATATAAGAGCGCCACTCTCATCAAATTTACAATATCTCTCGAGTAACACGTGGCCGATATGGAACGTGGATTCCGCATTTTTAACAGCTAAAGGTGCATTGCTTGAAGGTTACATGGGAAGTTTTATATCGAATTGGTTAGTGAAGAAAGGTTTGCTACCAGCAGGATGTCCTGAACAAAACACTGTGCATGTTTACGCTAACACGAGGCAGAGAACAAAGGCAACTGCAAAAGCATTTGTAGACAGTGCATTTAAAAACTGTAACATAACTGTATACAGCAAGATTTCCAATAAAATGGATCCAATTTTCAATCCCATAATACGAAATGATTCTAAGCAATTAAAGTCTGCAATAATTAATGAAATGGAACAAAAATTACGTAGTCTTAATTTGAATGAGCCATATTCGAGGTTGAATGATATTGTGGATATAAAGCATGCCATGATATGCAAAGTTGATAAAATTTGTGATTTTGAGAGAGCCAAAGATGACATTTTTTACGAAATAGGTAAAGAGCCAAACGTGAATGGACCTTTGGGATTCACGAATTCTATAGTGGACGCATTTATTATGAGCTACTACGAAGGTATGAATATTACAGATGTTGCTTGGGGCAACATGAGAACTTCAGAAGAGTGGAAATTATTCTCACGTATAACAAGAGGAAACCAGGAAGTCAGATTTAACAGTACTGTATTAGCTAAAGAAGTAGCGAAACCATTATTAAAATATATTTATAATATTTTAAATAAAAAATCGCCCAACTTTACATTGCTTGTTGGACATGATTCAAACTTGAATTCAGTTATGGCGGCAATAGGTTTTAAGCCGTATGTGTTGCCAGGCCAATATGAACTCACGCCCATCGGTGGGAAACTTGTTTTTCAAAGATGGCACGATACAAACAGTAATGAAGATTTACTAAAAATTGAATATGTTTACCAAACTAAGGAGCAGCTAAGAAATGGAGATGTTTTATCAGAACATAATCCTCCAAGAGTAATAACAATGGAAATTGATAACTGCGAAAGTGATATTGGTGGGTTTTGTTCATGGAATAGCTTTATATCTATTTTGAAATCTAGTTTTAGTTAGATTACTCTAATGTATAAAATAAAAATGGTTGTATTTTTTAAAACCTCGATTTAAAAAAAACGATTAGATAATATAGCTACATATAGCTTCAATTTCAGCTAAACCTTGTCGATTATCTGTTGATTATTATAATTGTTGTATTACCTGGGGCTAGCTAATGCCTATACGGACTATACCTATAGCCGCCAGACTTCTTAATATTCATTGATCATTCTCTTATTATTTCAATACAGTTTTCATTGTATGTTGTAAGCAGAAGTGATCCGTGTACGGGTACTGTAGACAGTGTAGCAGTAGTACGGGTTCATTGTCTTCGCAATTTGTACAAGTTAAAATCCCAGCCTGATCATATGAAATATCGATTATATTTTGGTAGGTATATTTTTTTTATTGCATACAAAAATTAAGGCTATTTTAATTTTAGTCAAAATAATATGTTATAACGTAATTATAACGATAATACATAATAGAGTCTGGCTAATGAAAGAAGATAACGAAAAAGCGCAGCAATTTGCTGAAAAAAAATTTAGTGTGGTATCCCTAAAAGTTTGATATATTTTGTGGATTAAACTTACTTGAAACTTGATTTTATTTTATTATTTTTTACATTGATAGAAACTGTATTTCTCTGAAATTAAATACTATACATATTTAGTCTTTTACTATTGATACTTAAAATGGCTAGCATTGCATGGAAAACAGAAAACTTTATTTATTATAAAATACAACTATATTCGGAATATTCATTTCCTGCCAAAGAAACGAAATATTATATTAAATAAAACAAAGTTAAGGCTATTATACCTGTTAACTATTGGGAAAAAATATATAATAGAAATAAAAGTGAGTAATTGCATGAAGTATCAAGACAATAAATCATACTAACCGCAGAAATTCAATGACATTCTGTGTTGCCATCTGAAAGTTTTCAAATACATAATACAATTATCTTTCATTAGCCAGAGTTTACTTGTAATGATTATAATGTTATGCTCATTCTAGTGCTATTATCAAGTGTTAAACTGCAAAAAATATAGTTGATTTTTCATTTGACAACTTTCAATTCACATCCTTATTTTTCGTAGTCTTTGACCGTAGACATACTGTAATCACTTCACACTTCACTCTCCAGTCTCCACTCTCCACTCTTAATTATTTCATAATTCAAAATTCATTTAAAATTTCATGTCAGTGTGAGTGGGAGTGTGGATTGTTGTCAAATTTTGTTACTTTTATAATTTGCGAATGATTTAATCTTAATCGCCTCAAAGGGAAATTAATATTTAACCAAATATATACCTCAAATTTCCGGCCGCTAAATATTGTGAAACCTGTTTATGGTCTCCAAAATTTCCATGGTAAGTTTTTTTGATAATTTATTTGAACCATCAATCATCATTTCATATTATATTTATTTTAATGAAACTTTTTGTATTTTGAGAAGATTTACGTAAATTCATCGTATATATTCACGCTATAACTATGCAGAAATATATTGCATATAATTTATTTCTTGCGTGTTTAATTCTCTACCATAAACTATCACCGAATTTCATTATAATATTACCATTAGTAACTACTGAAAACTTCTTGGTCTTTATGTAATTATTAGGTTTAAAATATAGAAAGATATTTAATCGGAGACTATATAATATAAAGTTAAGTTTTTTTAATTAAATGTCCTATTACACTTAAGGATCCATAAAGTCAAGTATGATTTTTTTTATCTTGCAGTTAGCAGACTTGCCAATTTAATGTTTGAGGTTTGGAGGGCATGCTATTAAATGACTTGTCTGTCTTAAAAATCTTGAGTAAAACAAGTCCAATAATGTTTGCTTTATGCTGCATTAACACTTCAATTCTACAATTACTGCCACCAAGCTTTGAATATTTGTTAATGTTCCCCAAAAAATTAAATATGCCTGTATTGAAATTATTAAGTTTACAATAAAGGAAAGTTTGTAATATAGTGCGGCAAGTTATGCCAAAGTAAGAGGATTGGTACTATTCATCACTAAAACATGGCTATGTACATACATATGTAAGAAAAATTTACGAATAATTAAACCAATTAAGTATATAGTAAGTGACCATTGTTAACCAACCAATTTAAATTAATCAACCGTATCAGTTATGCAGCATTCAACATTCTTCCAATCAACCACAATTTAATTGTAATCCAAGCTTTTTTGTCTATGTATGTGTGTCTGAAACCCGGAAATGTTTTAGATTAAAATGATTTGATAAAAGAACAATCTGATGAATTTATCTCAGTTACACATCAGGAAGTATCATTTAGATAACTAACTATACCTATACATATAAGTCAAGTCAATTCATTTATTTCAATTAGACCACTTAAAATGGCACTTTTGAACATTAAAAAAATATGAAGATGATTCTAGTTGCTAGTAGTTTGTGTGGAGAAGAATGAGCGAGAAACTCCACACTTACTCTTTTAAAATAGGTTAACAATATTTTGTATACATTAGTTAAATAATTATATGTGAAATACTACAAGTATTATATATGTGATATACTACAAGTAGCTTGTAACATTTTTATGAAGTTTTTTTTAACTATTTATTTATCTTTACATATTAAAATATTGGTTGATATATGTTGCCATGAAGACAAATAAAATCTTGATTATTATTAATTGCGTTTGGTAGGCGCAAAAGGCTAATACTCACTTAAGAAATAATATAATATGCAGTAATGTGTCTAGAGTCTGGACCATGCTACGAGACGTAACTTTTCTTCAATTATGTATGTGAAAATATTATTTTAACATAAGAATATTTGGAGTGTTTACAAAAAGCTGTGGAAGTGTTTTTCATGTCCGCGCTTGGCATTGATTATTTCGTCTGAAAAACAAGGTCATCGAATGCCTAATCCACATACAACGGTTCTCTTACGACTTATCCTTCCGCAAAGTAAGGTTATAAATAAAAATTCTTAAATAAAAGCTTATAAATAAAAATTCTTAAATAAAAGGTTATAAATAAAAATTCTTAAATAAAAGGTTATAAATAAAGATTCTATTCTTCTTTTTACACAGCTTTTCTTTAATACATTTCTTAAATTTATTAAAAGGCAGAAATAAAAGAGCCTCTGGGATTTTATTAAAGAAGATTATCCCTTTTCCCAAAAAAATAATGCCTAACTTTAGATAGTCTAGTTCGTTCCCATACTCCTCCGAAACGGCTCGACCGATTCTTATGAAATTTCTTATTCATATTCAATAAGTCTGAGAAACGGCTACTATCTATCTTTCAAACCCCTAACCGATAAGTAGCATTAAACCCTTAATTTTCACCCGTATTTTTATTATTGTAGATAGTTATTTTTATCGAACTAAAAAAATGTTTCCTAGAAATGATACAAGGCAAAACAAACGTTTGCCAGGTCAGCTAGTATATATCTATTTTTTATAAAATCTTTAGTTAATGTTAATTGTTCTATAAACTATGCAAAAGCTGTGAACGTATATATTAATGCGGAAATAAATGATCAATCGACCAATAAGCTCCGAATAGTACAGACTAAAAATGAAAATTGTTTTTTTTTGTTTAGTTAATAATAATGGTATGACTCTATCACAATTAAGTTCATGTTAGTAGTTACAGTTCTCGGAAAGTAAAGAATTCCATTCGTGCAAAAATACCTACATGTAGTTTTGTTCAAGGATTTGTGAATTGTTATATATAGAAGCAAATTGACCATTTTTATAATGATTAGCGCAGGACACCGTAAAGTTTTCATACCTGAGGGAGCTTGGCTGTAAGTTTTTTTTGTCCCTTTCTGATTTCTTTTTAAATTGTAAGTAAATCTGTGTAGTTGCTTTTGATGAAGTTATCTGTAGATTTTAATGGTCGCTATTTATACCTGTATCTAAAATTGAAGTACTTTACAAGTATTACGTAAGCAGATTTACTGCAATTCCCCCTCTTTCAGCAAAAGTAAGCAAAGCTCTAAAAAATAATAGTACATAAACCTATTAATTTTTTGTAGGAATCCTTGAAACTGCATTTCGTTTTGACGTAATCACTTAATAAGAAAATCTAAGACCCCCCTTACAGAAAAAACTTCACTTTAGATTGCTTTATATGAACAGTTAAACGGTTGCCGTATTAAATAATAGTTAGACAAGATTAAAATACCTTCTTATGGATAATCCCAAGTATTTCAATGCTATGCTAACAAAATAGAGAAAATTACGGTCAATTACCGACAAAGGACGTTTAGGCATAGTTACTTACTACAATAAGCAAGTAAAAATTTCAACATGTCAGTGGCGTAACTATACCATCTGGGGCCCGTGGCATATCCTCTTTCGTGGCAATTCTTTTGATCCCCCTATCAGTAAAAATCGTCCTAACTCAGTTTAATTTGAATAAACTTCGAGATTTTCAATTACACGTTGTATAATGTATATGTCCCACTAATGGCCATAGGCCTCCTCTTTTAGGCGAGAGGGAATGGTCTGTAGTCCCCACGCTATCCCAATGCGTATTGGAGACTTCACATTCAGCCATAGGACATAATATCTCATGGGCAGGGGGCTTTCTTGGGTCGGGGGCCCGTGGCATTTTGCCAGCCCTGCCACCCTATTGTTACGCCACTGATGACTGTACAATAACATGTAAACATATACTAATAAGATATTAAGCAATAAATTTTGCCCATTTACAGTCAAACCTGAATACGTAAGAACTCAAGGGACCCCGATCTCATTCTCAGAGGTTTCTCACAAACCCGAGTTACAGGTGGGGTCTGTCTGACATATAGAGGTCTATAAAATACGGCAGGTTTGAATTAAATAAGTCTCTCGAAATTTAAAAATAAATAGCAAAAGTTAAATTTGTTTAACTGTCGCTTAACAGGTTTCATGTTTCTCACTATTGAGTTTTTAGGACGGCAAAAGGACGGGACCCGGTTAATACACTCATTAATAGATTTTTCCCGCGTCCCAGTTGTCACTTACTGGTTACAGGTTTGACTGTTATTAGAAAAAAGAGCGTGCGTACAAAGTACACATGTCAGAAGTGAAACTTCTTTAGCAATCTAATTTTAGGTCTTGTTCTTATTTATAAAGGGTTTTTCAACAAGAACTTTGTTTTCTAAAACAAAATAAAACAAAGAATTTAGAGGAAAATGAATAAATTTTTTATTGTATTACAAAGAGAAAAGTTTGGCAATTATGAATGAAAAATGATATCTGGCAAATGTCCACCACGACCACGCTGACAGATGTTGATTCTTTCATCAAAATTTTTAATCACTTTTTGGCAAAATGGAGGGTCTATTTCGTTAATGACATCACGGATTTTGAGTTTTAAGGCTGCAATCGATTCGATTGGCTCCGTATAGACTCTGTCTTTAACATAGCCCCACAAAAAATAATCCAGTGGTGTTAAATCACACGATCTGGCTGGCCACTTAACAGCTGAATTTCGCGAAATTATGCGCTCGGGAAATTTGGTTTGCAATAAATTGATCGTTTCATTGGCTGTGTGACATGTGGCACCGTCCTGTTGAAACCACATTTCAGTGATATCCATGTCATCAATAATAGGCCAAAATTTAGTGGTTAACATCTCGCGATACCGTGATCCATTGACTGTTACCGCATTTCCAGCCTCATCTTCGAAAAAAAACGGCCCAATCACGCCTCCAGACCACATAGTGCACCACACAGTAACACGTTGAGTATGCAAAGCCTTCTCAATAATTGCTTTAGGATTTTCAGAAGCCCAAATGCGACAATTTTGCTTGTTGACGTACCCTGACAAATGAAAATGGGCTTCGTCTGAAAAAATGATTTTTTCAGAAAAACCAGCAGGTTGTTCCTGAATGAACTGAGCGAATCTGCGGCGATTTGAATGGTCGATCAGCTTTAATTCCTGCACCAGTTGAATCTTGTAAGGCTTCAAAGCCAAATCCTTTCGCAAAATTCGCCATGTTGTGCTTTTGGATAACCCCAATTGTTGAGAACGTCGTGAAATTGACAAATTTTGATCTTCTTCAACACTGTGGCTCACGGCGGCGATGTTTTCTGTTGAACGACCCGGTCGAACACGTGTTGGTGTTGGCACATTTTGTACCGAGCCTGTCGACTCAAATTTCGCGACCAAATTCTTAACAGCGGTCTCAGAAGGACGATTATGCTGGCCGAAAATATCACGAATTTTACGAAATGTAACTTTAACAGAACCACCATTTTTATAGTGGATTTGAATTATTTTAATGCGATTTTCGAGCGAAATTGAATTCATGGTAATAATTGCCAAAGCACCTGCTACGAATACCGCCAAAAACTAAATGTCAAAACTATCACGTTCTAGGTGTTGCCACAATTGAAAAACAAACTTCTTGTTGAAATACCCTTTACAAATCTAAAATTTTTGGTATTTAATGAATTTAATTGTCATTAAAATATTAAGTGTCAAAAATTAATAAAAATTATAAATTTATTTCTTTGATAATAAACACAATACATTATTTTGCATAGAACGAAACTTTACAAAATTTAATTTTAAAAATGGAATTTCTATAAGGTAATTCCCCCTCACCCTTTTCACTCTTAATCGGTCTCAATCGTTCTCTCCCTTTTGTTAGACAAAAACGCTGCAGATCTTCGTGACGTTTCGTAAACATTTTACCCTCATGCGCCTAAGGTACTTATGAGTCTTTCAACTAATTTGTATGACTTAATATATAACCCCTGGATGGGGAACAGCGAATCTCCATCGCATTCGGTCTTGAGCCTCGTATTTTCACCTCGCTCCAAGTCTTTCCGGTTCCTTTGCCTCTTCTGCAACTGTACGGCGCCAGGTTTGCCTGGGACGGCCACGCTTCCGCTTTCCTTCGGGGTCCCATCAAGCGCCTGCTTGGAAATATGATTGGGATCCCTTCGTAGCGTAACTAATTTCAATATTATGCAATAATCTTCTTCAAACCGCGTTTGCTTCTACGAATGCCATAAACTCAAACTAGCAAATATAGTTTCACCCAATATACCTATAATTATAGATTCCTGAAGGTTTAGGTGTAGTTATTTTTAATTGAATGAAACAAATGTTATTGTTGAATACGCAAAAAATCTTTTGAGTACACGAAATTTACACATCACTTGAACTAATATGTAGTTTGACGAAAACAAAAAAATGCATGACCAATTGTTATTCCGGTACGAAAATGTTGACACCTTTGGATGTCGACCTTTGTTCACTGTCTTCGACCGTGAAATTATTCAAATGTGTTGGCTGAAATAAACTTGTGTCGTTGACGTATATAACTGAAACATAAATCGTGTCAGGTTGGCTTGATTAAAAAAAACAGTGATGCTACAACTTTTAGGTATGATCTATCTGTTTTTTCCCCGAGGGAGTCGGTACGGGTTTAAGGAATTAAATATTATGACACTATCTGGTCAATATATTCTTGAAGCCTTGTTGTTTGTACAAAAAAATATAAAAGACTTTAAACAAGTGGTGACTTTCACCAGTATAATACCCGAAATAGAACCAATTTGAGTGTACGACCAACCAGGCTCCAAAAGATAAACCACTTATATGGAAATTGTATTTGTTTTTACAACAAACTTTCAAGCGAAATTCGAGAATTACTAAATAAATTCAAAGCCCTCGTTAAACGTAAATTAATCAATAAAGCTTTTTATAAATTTGACGAATATTTAAATGATCCCAATCCTCGGGATTGATTTGCTCCAGTTCAAACAATTTATATGACTCAAAACTTGGCGATTCAAATGAGTTGCGGAAAGTTTCTGGCCAGTTCTTCTTGCCCGCTCTACGCCCTTTACTTGCGAACAGGTAGTAAATGTAAATTTAGAATCAATTTAACATCTTTTCTGTTGACGTTCATATTTGGTTACCTATATGAATAAAGTTATTTTGAGTTTGTGATCATTCATTTTCTTAATACACAAGATCAGCCTAATATGCCTGACACACGCCTCGGTGCGATCTAAAGCATGCCGGATCCCTCACGATGTTTTCCTTCATACATAAATAAATAAATAATATTTGTAAGTGAAGAAAATGATGTATCGATTCTCGAGTTGTGCAACAGTGTTTACAAAGTGCAGTTCCTGTGAAAATGTCGTTAGAACGGTAAAATATTTTGACATGTGATATGTGTATACATATCTCTCTCTCTTCTCCAACCAACGTATTGGGTTAGTTAATTAAAATTCTTGACTGCACACCTAAATTTTGTACCACAGATTTCATATGAAAAAAAACACCAATGTTTGTATACGTATTTCGTACTCCTACAGATTACTTAAATTATATATAACAAAAAACTAATACTAAAGATATAGCCTACGATAGTTTACATAATATATACATATAGCTGACCCGGCAAACGTTTTGTTATGTATATTATTTCTAGGAAACATTTTTTAGTTCAATAAAAATAACTATCTAATATAATACAAAATAGGGGTTGATCGTAGAGGTGTAAAAAATAAGGCTTGAATGTATTTTTATATGCTGTATCATAAAAATGTAAAAAAAATATATAGGCCGCCCTTAACATTTAGGGGGATGAAAAATAGGTGTCCAATTCTCAGACTTACTCAAGAAGCATAAAAATCGGTCGAGACGTTTCGGAGGAGTATGGGAACGAACCTAGTGACACGAGAATTTTATACATTACATATAGCTACAGACATTTACGAAAGGAAAAAATCTATAAAAATTATTGAATACATTTAACAATTAAAAATGATAATGAAACAGATTCAGAAATCTGATGCCAAGACCTAAAGAGCCACTGATTTTAAAAAGGTAATATAAAACGTTACTTTCTTAGTCGACTGTAATTAATTACAATTAATAATAGCATGATTTCCAAGGATATCATCAAACAATAGTTTAGTTCAAATAAAGCGGTAGCGTATTTATAGCGAAATTACATTTATGCTCACAACAGTTATCACTGTATGTAATCATTGTTTAATTGCCTATCAAAGTCGAGATTCATCTTAATAAATAATTACGAAATATTATAAATGGTTGTTAGTTTATGTAGGTTTTCCTTATCACCTCGACGTCCGTCGTTCAGTGTTGCCGGCGCGCGATGTACCAAAAGTCAAAAATCATTTATTTGTATAGGTAACACATATGACCGTCAAAAAAGAAATATACATTAAATGATTCTAATATACCTATACTAATTTGATTTCCAAGAAATCCTCTAGGAATTACCTTCAAATACAAAATATATATAACATATTATATATACAATTAGTTAGGTTAACCACACGGACCCAATTTTTGGATGTGTTCGTACTTAAATTTAGTTCCAAAATCAGGAACATGATATACAATAGCAAAAAACTATTTGGCGAGTTCTTGAAATTTCCCTTAAAAAACTCCCAAATTAAATTAAACTCCCGAACTAATTCGACTTAGGGTCAAGATAAGAGAGTACCAATTCTTAAAAGACCGGCAACGCACTTGCGCTCTGGCTATGTGAGTGTGTATGTGGCAGGAGGCTCACCTAATAATATTAATATATTATGAATTTAATGATGTGGAATAAGTGATACTTGTATCTTATGTTCCATAATAAACATATTTTATTTATTTATTTTTAATGTAAAATCTTAAATATATTTTTCGTAAAGATGGAAGAATATTTCATGGAATAAATGAGGCTTAATTATTATTATTATATGAAAATGTAATCAGCTTATTTAGTGTATAATAAAAAGTGTGTATTACTATTGAGATAAGAAATATTGCACAATATGATGAAATACAGTTTGAATAGACCATTTATTTTAAAGGACAAAAATGCCTTGATTATTGAAAGTACGAGGATTATAATATAGCAGTGTTTAGATAATGTTGCTCTCAATAGAAAGAGTTTAAGAGGAATAACACCTCTATGCTTTTAGCTAGAGGGTTCATTTTGTTATAGCAGTCACTCAAGGTGATTTGCCTTTGCCTTGTAAATGAACTAAAATCGATGGACTTTTTGGGTGTGCTGTTTATTTAGGTTCAATATGTATAGAGTTTATTGGCGATGTTCATTATTTAGGTCGCGAGTTCAATGCTGGACAAACGATTCTTTCTAAGTAAATTCAAGGTCATGAAAATCCTATCAGATGAACAGTAAGTGCATAAATAAAAATATAAGCGCCTATAACCTTTTAGATCTGGGCCTCAGATATCTGTATCATTTGTCTAACACACTCCGTCGATTTTTTGTATCTAAGGCAAACCGGTTTTCTCACGATGTTTTCCTTCACCGTTCGAGCGAATGTTAAATGCGCACATAGAAAGAAAGTCCATTGGTGCACAGTTGTCGCGCGCTGAAGCCTTTAGGCCAACACTGCACTGCAAGTAGGTAAGTACTGGAAAGTCGAAAATAATATTAACATTAACGCGTAATTAAATCCCCACCCCGAACAACCCTCCCCCCCCCACACAACTTCGCTCGCTAAGGTGGAAGTGCATTTGCGTCTAACCCTAGGAGTAAGTACGTACTACCTATCTATAATATGCAGATACTTATGGATGTGGAAAATTATCAAAAAACAGATGTGAATGTGAATGATCAAGAATGATTAATTACGTAATTCGACGTATTCCGGTTGGGAAGTGGTGACTAATTGCGATAATTGCAACAGCAATAATTTATTAAACAAAGTTTTAATTAAAATCCTATTCTATGATTTATAAAAATTATTAAACATTGGCTATTTGTCAATATTAAAACAATAATTATCGGTACAAATTTACGAAAGCGAGACGAAAAACGGAAACAAAACAAAAACGCCACGAAATTGCCAAGCATTGCTTCCAATGCATATAACCAGCGGCACGTAAGTCTAGCGCTGGCCGATACGTGGAGGGGATTGCTGCGCATGTGTACTGTCGCGCGGGGGACAAAATGCGACTGGAGAGCCAATCGACGCTCTTCATTCCGCTAGCCCCCCTCAGGTACCTTATTTTTTACTTCTGCGCAATAACGGTCAGCGCTAGAGTTTCGTGCCGCTACTTATAATAACAACGAAATTATTTTAAAAGAAAAAAATATCACAAAGAAAGCAGACGGAAAGTCTGCGACCTTATTTGACTTTAAAATTTACATAAAACTAATTAAAAACAATATGAATTTAATACAATGAAAATGAAAGATATATTTTTAATATTGAATAGTACCAGTTTCGTAGTAATAACAATTACTTATAATAATTAAGACATTTTGTTATTTAGCTTAAGTACATTCTAACATACTGTCTAACTGCATGGAGAGAAAATCTTTAGTGATTAAGGACCTATCTGGTCGCCAATCTCCAAAAAAGTACAGTTTCTTTCCATTATTCGTCATCGTTTCTTGAAGTAGGGCGAATGGAAAACGTATATGGTGGAGATGAGTAGTTAATGTATCCACTAGCTGAACTGGCTAACTTCGTTCCGCCCTACAACCTTATAATATCGTTGTTACTTTAATTTAACTTATTTTAGGATTTCATTTATGTTAAGTATTACATTAATACAACTTTTTTGCAAATACAGAAATGTTTTATTGCTTGCCATTGCGAAAGAAGAATGGCAGTTTTACACATTAGGCATCTTCTCTCTAGCGTCAATATGGCGATACTGCATGTTAAGCACTTTCTGATATTCAACATCTTTTGATCAGGATCAAAGCATGGTTATGCATCTCCTCATTCACCTCAAGATTGGAATTTCTTGAACTGACACGAATTCGACGTAAAATGATGCGTAGTTTTGTCAACAGATGGCACCATATGGTTTTTGCATTCGTAAAATTAATTAATTTATTTATTGTTATTCGATAACCTATCCGATATTTTATTGCTTATTCTGCTATTCGGGACGGAAACAAATCCAACAAATAAAAAACCATGGCAATCGGTCCAGCCGTTCTCGAGTTATAAGAGTTGTAACAAACACGACTTTATTTATATATATAGATTTCGAAATATCGATACACGATTTAAATAACTTCGCTTGATAGAAAATAAATCCAAAAATAGCAAATTTTTGACACTTTGAATTCATTTTATGTATATACAGGATGGTTTAATATTAATATAATCCTAATATTCAATTAAATTAATCCTTCAAAAAAGTTTCCTTTAAAAGTACTTTTAGTTTTAACAGTACGAACGACTTACGAGCGGGTCATTCACCGTTGAGTATCGTAACTTCTATATTGTGTTAATAATTTAACATTATTATTATTAATTGAAGCGAGCGCAGTGTTGGCTTAGTTGCTTCAGCGTGCGACTCTAATTCCTGAGGTCGTAGGTTATATTGCTGGATGCGCACCAATTGAATTTCTATGTGCGCATTTAACATTCGCTCGAACGGTGAAGGAAAACATTGTGAGGAAACCGGCTTGCCTTAGACCCAATAAGTCGACGGCGTGTGTCAGGCACAGGAGGCTGACCACCTACTTGCCTATTAGATGGCTTAAACAAGTTTTCGCCACTTTGTGACGAAGCGAGAAATGAATAAAACAGCAATATTCAAATCTGATTTATCGTTATAAAACAAAATCTTAAATACTACTTACATCTATTCACACATATATAATATTATTCTTGTGAGCTGGTGGTGTATCAGCTGTTAAAATTTAGAACAACCTCGTGAGCCGTGTCAGCAGTTGGTCAATGTTCAAATGATATCTGAACAATGAACACTACGCCCTTTGAAAAAGCTTACCGACCAATTGACGTCAATGAAAAATCAATAATGATGATAAACTTTCGGAAATAATTTTTCCTAAACCAGTAGCTCAGGTAAAACACTTAAATAATCTTCAAGTTTTTACGTAAATATTAATTATCATTCTTAAATTACACACTATTAAGATCGAATTGTTACTATCTCTAATTTTTACTACATTTGGATGTTTGTATTTGTTATCAATGAGTTAAATGATATATCAATCATATACAGTCTCCAACGAAATAAACTCAAAGACACTATTCGCATTAAATAGGCCATATTATTAACAAGCCTTGTTATCGATTTGACGTATCTGTGACCGTTCACTGATGAAGGGATATTTTTTCATATTAGCTTTTAAAAAATCAGGTTTTATTCTCACCTCTTAATTATCTTTTCCATCTGTTTAAGCGTCATGTACAGGGCGTCCCAAAGTTATGGGACATGAAGGGAAAGTACGTTAAATATCGTAGGATATTCTTAAAGAAGTTATGTTATTTTTAAAGGTTAGTAATTCTGCATTCAAAGATTTTCTAAAAATTACTTACCTCGTCTGGGAATCGAACCGACTTAAATGTAAAAATATGTAATAGTTAATCGTGACTTTAGTAATTATATTTTTTTGTAACGTAAATATTACTTTATTTATTTCCCACATAATTATTACAGTTACTACTAATACGATAGAACTACGCAATACCTACACCGAAAATTCTACAATTAAAAATACATTTAAAAAATATACATCTTTCTTAGAATCGGTAGATATCCCTACACATCGGCAAAGAAGACAGAGGGTGTAGGCCGAGAGAAAAAAACGGCGTAAAAAACTCTCGGTACTATTTTAAAATGGCAAATCATCATGCAAAGTGACTATGGCAAACAACAATTATTTCCTTAAGTACTCGGACAAAGAAAACTCTCTTCTGAGGCGTAGTTGGGCAAAACCCACCATTCCCAGAAAAAACGGGGTCGGGTATACAGGGTGGCCAAAAAGTCGTGGATCAAACGCAAATAGGGGATAGATGAGGTCATCAGCGGCAAAAAATTGTTCTACGGGAGGCCTCTAAGGTCAACCCCTGCAGAGTTATGATTTATTTTGGTTTTATATGAAAATTGACTTTTTTTTACTAATTCTTCTTAAAATTCGAAAATATCTACATTCTGTATCTTTCTCATAATATCCACTAGATTGGTACTGATGAGTTCTTGCGTTAGACATACTATTTATACTTGTTTATTGAGTGTACTCAAGATAATATTAAGTGATACGATATAACATTTTTTCAAATCATAAATTTTTCTTTACTTTGGACCCCACTGTGAAAAAAAATTACTCCACCGAAAAGTGTCCCTGTAATACAAGTTTTGGCGCATTTAATAGGGATTCTGAAAAGATATTACAAGTGGCCATGAGTCGCTCTAATATCTTTCTAGGAAGAATTACAAACAACAATTGTGAAATAATAATTGTATTAAAACAATTATTTCTCAATGGTTGTTTGTATGAAACAAAATATTTTACAATAAAATATGCTCAAAATTCCTGACTCTGACCATAATACTTAATCTGCACCGTCTAATCAAATTCCTACGTAACCCTCCAGCCATCTGTCCAATTTTTTGAATCTAGTCCGACTGGTCCCATGTAGGTAAATAATCTTTCATAAGTCCGAATCGTTGTTGTTTTTTCATCCTAGAAAGATATTAGAGCGACTCATGGCCATGTGTAATACCTTTTCAAAATCCATATTAAATGCGCCAAAACTTGTAATACAGGGTCACTTTTCGGTAGAGTAATTTTTTTTCACAGTGGGGTCCGAAGTAAACATAAAGTTTTGATTTGAAAAAAAATTATATCGTGTAACTTAATATTATCTTCAATACACTAAATAAACAACGACAAATAGTATGTGTTAAGCAAGAACTCATCAGTACCAATCTAGTGGATATTATGAAAAAAAAACAGGATGTAGATTTTATCGAATTTTAATAAGAATTAGTAAAAAAAGTCAATTTTCTTATAAAACGCAAAATAAATCATAACTCTGCAGGGGTTGACCTTAGAGACCTCCCGTAGAACAATTTTACGCCGCTGATGACCTCATCTAACCCCTATTTGCGTTTGATCCACGACTTTTTGGCCACCCTGTATATAACCCTGAATGTTATTGCATGTGAGACGTATATATTTAGTTGCACACTGGCTGAATGCAAAAGAATTATATTTTCTTATAAAAAGGTTTAGTTTTTTTTTGTATTCACGTTTTGTTTATATTGTTTTTAATTGAATTTTTATACTGATAAGTTTTCTATTGTATTAAGTTAATAGGAAATAAATAAATATTATTTTTATGTATTTTAGAACCTATAGTGATTCATGACTCTTAAGTTTTTATTATTTTATTTTGGTTTTGTAATAGTGTATGTCTTGTTATTTAAACTTTACGCTTAGTATTTATTTTTCCTTATCAGGGTTGCCTGGAAGAGATCGATAGCTATTAGCGCCCGTTGCCTCCTCAATTTATGTTATATGTGAATGTATAGATCCCGGCAAACTTCTTGAGCATTAAACAAGGGAGTGGGGGAAAGTTTGCGCATCTGGGACACAAACGTCAACTGATTTACCAATCACGCGATCAACACGTCACTCTCCCGGCTCAACTGATACCTAAAAATCCCTTTTGCGCAGGCAAGGACATTTGTTCAAGATGTTTGCCGGTATCTGTATATATATGAATGTATTTATGTTATGTGAATATGTATGTAATGCAAAAAACAAATTTTTCATACATTCAATTATCATATTAATTAGCGTTTAATCTGTACATAAGTTTAAAATATAGAGTTAACATTACATTATACATATTATATACACTCCCAATTAGTTATGCAATCTGATGATGTTGTCGTACTGTGAGTCAGTAGTCGTTATGTACTAATTTTTAAACTGAAACCTTGTGAATAAGTATATATTACAGTTTTTCCTATGTATATGTAGATTACGTATTTCTCGACTTTTACATTGTGTATGTTGATTTTCGTTGAGTTTTTCCTGTTGTTGGGGATTTCCCCAATCGGTTAGTCAAACATTTACCGACACTTTTACGCTAAGTAAAAGACGAAATACATGTGTTTGTAGGTGTCTGAAACAACTGAGGTCGTAGGTTCGATCCCTGGCTGTGCACCAATGGACTTTCTTTCTATGTGAACATTGAACATTTTCTTGAACGGTGAAGGAAAACACCGTGAAGTGCCTTAGACGCAAAAAGTCGACGGCGTGTGTCAGGCACTGAAGGCTGATCACCTACTTGCCTATTACATTGAAAAATGATCATGAAACAGATTCTGCGAAAGAAATACACAAAATTGTTCAACGTTAATATCGTTTCCTTACTGAGGAGTGAAGGTTGTTAATTCTATTGTCTATTTAATAATGCTTTGACCATAAATTATCGTGCAAATGTGATTCATGAATTGTATTGTTTTGACATGACTTCGTTGACAGACCTTGTCTAGAGAGAATTTAAAGAGATGTAACTTACTAACACATGGCTTTAGTTATCCGAGGGTACTGAGTTCGGTTCCCGACAAAACTATGATTCTCTAGGCATATAGGTAAATATGGAAATTTACAATTACAAATGGTTCTTGTAAAACTGTTTACGCATTACATAGTATTACGTAAATTGTATATTTATCAAATTATTTATTTATGTCTTTACACGTTATTACCTTATACAAATACATATAAAAAAATAAAAAAGCAGGTTTACATAAGTTATAAGGTAACGAGCGGCCTTATCGCTAACAAGCGATTTCTACCAGTCAACCCTAGTATGGAACAATAAAAAAGAAACACCTACAGAGGGTTAAGTACAAGTAAATAATTAAAGAAAAAACTAAAGAAAAAATAAAATAATTATAAATAGGTTGAATTGTTAGGATTAAAAATATATTTCCGAAAATTTCAAATACATTAATATTTCAATGAAAGCACACTTTACTATCAATCGAATTTTAAGTTACGTTTAAATATCGTAAGTGCTAAATAGTGATATTTGAAAAAATATAACACAAGAACAGTGTCTTCCCTTTAATAGAGACTGTAAGAAGTGTTATTGGACACTTATGTTAAATATTTTAAGTAAATTAGTTTAGACTTAAGGACCTATTCGGTCGCTAAACTCCAAAAAAGTAGGTAGGTACATTGTTTCTTTCCATTTTTTGTCATTGTTTCTTGAATGGAAAAAATATATGGTGGAGTTGAGTAAACTACTCAACTAACATGTATCCATTTTGAAAGATCGATACACGATTTAAATAACTTCGCTCGCCAGAAAAAAAATCCAAGCATAGCCAATTTTTGACACTGGATGCATTTTATGACAAAAATGTATATGGAACATGATTGTGAAATGAACACGATATATTTTATCGCAAGCCAAGTAATCCGTTTCAGAAAAAAAATTGATAAAAGTACATTAATTTAATGTTTTACATAACTAATTGTTATTACGGGCCGGCGCCTCAGTGCTCCAACTCTCCACTGCGCTACGCAGTCCAACCCGAGACACTGACACAGCAATTCGTGCTGGGATAGGGCCTTAAGTTATTTATTAGTCTTAAGTAAGGTTAGATCGTACTGTTCAATGATATGAAGACATGTATTAAAAAGTTTAATACCAGAATATAGTTTGTACAATTACGTTCTAAAACTATCATTATTCATATTGAAACAAGTATTTAGTTATTCTATCATTTGATTATATTAGTTACACAAGGCTTAATGATTGTCTTATATGCATCTATAAATTCAGGTGCTCAAAGATAAAGGTGACAATGGATGATAAATAATTATATATATTGTTGAGAGGTTTCAAATTGACTTTGAGGCATGCCCTAGATAAAACTTGCATATTTGAAATTAGAGAGAACATTTTGCAGGTGTATTGTAATTTGTTCCCCGTTTGTAACCCGTCATGGCGGGTACAGGGTATTTTCAATTGCTGCAATGAGCAATCTGGTGGGTTTCTACGAGACTTGGGGTGTACTACACGTTATACCCCAATACAGTGTAGACATAACATTTATTACTAACAAAAACACACCAAAAGTAACAATAATCAAAGGAAAAATATAATAAGAGATATTTAAAAAAATCCCTTTACCTATTCGGTTAGTTTCAAGTGTGTAATGTTCAACAGCGCTGGTCATTCTGCCAGAGACCATAGCAGCTAGTTTGCGCCTCAGTCGCAGAAAAAGAATGTGATAATACTTATTATATAGTCTTCTTTGTTCCAGTATGCCATGGATTAAACGTGATACGAAGCAATAATAAAGTGCAATTATAAGTGTATAGTCCCATAATGGATCCCGGTTATTTTGATACGGAGAGAGAGCAGAACCCGCGGGAGAAAGCGAATTTGTTTTCTAAAACATGCTTTTGGTGAGTACCCTCTTGGGAATTATTTGTCTACCCTCATTTGCAAATGTTTTGAGAATATTTATTTTTATATATCTGTATGATTTTAACAATATTTTGTATACGATACCAAGTATATATATTATTACCAACTGTTGTAAGACGGAAATATGAATACAATTACAATTACAAATACAATTTGTATTTATCTTTTTTAGCAGTGATCTTCATCTGCATTAATTCGGTAAAATCTTTTCTCGTTAAATAGACTTAAATGCTAAACTATTTTTTGTAGACTGATGTCTTCTATAAAACTGTAGCTGTTTTGTCAATTGTTTCCATAGCATACGCAATTTAGGAATATTTATTGGTCTTTTTCACACCTTAGGTATCAAATATTCATATTCTAACTTGGTGAAAGTGGTAATTTCGGAGTCTATTTAATGCAAACAATCAAATCTTTCCTCTTTATTATTCCAGCATACACTAGCATCATTGAAATTTTAAATTTTCTTTTCTCGAATAAACTCCAGAGTCTTAAGGCACTCCTTGACACGTGAAGTATGTACAGTGTGAGTACGGCACAGGATGTTGTTATCTACTATATGTTATATTTATTATTGATTTTACAGGTACACTCGACAATTATTCGAAAAGGGGAGAAAAGGGCAGCTCAGCATATCCGATGTTTACAGGTATTTAGTGTAGTTTTCTATAGCGACATAATGCTGTTTTAGGCCCGTGTTTTAGTGTAATAATAAATAATAAAAACTTTAATCATGACAGAATGGTTGTCACAAATTTCATCTATCTCTAGTCCCAACATAGGGAGGTCCTGTGTTGTGGGTTACTAGATAATAATTAAAAAATAAATCAGTGGCGCTACAACCTCTTGGCTTGGCCTCAGATTTCTGAATCTGTTTTATGATCATTTTTTTTAAATCTAATAAGCAAGTAGGTGATCAGCCTCCAATGCCTGAGACATGCCGTGGACTTTATGGGTCTAAGACATGTCGGCTTCCTCACGAAGTTTTCCTTCACCTTCCGAGCAGATGTTAAATGCGCACATAGAAAGAAAGTCCATTGGTGCACAGCCGAGGATCGAATCGAATGAGAGTCGCACGCTGAAGCCACTAGGCCAACACTGCTCTTATAATATAAAGATAAGATAATAATTAGTCAGTGGTGAATGGTGCATGTTTAAAATAATTTTTAAGTAAAATTAGTTTTAGTGTTACTGACCATTTGTTGGGCATCTATTTTTAAATTCACTCGAAGTCTCTGCAATGATCGCTGCCAGATCTGTTTGAGGCATTGATATACAAAAACCCAAGATGCAGAATCAACGTCTAAAAAACGTCCTCAACAAATGAGCGCAACATTCTAAATTGTGCTCTCATTTCAAATAGTCTCGCGTCTAATAAGTGGAGTCGATGTTATTTATTTGTGTTTTTTTTTATAAATAAATTTATGTACTTTGGAACTTTTTTGTGTGTAGTTTTTGACAAATATATTTACGCTATATAAAGTGTAGGTCAGGACGTAGCCAATTTAACATTTTTTTTAATTTAAAGAAAAAACTTTTTAACCGGATTAAAGTTATGTATTATTATAAATTTACAACTATTTAACATCCAACACCTTTTGTCTTCAGTCACCGTGACCACGCACGCTGTAAAGCACCCGAAAAGTCGGATAAATTTAAAATTATGTTAAATAGTTGTAAATAAAAAAGTCATGTTCGACTCCACTCAATACCTTGTCCTACCGACCACGGTCGGCCGTAAAATTTTATTGCTTTAAGTACGTATACACTGCGTTGTAATAATAACTTTAAGCAATTCGCGTAAGGTTGACTTTGCAATAATATATGCTTGTAACATATACTGTTATAGACATACTGTTATAGAAAGGGACAGAAATAGTGTTTCGGGACACTTTCGAGCGTTACTTTTATTCGAGACTGTGCATTTTGGGTTTTTTGTATATCAATGGTTTGAGGAATTCTATGCTCCCTTTTGCCGTGGGCCAGGTGATAGCTTGGCTATGTAAATTCCTCTGAGGCGTCTTCCCAATGTTAATCAGGTCTTAAATGCTTTCAGATGTACTCCAGGTCACAGGGCTGCCCCACGCGGTGATGTAATGAGCGAAGTATGGAAAAATGAAGTTATGAAACAAGGTATCCATAAAGCTATCATATTTTAATATTGAGGTTTCGTAATACCAATTTTTTTCGTCATAAGTTAGAGTTATATTGGTTTGGGAGATTTAATAATAACCAATAATTACTAATTAGTTCATCACAAAGCGCTTGTAGTAAAAACTTTTTGATGAAAACTTATGAACAAGACAGCTTTTTTAGAAGGCCGGTAACGCAAAATCGAGCCTTGTAAATAGATAAATAGCAATGTGAGTGTCAACTTACCATCAGGTGAACCTCCTGCCCGTTTGCCTCCTATTACATAAAAAAGTAGCTAAGTTTAAATTAATACTTGATTTCATTTTAAATTACAAAAATAATATGGCGCCCACTACAGCCATATAAACAAGTAGGTGATCAGCCTTGTATGTCTGACAGATGCTGACAATTTAAATTATTTAGATAGAATATTTTTTACGTTTATTTTTTTTACAGATAAAACAAAAAAACCGTCACTTCTCCGTTGTATAATAAGGATATATGGAATTAAATTTCTTGTATCGAATATAATATTTGCATTAGTTGATACTTCACTTAGGTGAGCTATTGTCTATTATATAAATATATAAAATATAATCCTATTACTTCCACTAACAAACTATACATTGACACAAATTAATTAACATTAAGCAGCTGTGCACACAACATGCATTTCAATTACAAAAAATACACACAGCTTCTATCTCGTTCTTTTTACGTTAAATGTTATGAATTTATGTGTCTGCCTCTTTTTACTGTTGCTTTTTCGTTTCATCTACTTTAATTATTTTAGTTTTTATCAAAATTTGTAATTGATATTAAACTTAAAAATTAAAATGCCTTTCGTCTTGAAACCAAAAATTTTGGTTTGTGTGTGTTGTGTGAATTGCACACATTTTTTTTTAAACTCAAACACCCGTATTCGTAAAAAATTAATTGCATTGAAGTTCTTAACTATCTCTTTTTGTCACAGCGTAAACGTAATTCGACAGAAAGAGAAGTACCTTAGTTGAAGGTGTATTGTATATTTTCAGAATATCAACGCCAATGTGCCTCGAAGGTCTTATTAATTACTTTTCGCCGTCTCACGCTGGCGTAAGTACATCCGAAGCGTACTTGTATGCGCTTGGAGTTGTTAGGTTAGTTATTATGTTATTTATATGTATATTCACTTTATATTATATATTTATTAAAATTTAAACAAATGAAAAACCTTTAGTATTGCAGTAAACCCGACTATGAGTGCATCATTAAAAAACCTATTAAATATTTAAAGGCGAATTTTTTGTAACATTGTTTTGACGTGACAACGTCTAATAAATCGATGAACGAAAAAGCATGCCTCATTGTCCCGTTTCGCGCATTGTCCCGTCATCTATCTCTCTTCCCTAGATTGGCATATACGTCAGATTAGATACGTAAAGATTCACTCTTTTCTTTGTATCCATACAAAATAGTGATAATCAAATAAAAAATGATTCAATTTAATTTATAAAAATATGCAATTATTTCATCAATGTTTTGTTACGACGTTGTCACGTTAAACTATCGTCCGTAAACCGAATTTACAGACAACCATTTTTTGTGAGTTTTCAATCGCCATTTCGTAAAATGATGAATTCTATAATAGAGCTTATATGTAGCAATAATAGTTGTTGTGAATATTATTTTCAGTTTTATGGCGATGAACGCCAGTTTTATCCATCCAATGTTACTATTTCTCTTGGACATGAGTATGAAGATCAGGGTGGCTTGCTGTTCTTTAATTTATAGAAAGGTAATATCTTCTAGAAGCAATTTGACTTTGATTGACATATAAAAAAGTTATAGATATTCCTACCAACATATTCACAAAAATCAAAATTTAAACAAAAATCAAATCTATAGTCAATATATTGAGTCATATGCTTTCAGCTTCTCCGTCTAGACTTAACAGCTGGCGGCAAAGCCTCAGAAGGCTTAGCGGGTCACGTGGTCAATCTTCTGACGACGGATGCCCAAAGATTCGATATGGCCAGTCTCTTCATGATCGACCTGGTCAGGACACCGATAGAGAGTGTCATTATCGTCTACCTCATGTATCGCCAGATTGGGATCTCTTCAATTATTGGAGTCGCTTTCTTAATCATGTTCATTCCTTTACAGGGTAAGTTTAATGCGGTTGACAGTTTATGAAAAGAGTGGCGGAGATCATTGCCAGGTCTTCTCGCTCGCTCTAGTTCCTCTAAATTTCTGCCATACCTTTAGGCTTTGTCGTTTAAAAATTTGAGTTTTTTTATGAACTGTTTTGAGTTTTAAAAGTACTTAGTAAATAGTGAACTATTTAAAGCAGGACAATTAAATAATAATTACATCGTAAACAAATGTACAAAAATTAGGAATGTAAAGCGTTATAAATAAATTATTTTTGCGCTAGTTCTTCCCCACGTAAACGTAAAGCTCAATTTCAAGTAGCACGGCTAGCGATAGTGATAGCTTTCTGTAGATGACGAGCGCGGATTTTTAATCGCCAACTCGCACTACGCGCACGCAGTAGCGCACTTTTACAATGTGTTTTCGTTGAGTGAAGCTCAACGCAAGTTTTGTTATCGCTTTGAAATCCGCCGTTTAGGTGTTCAGTTAATTAAGTAGTGGATAGAAAAGTTCAGCGCGACAAGATTTTTACTTAATACTGTATAGTTTAATATAAATTTGCAGGTTATTTGGGAAAGATTTCAAGTCGTTTCCGTCACCAAACAGCTGTTCGTACTGACAACAGAATTCGTTTGATGAATGAAGTGATTCAAAGTATTGAGGCTATTAAAATGTACGCCTGGGAGAATGCTTTTGCTAATATTATTGGAAAAGCTCGGAAGTGAGTATGCAAAGTTTTTCCTTATGTTTGCCACTATTTTATGTAATAGGAGGCTCATCTGATGTTAAGTGATAACATGGAAACTCAGAACGCCAGAAGGTTCGGAAGTGCGTTGCTGGCCTTGAAAACTTGTAAAATGCTACCTGCGCGGTTTAAAATGAGCAGAAATCAGTTAATTATTTATATATCATTAATACATTATTTGATATATTACATAATCAGCATCACCATGATGGCTGGAAGTCTTCCACGGTCCGCTTCACAAGACACTTTTTTCTCGAACTAGCGAACTGTGGAATCGACTTCCGGTGGTGGTCTTCCCTGGGATCACCCAGAAGTATCTACTCTGATAGTTCAAAGATACTCTTTCTTTAAAATGAAGTAGATACTTCTGATAGTTTAAAGAACGAGTATTGTCCTCCCTTGAGGGCCTGCAACGCACCCACTAAAATAGGTCTATGGGTTGCGATGATTGTCGTTTTTTGGCGTCCCGTAGGCTCGTTTCCCTATAAAAAAAATCATATATGAACTAAGTTATATTGGATTTCTGTGCTAGTTATGAAAAAAATTGTTCAATCAGGGTTGAAGTAAATAAAATAAATAAAAAAGAATAAAAGTCGAAACTATGGCGCGTTTCATTGGTACATCAATTGTACGCTCAGTTTGACAGCGTTTGGTCAACAATATCTAGTGCAATACGGTTTCACACCTGGCATGTATCAAGTTTTAACGTCCGTCCGAACCACTCTTAAACTCTTTCGTTTTACATTTCCAACCTTCAGGATCTTCAATCCAATCGTAAATACTCACCATGACTACTCTTTGGACAATGACGCAAAATCAGATTTGCCTCCAAAGTTTCTATTTTTTGAATCTCTGAGAGTCGACGAATGGCCCAAATCTATGATATTCATTAATAACTGTGTATTTTTTCAGGAAAGAAATGAATGTCATAAAAAAGATGTCATGGCTGCGGGCGGTTATGATATCGTGCGTCAAATTAAATACAAAAGTTGCCATATTTATTAGTATAATATCGTTTATTTCGTTTAAAAACGATTTAACTGCCGCCAAAGTTTTTGTTATTTTCTCCTATTATGAAATGTTGAAATATACGTTAGTTGATTTTTTGCCACTGGCAATCACGTTTACGTTGGAGGCATATGTCAGTGTGAAGCGGATGCAAGAATTTTTATTATTACCAGAAGTTGAAAATCAAGATGGGGTCGATTTGATTAATATTGAAAAGAAGGAAATGAAAAGTAATGGTGTGTTTGAAAAGATTGGAAATGGGTAAGTCTTCAAACCTAATTTTTTATCTGTTAAGCTATCCCATAGATTTTATCGCGGGCTTTGAGCGCAGCGAACAAATCAAGAAATTCCGCAACGAAAATCAAAACCTAACACACGATGACGTAATATAGGTGCGGCCAATACGCGTTAGAGTGGGGCAGAACGCATACTGCGTATTCACATCTCTCTAACGAGATCAGTACCGTAAACGCGGCTGGTGCTGCCGGTACGCGTGAGACAGACTATATAGGAGTGCTAGTCTGAGTCTGGTAGAATAGATTGAATTAATATCAAAGAAAAAAAAAATACTGCATAAGTAAAAAATAAATAAATAATTGTATAAGTTGATAAAATGCTATGCAATAGCATTACCGCGGCAGTCCCCAAGTGCCATACGTTTTTTGAAGTTATAGTTCTTTAGGCGCGTTATGAAAAATTTATGAGAGTGAAATTTTACGATGCGCGCGCACCGTGACACAAAATTAACAGAATGAAGTTGCCCACGAAAGATGCTACGGCATTGGACATAATTTAAAAACAACATTCGATTAATAATAGAATTTATGTTATACTTAATGTAAGAGAATAAAAATAAATATTTATTTATTTAATTTTTCAAATGTAAACTGAACTTTATTGACTATAATGACTCCTTTTCCAGTCTTTGATTATTTAATTGTAATTAATTATTTGCATTGAAATCAAAAACTATTTTTAATAATGCCAAAGAAGTATAACTTCTTACGCGCGTACATAAGTACACGCACACTTTTTTTTTTATTAGCTATTTATTTTAGTAAGATTTTGTAGTATTATTTCATAATTTTAACATTAAATTGAAAATGTAAGGCTTTTTCACCATTTTTTTTTCCACCTTTTTAGGTCTGGGCTTCAGATGTCTGTATCTGTTTCCTGATCATTTGTCAATCTAATAGACAAGTAGAAGATCAGCCTCTCGTGCCCGAGACACGTCGTCGATTTTTTGGGTCTAAGCCCGGTTTCCTCACGATGTTTTCCTTCACCGTTCGAACGAATGTTAAATACGCACATTGAAAGAAAGTCCATTGGTGCACGGCCGGGAATCGAACCTACGACCTCTGGGATGAGAGTCGCACGCTGAATCCACTACGCTAACACTGATCTCATGTAGCTTTATACTTTACTCATTACCTTTTCATCATATTTCATGCATTGAGTAGTTATTAATTAATATAAAAAAATATAATTTTCAGGCAACAGGCTTACATAAAATCAGAATCAAATCTAGAACAATTGAAACCAGAAATTCTAATCAATTTTAAGGATTACACGGTATATTGGAAGAATGTTGAAGAAGATGTATCGGATAGAAAAACAGCCGCTTTGATGGATATTAATTTAGTGGTATGTATTAAATTCTATATAATCTTATTAAATGTTTTATGTATGTACACTAACATTTTTAGAGATGACAGCGTAGACGACACCGCAGACTGTTTTTTTTCGGATTTTTTTTCATATACATACTTTTTTAATTAAAATGAATTTATATTGAATTATCACTATTTTGTATGAATACAAAGAAAGAGTGAATCCTCGGACGCATAGGCCAATCGAGTGGAAGAGAGATAGATGCGCAAGCGTACAATTAGCGTATCCGGACAGTAAGTCATGCTTTTTCGTGCGTGCAGCCGGCGTTCATCGATTTATTAGACGTCGTCACGTCAAATATTACAGACAATTTTGTTTAAGTTAGAGTTAGAGGGAAGAGAATTATTTATTATCTATATTTGAACGAATTAAAATGTTTCAGTAATGCACTAAAAGATTCGTCGGTTTTATGATACTATATTCAACAGATATTAGTGTTTCATAGCTCGCAACAAACATTATTATTCTACACTACTTTGCAAAGAAATTAAAAGTAAATAATATGTTTATTGGTTTGTTAGGTTTGAGAGAAATTAAATCAAATTTATTTTTAGATAAAACCGGAGACGCTCACGGTGATAGTCGGCACAGTGGGCTCTGGTAAGTCCACACTAATACAGGCGATGTTGAAGGAGCTCATACCTAGTAGGGGCACGCTCAACGTGCGCGGCAATTTGGCGTACGCTGCGCAAGAGCCTTGGTTGTTTGATGCGTCCGTAAGTACCCTTTTAAATTTAGTACAAAACTTTCTTGTGTGTCTGATTTTTAATTGATCACTGGCTTACCGTATTAGACAATCAAAATTATGTAAACCTACGTCATTATTATCATATAATATATGTAAAAAACAGCCTAGTGGTGTGCATTTAACAATAGCTCGAACGGTGAAGGAAAACATCGTGAGGATACCGATTAGCCTTAGACCCAAAAAGTCGACGGCGTGTGTCAGGCACAGGAGGCTGATTACCTACTTGCCTATTAGATTGACAAATGATCATGAAACAGGTACAGAAATCTGACGACTAAATAGCGCCACTGACTTATTTTTATTTGCCTATATGAAGTATGTTAAATGCATATGTTAAATTGAATTTATCAATTAACAGGTTCGCCAAAACATATTATTTGGACAGGACTTAGATCTGAGAAGATACAAGCAAGTGATAAAGTGTTGTCAGCTGAAGACCGATTTAGAAATTTTATCACATGGTGACAAATCTGTTGTAGGGGAAAGAGGTAATTTAATTTAATAATATATTGCTACAAATTTTTATAGTAAATTTTTCCACAAATAAGCGTATTTCCGAACCAATTCGACTAAGGGTCCTTCAAGAAAAGAACGTATCGATTTTTCTTAAAATGCTGGCATTGCACTTGCGAGCATTATGTGAGTGTCCACACCAGATATGAGCCTCCTACCTGTTTGCCTCCGGTTATATAAAAAAACAATACAAAATTATTTTTGATTTTGTGCCAGCGAAATTCGGATTCTGAATTACATTTTTTTCACTTATTAAACTGAAAAAAATTGCGTCGATTTTTATTATTTCGTTATTTAGTTATTAAATCAAAAAACATTGATCAGTCAATTGATATATTAATGTTTAGAAAGAAGTTAAAAATATGGTTTTAATAATAATCTATGCTATCTATCTATATATATAAAAATGAATTGCTGTTCGTTTGTCACGCCTTAACTCAAGAGTGGTTGCACCGATTTGGATAATTATGATCTTGAAATATTTTTGGAAGTTCAGGGAAGGTTTCAACGATGGGAAACATAACTAATAAGTAAAGAAAATATAACACAACTGAATTTTCCAATAAAAACTGTTCCTGGGAAATATTTGGTGTATTGTCTTTTTAGAAATAACAAATTGTCACTTGGTTGTCATCTATATAAAGATGCCTTCAGAAATGTATATAAAGCTGTCCGAGGTCTGATATATTTGATCTGTTTAAAACAAATATTAAAGTTTGACACAAATATCGAGTACGAAGTACGAAGTACGAAGTTCACCGGGACAATAATATTTAACTCTAAAAACCTTATTTTTATTATTCCTATCGATATAAGCGTTTATTTGAAAACGAAATTAAGAAAAAAACACATATGAATAATGTCATCTTTAAACTATCAGAACCAAGTCTATTACGAGTTAATTTATAGGTACATCTCTGTCGGGCGGACAGCGCGCGCGCATTTCCCTAGCGCGTTGCGTATACCAACACGCTGATGTCTATCTATTGGATGATCCCTTAGCTGCTGTTGATGCTAAGGTAATCTTTTTATTTAGTATTGAATAGTTTTTTTCGACGATCGCCTAGATCCATAGATAGTGAGTTTATTTAGTATGTTTTAAGAACGTGATTCAATGTAATACTTACGTTCCCTAAATTCGTGTAAATTTTGACTGCGACAAAAACTAAAATATAGTCCGGTAACGCACTCGCGAGCCTTGTGGCATTGAGCGTCCATGGCGGTATCACTTAACATCAGGTGAGCTATTGAAATATTTTTACTCAGGATAACCTTCAGAAACAACACTTAATGAACTGCAATACGGCAGTATGTGGTTTGTCTCCAAACAACATAAAAATAATTCGTTAATAATAATAATTCGTTCAATTATTAATTCGTTCCAGTTCCTTAGTGCGTTTGATCTTTGGATTTTTAGTGTGAAATAGAATTCACTGTCTTTATTGTCATCTGACTTAAATGGCGGTTTTAGGGCGACTGATTGATCCACGTGCAAGTGGAATTATGAAATAATGATACGTTGACAATATTACAAATGGAATTACGAAATTTCTATATAGACAGTAATTACACCTCTACAGATTTATGAATACCAATGTTATTATAGGTAGCCCAAGCGATATACGAAGAGTGTATACGTGGTTTTCTACGCGACAAAGCAGTTGTGTTGGTAACACATCACGTACAGTACGCACGACAGGCGAACAACGTGTGCGTCATGAGAGGGGGAAAGGTCAGTAAAAGTAGACGGATTTTATGTAGGTGTATCGTGTTCGTTTTAAAACTTTTGGACAAGCAATTTTGAAGTCAAGCGGAAAGGAATTCTCCTTTTGATAAACTCTTCTTGTCCATTATATGACATATATATGTCACCGTAAATTGTAAACACCGTTAGATTGTAATCATTCTCGCGAGATTGTAAACTGTCGATAGATTGTGAACCTCAACGAACTGCTTACAATTTAACGTATTATTATTCGGTAGATTGTAATCTATCGAAGTGAAACCGTCAAATTTTAAAACGGATCGCACCTCGCGCTCATTGGTTGAACGGAATATGCCCCGCGCCTCCATGCGCATATTTGTTTGTTAGTTCGTTTGTTGTCGAATTTAAATTGATTGTTTTGATGAATGTAAATTGATGTCGTATTAAAAGTAACTCACAGCTTTAGAATTAGTTATATGAAATTGTTGGGAAGTAAAATTAATCTGTGATTGACCAAAGAAGTTTGAATGATAATTAAGTTAGTGTTGGAAATGAAATGAAAGAAAATTTCATTAATTTTTCAATTTTAATTTGCGTTTGAGGAGAAAATGAGTTGATGATTTAGAAATCGGTAACCCGAATCTGATGATTAAAAATGAAAGTTTAAAAATTTTCTTTACTGTAAGTCGAGCAATACATTTTTACAGATGGTGGCACAAGGATCATACCATGAACTCAAAAATGGCGTACCAGAGTTTGAACAGCTTATAGAAATGGGAGAAAGGGTTGAAGAAGAGAAACAGAAGCAGAAGGTGACGTCATATGAGAATAAGGAGAGTATGGTTAGTATTTTTAATGACTTTTATTTTGTTTTTAATTATTGTGGTTTTGGAAATTGTTTATTCGGTGAACGCGAGTTCGATTCTTGCAATAACAAAAGGCTGTTATAGAAAACAGACGTCATTTATTATATAAAAAAATAGTTAATCAAATTTCGTACGTCATAATTATAATTATTTGTCTATTTAAAGGTATACAGTGTGATTATCAAAATGGATCCATCGAAAGCCGAAACTATAAGGAGTGATCATGTATTCTATTTTTTCTTCTCTACAGTAGATTGTTAGTAGTATATATTGTAGTAGTGGAGTATATTAGAATTTATATAAATTAATAGATTTAATTCCATAAGTCAGGTTTATAAATATATTATCTTGTATTTTTTTCCGATCTTAGTAGTTTTAGGTATATGAATTTTCTACACTTCATTATTTCTTTCAGTATATAACATAATTCTTGAGGTCGTAGGTTCGATCCCCGGCTGTGCACCAATGGACTTTCTTTCTATGAGCGCATTTAACATTCGCTTGAACGGTGAAGGAAAACATTTGAGGAAACCGGTTTGCCTTAGACCTATTGGAGGCTGATCACCTACTCGCCTATAAGATTTAAAAAAGATCACGAAACAGACACTGATTTATTTTATTTTTTATATAAAATAATAATCAAAGAAAGTTTAAATATACATATTTCCATAAAAAAGGTCCTTCGAACCGGATTCTTAAATGCCAAGTTTACGACAAAAATACAAGTTATCTTGCCTGTCAGATTAATTATTTTGAGTAATGAAGATTATTATTGTTTTAGGAGCACTCTCACGTTCTTCGCTCCCAACGGTCAATGTCGGAAGCATCACAGCTGTCATTCAATCTGGATTTAGACAATAATTCAGATCCCAAATATGAGGGTATGTATTTGTTATTCTGTTTGTATATAATCTTAAGAATATATGCAATTTCTGTATGGCAATAATAATAATTAATCCCTCGAAACATTTATCCAAAATATACACACATGAAATTTGTATACAGAAATAATATAAAGTTGTACTTTTTTGGCGCGTTGGGAATTACGGAAAAATGATGAGAGTAAATTTTACCGATGCGCGCGCATACCGTCACAAAAACTCGACACCCTGAAGTTAGCTATAGTCAAGATTTTAGTTTTTTTTAAGTTATACTTCTTTTGGGGGTTAGGGAAAAATTATAAGAGTAATTTTTTTCTATTGTTAGTGTCATTTTTTCTACATACGTAGAATAAGGCGAAAGATAGACCTTAAAAAGATTTTTATCTTGTTACGCCAAAGAAGTATAAATTCTAACGCGTGTACATATGTAGACACGTTCTTTTTCCTAAAGGACCTCCCTTTGGGAAAAAAACGTAAGAGGCCTCCACCAATAGTCTTTAAAAGTTATTTTATAATTAAAAGCATATCTTTATTTTACGTGCTTCAAATTTGTCTATTACAGTTAGATTATTTTTATTTGTCTTTAATGTCAAACAATTTCAATAAATGAAATGGTGATTATTTCTGGGTAAGGCTGTTCTACTATTGCTTGTAAAAGTCTGTGTATTAATCTACCTTTGTGTATGTATAGATAACAATAGATAGCTAGAGCCATGTATATTTTATTACCTGCTATATAAATCATTCATTAATCATTCCATGCTGCTTCAGATGTAAGCTTATTCGGTGCGTATGAATTGCTAGCTTATTTAGGAATAAGCTTAAATTTCTCATGCTAAGTTATATTTGTTCCTGGATATGTTCAAGTTGTGCTGCTGGTTCTGTATCAACACATACTGAGAACATATTGTCAAAAATTAGTTTTAATTAAGTAAACTTAAGCCTAGAGGCTTAGGAAATATTTCAGGCGGCTTTCGAAGGAATCATATCATATTTTTTTTGATTTTGAGTGAGGGCGGGCGGTGTGACTTAACATCAGGTGAGCCTCCTGCCCGTTTGCCACCTATTCTATAAAAGAGAAAATCGGCCCAAGAGTTTTCTTGTAAACTAGCATTTGATCACTTCTTTGTATGTATTTAAGAAGGTTTTGGTAAAATAAATAATTGTGTAAAACAAAAAACTTGGCGATTAAAAAGAGTGGTGGAGTGTTTATTTCAAGTTCTTCTCTTCCATTCTACGCCCTTGATTTGGAAACTTTCAGTAAATGGAAAATTAAAAGCATTTCATATATATTTCTTTTTTGAAGTTCATAAGTGTACATTGTGTTACCTATATGAATAAATGATTTTGAATTTTGATATGTTTCAATAGGTGAAAGTCAAAACAAGGGTTCAGTATCAAGTGGCGTGTACGTTTCGTACATAGCGAGCGGTGGTGGGAAGTTTACAATGCTACTTCTACTCTCACTGTTTTTAGTAGCGCAGGTGTTCTACTCGTCTACTGACGTCTGGCTGAAAGAATGGTAAGTTTTCCACTATAACACCTCCTTATTCATAAGTCATGTTCACTATTTACATATGTTTTAATAGATTTGTTTTGTTCCATTCGTTATGTCTAAATAACTATATGTCTTTTTGCACTTCTTGCGCTTGCCTTATCTAATTTATTATTTTCTTACATTGTTTGCCTGGAAAAATCGCTCGAAAAAGGCCGCCAGTTGCCCTCCTTTTCATTTAATTATGTCAATTCTGTTTGCAACGAAGTGTTAATAAATAAATAAATAATACCAATAAACAGTATTTAACTAATCAAGGCTTATAGTTCGATTATGATTGAAACAAGTTGTTTAGAATATTTTCTAACCACCTTTTTGTTTCAGGGTAAACTTGGAAGAGTCAAATAGTGCTCAGGTCATAGCGATACGTAACAACGCTACAGCTACACCTGAAGGTAACACTCTCGTGCCCGGTTCCTATTTCCTAAAAACCGGTCGTAAATACTACATATATTTATAAATTTGGCATAACAAACAAATGTTTTAACTTTTGTGTGGGTATTCCCTAATAATGCTTTTCAATATGAATAGTAGAACGTTTGGTGTGGTCACGCGACCCAGTGACTCTTTATACCTAAAACCATTATGTGGTGTAAAGTACTGAAAAGTACTTGAACGCTCCCAAACTGAGTCGTCGGGCAATAAATGTCACTGACAGTCGGAATGTGCACACAATACAACCCTTTATCGATATGTAGCTACCTGCGCACGCACTCTTGTCTTCTGATTGGTCGTTACGAGTAAGGGTTATTGTTTTTCCTATAAATAAAAGATGTTTGTTATGACTCATTACATTACGTACGCAATGGAGAATTTATTTTCGAAAAATTATTTAAATTAACACTTAACATAATACAGCATATCGATCGTACCTATCCCGTTATCGATATGCACCTCTACAATTCTTACGCACATCACTACACCATCATAAGAACTGTTAGTGCGAGCGAGATAGACAGATAATTAAGATTTGTGATCCGAAGCCTCAGTTCATAATGCGTCGACTATAGGTACCCACGACACAGGGAATCCAGTTCCAATTTTATTATACCAGTTCAGCCGTTAGTTATACTATTAATTATAGTGTAAATAACACGACTTTCTTTTATTTTTTTGGTTTGTTTCTAGTTATATACGAAAACCTACCCCGTAACCGTTGGCACCTAACACGCGAACAGTGTGTATACATATACGCCTCACTTATCGGCATTTGTATGTTCTTCACCTGGAACAAACTGTTGGTTTTCTACAACACCTGCATTCGTGCTTCTGTACAGCTCCATGACACAATGTTCAGGTATGTATCTATTTATTTTATTTATTACAGAAATACCTTATTACAGACTATGCCAATACGATAATGTTGAGAAAAATTAAAACACATAATGTAGACAATATCGCTACTGTGAAGTGATTCAACGAACATATAAATATGTCGATAGTATCGGAGACAGCATATTGTTTAGATTAATAATAATAAAAGCCTTTATTCAGACAAGATACAATTTTACTTAAGCTAGAATATACATGTTTAGTGTTGAAAAATATAACTTAAATATAGTTGAATATTTACATTCCCTCGACAACCTTGTCTGTTTGCCTTTTGTTGGCAAAGGCCTCCAAATCCCACCATAAATTTCTGACCTGGGCAGTTCGGGTCTATGTGCCACCTGCCACGGCTCTTATTTCATCAACCCACCTTAGGAATGGTCTACCCCTTTTCCTCTTCATGTGACCTGCATTTTGACTGTCCTCTGATGGTTTGCCCAGCCCACTTCCGTTTTAGTTTTTTAATCGTAATAGTTACATCTTTTGGTTTTGTGTGATTTTTGATGTGAAACATCTATAGCCGCACGTAAACCCGATTTTTGGCGTGGCGACGCATGCCGTGGCGACGCGTCGCCCCTCTGTATGATGGTATATATATACAGTCTATATGCAGTATTGTGTACGGTGTGTGTATTACAAAGTCACTGATTAAATGAATTAAGTAGTCATGATTTGAAATAAATTCGTAAATGTTTGTATTTAATGAAAATAATGTTTATTCAATAAAAAATAGTCATTGTTATCTGGAAAAAAATGGTAATATTTTATTTTGTTATTATAACATATTTAGTTCCTATCACATTCTGTTCTTTTCTGCATATTACTTTTACAAAATAATGTCGATGTTTCACATCTGCCAGGCGTCCCGCGACGGCTCACATTTTTTTATTGTTGATGTTTTATTCTGTCAGAAAGGTTCTTCCCCATCATGCTTCTATTCATTGTTTAGCTTAGTGTCAATAAATCTTTATATAGGGCGTATAAGGTAGGGTTAATGCCTAAGAAAACGCTTGATGCTGGCATTTTCAGAGATTCATTTCTTTATTTTGTCTTCTTACATTGCTGTTTTGCAAAATACTTACGCTGAAGTGTGTAACACCATTATCGAATCAAATTTTTAACCAATTTTCGCTTAATTATTACAACGTGTCAGACACAAGGCCACCTACTTATCTATAAAATAAAAGTCATCGAAGAAACGGATGCAATCAGAAGAGTATCATAACAAAAAAAAGAACACAAGAAATCCTAGAACGACATTGACATAAATTACTCATTTCAGGGGCGTAACGAATGCACCAATGTGGTTTTTCAACCACAATCCTTCTGGAAGGATCCTCAACCGGTTCTCGAAGGATATGGGCCAAGTTGACACATTGCTGCCCGTCGCGTTGGTGGACTGTCTTGGAGTGAGTTCATTTTTCTGCTCTGTTCCAACATTTATTAGAAATATCGCCTAGTTTTTTTAATTATAAACTCTCGATTTTAACTTTGTAACGTTTATTAATAAGCAGTATTAGCCTAGTGGCTTCGGCGTGCAACTCTCATCCCTGAGATCGTAGGTTGGATCCCGGTTGTGCACCAAACTTTCTTTCTATGTGTGCATATAACATTAGCTCGAACGGTTAACGAAAACATCGTGAGGAAAACAGCTTGCCTTAGATCCAAAAAGTCGACGTCGTGTTTCAGGCACAAGAGGCTCATCACCTACTTGCCTATTAGATTGACAAATGATCATGAAATAGATACAGAAATCTGAGGCCACGACCTTAAAAAAGGTTGTAGCGCTACTGATTTATTTTATTTTTTTATTTGACGTTTATTTATGCTGTAATGTAGATTATTACCTCTGAATCTTAAATTTTACTCCCTTGTGATTATCTGGTTAAATAAAGAAATGTTATAATATACCTTTTTATTGTAATGAAAATGCGTTTGCGCATCCACCGGGATACCATTGGGATACTTCAGGCTGTATGAGATAGCCAGTTCACAATACCACTAAAACCATATCTGACAGTTCTAACACTACTTATAATGTAATTTTCTTTTTCTTAATTGGGTTATGCACTTTACCCTTAATTTTTTTCTTACTTGGGTTAGCTGGGAGCGATCGCTTGTTAGCGATAAGGCCGCCCATTGCATTCCTAATAATGTATGTTATTTGTTGTATTTTAATGTTACGAAGTTAAAATAAAAAAAAAAAGTATATTTAATTTTTACAAAATTTCATAATATGTTTTCAGTTCTTCCTGGAAGTTATAGGTATCCTGATAGTGGTGTGTTTAGTGAACTGGTGGCTGCTATTCCCAACGGCAGGTGTAGCCTTCCTTCTCTTTCTCTTACGAGCTCTGTTCCTCAGCACCAGTCGAGAATTAAAGAGAATTGAAGCTATAGGTATGTGTTACAACTATTATATTAGTTTATTGTATTTTATTACTAATACAGGAACAAAAATAACTTGTTTGGTAATATAAAGTTAGGCTATTTCTAACTTCAGTCCGTAATATTGTTCCAAATTTAATTTAAATATAAAATGCTAACAATAAATATTAGTTTACGTACTTACTTATATAACGACACTAAATTCATATTATCTCGTATCCTAGTTTCTCATCCACGAGACTTAAAAATCCTAGTCGAAGTTCACACTTATTACGGTCTAACCAATTGCAACAACTCAAATAGAATCTACCTTCATTTAGTTTAATAAAAAATAAGAATGAATAAACATAATGACAAACAAAATAAGCAATTTCTTAATGACACTGGAAGGAACTAGCGTTTAAGATACAGGCTAGGTCTAGTTTAAACGCCTAGTGCTATAGAAGTATATTATGTATAAAACGACAATGGATATTGTATCATAGTGTATATTTACAATCTTTTAAATTTAAGTACAAAATGTAATGTTTTTAAGTCAAATAAAGTAATTTTACAATAATTTACAAATTTTATTTTTCAAATAATTTTTTTTTAGTTATTTTTATTTATTTATTTAATTTTATATTGTTTTCTGTAGCCCGGAGTCAAAGCCTGAACCATGCGGCAGCGACTGTGTCAGGCCTCGCTACGATCCGTTCGACGGGCGAACAGCAACGAACACTCGCACGTGAATTTGACAAGCTCCAAGACCTTCACAGCTGTTCGTGGACCCTGGTACTCACAACTAATAGAGCTTTTGGATTCTGGATGGATATGGTCTGCTGTCTTTATCTAGCGACCGTCACTTTTAGCTTTTTCCTCTTCGCCAGCGATGGTGAGTTACAGTTTTATCTTCATTGGAAAAGTTAAAACATGTTTTTGCTAGTTTTTATTTTATTCGGTGTGTATAGTACTGCCAATTTAACAGATCACATTGCCATATTTTTTTTAATTTTTTTATTAAAGTTTACCACAACAGACATAATACTATATTAGAGACTCTTGGGCCGTGGGGTTCAAGTCCACAGGCGCTAATTAAAGATTTAAGTTGGCGACTGGTAGATAGTTTAGTGACCCCAGAGCTGGTGCTTTCCTCGCTCAAAATATAATTATGGCAATACCGCGAGGAAAATGCTGCCAGCGTTAAAGGCACTCTGTCACAGGGACCAAACTTTTTAAATTGGTTTTTATTTTCTATTTCTCAATTTTCAATTGTTATAATTAATATGTAGGTTAAAATGTAAATACTACACAATTAATATAACACTTAGAATAAGTATGTAAGAGATAAGTGTTTTTTTTTTTTTTTTTATGTAATAGGAGGCAAACGATATCACTTAACCTGATGTTAAGTGATACCGCCGCCCATGGATACTCACAATGCCAGAAGGCTCGCAAGTGCGTTGCCGGCCTTTCAGGAATTGGTACGCTCTTTTCTTGAAGGACCCTAAGTCGAATTGGTTCGGAAATACTTCTGTGGGCAGCTGGTTCCACATAGTGGTGGTGCGCGGCAAAAACTGCCTTAGAAAACGCTCTGTGTTTCTCATGTGGTCGCACTAATATAAACAAATGCGTATCGATTCATTCGCTTTAATCGACATTTAAAGCAGCTCTCTACGGAGCTTAAACTGGCCTTTTAAATTGGCCATAAACTAAGGCAATCAAACTGTTGGACAAAGCCTATTTTATAATAAAAAATAATAATTTCAGGAACTATGGGAGGAAATGTGGGTCTGGCGATAACTCAAGTGATAGGTCTCGTGGGTATGTGTCAGTATGGGATGCGGCAAACTGCTGAAGTCGAGAATCAGATGACATCTGTAAGCATAATTTTATTTATACAGAAAGAAAATATTACCTTTAATAAAACTAACCCAGTGTACGAGCCAAGGCTGTACGTTTTGCTCTCAGGGTTTCTTAGTTTTATAAGCGTGGCGAATTCCTAAATCGTCGGAGTTACGCCCCGAGAGTATAGCCACACGAAGGCAACTGTTACATTGCATTCATTTGTTTTATAGCAATTAACTAAATCATGGTAGTAACCCCCCGAGAGTATAGACGTAGGCACTCTCTTCAACTGTTACATTGCATTCATTCGTTACATAGCAAATAACATTTCATATGCTTATATTCTATTGTTGTACGCGAATGGTTACTCTAAGTAAAACTAAAATCTCCTATTATTTAAAGCACCTCGATGACCCAGGAACAGATAAACACAGGGCGTAGATAGAACTAGAACTGGCAATAAATTCCGTCACGATTTTTACGCTCAAACTTGTATTGGGTGTATAGTATATGTATTGTATAAATAACTTAGGCCCTTTCTGCACTGCTCCGGTCCGGCGTCGGAAGCCGGAATGAGTCATTAAAAAAATATCGGAAAGCCGGATTGCGCTTCTCCACTATATCCGATCCGACAATAACCGATACTTGTATATTTATCATGCAACACTGATATTAACTAAAACCCATATACTATATTTTATTAATAAAACGTTCTAAATCCTGAATATTTTATTGCCTGGCTAGTTTATTACTTTTTTTTATATTATCTATCTTGAAATATTATAATCTACTTAATAAATAGTTCACTAATACTTAATGATATAATATAACTATAAATTAATAAACCTATGAATAATAATTTATAAACTCTTGGATATACTTGGACCGATAAAACACCGCGTTCCGATCTAGCAAGTTATCGGCCCGTTAAAAACCGGATGCCGGAGTAGTGGAGAAGCACGTAAGTACTGTTGTGAGTTTCTAAATCGGATCGGTAATTAACGTTTGCCGGACCGGAGCAGTGGAGAAACGGCCTAAAGGTTTTAAAGGCCAATTCAATCCGCTTTTTGGGACAGGTAGGTTTTCCCAAGTCGTGCCATACAATGAATGGTTAAGACATTTATTTATTTTACACTTCGTTGCAAAAATCAGTACAAATTACAATAATTAGATGTTTAGGAGGCCGGGTCGTTTTTGAACATTTAGTAAATAATTTCTGGGTTGTAACTTAAATTCCCGGCAAATCTATTTTTTAGAATGCGACGAGGATAGGATTTCTGGCAATAAATTTATACTGCCTTCTTACAGAAGGATTAAGAAACTTCTTCAAGTCTAACACTTATATTGAAACTAACAAATGTTATTCGTGCGTATAACTGCCGCGTTGGTAGATAATTTCGCAGTGTCGGCTGTTTGCATTGCGACGGTCTGCAGGCGCCCAACGCGCCCGTGTCGTCACACATAGCGGTAAAATCACCGATAGAAAGCAGAAGTGGTATTATTGTTCGCCACAAATTATATATCTTTCTGTTCATTAACAAATACAATATAGTCTCAAGGTACGATCTCGCCTTGATTTTATTTTAAATACAATGCTAAGCTAAATTCTCCTTGTCTATTTCAGGTTGAAAGAATTCTAGAATACACCAATCTACCTCCAGAGACGCCGGTAGAACCAGACCAGAAAGCGTTGAAAGCTGAGTGTCCGAACTTGAACTTTGAAGAATGGCCTGATCACGGTATGTCTATAAAACTGTTTTAATAAAGAAACAAATGTAAAATTTCTACTCTGCTTCTCTTTCTCTGTTTCTGGGAAACATTTTTCAATTAATTTCACGAATTCGACAAAACCTAGACGGGAAAAAGTCAAAAGTCAAAAATCATTTATTCATATAGGTAACAATGTACACTTATGAACATCAAAAAGGAAATATACATTAAATGCTTCTAATTTTACATTTACTGCCAGTTCTCAAATCAAGGGCGTAGAACGGAAGAGAAGAACTGGCAATAAACTAAGTAATGGTGACATGACGAGCTGTCGCTGACGTTTCCTTTTGTTTGTCAAGGACTTCAGTTGTAATACGAAATTTTTGTAATAGTTTCGAGTCGGTACAAGGTACAAAGTAAAGCTGTGATATATTTTTGAATAATATTTATTGACCTATCTTTTACATTTTCAGGAGAAATAGTCTTCGAAGATGTATCTCTGGAATACGAGAAACCGCCAAAGCAAGAAGCAACAGAACCAGCTCCTAAGATAGATGAAACGTCGTACGCCATTCGGGGTGTTAACTTCTCAATACGGCCAGGGGAAAAAGTTGCTGTGGTTGGAAGAACTGGAGCTGGAAAGAGTTCTCTTATTGCAGCGCTGTTTAGGTAAGCTTAAATTGGTCTAATCCAGTTTTACGTCCATATTTGACAAGATTTTAAAAACTATTTCCGATTATTGAAGTGAAACTGAGTTTTCCGTTACGCGCCATGTTGCTTTTTGAAGTCAAACTTCTTTATCGGCGTTAGAATGAATTTTTTATCGACGTATGGGAGAAATTTTGTAGCAAATCGTCACGTTTTTCGGTTACGCGCCTTCTTTTTCTTGTCCCTACCACGGTTGATCCGAAGAGATTCGAAGCCATTAATAACAAAAATATATAATAACGATAACAATGATAGTAATAATTCTATTACAATTAATGAAATTCTGTAATAATCTTAGTAGTAATAAGGTAAAATGAAATAATTGTATTTGTATTCATGTCTATGATAATAAAAGCCTTTTCTTAAACTTTATTTAACCAATTTCGTTAAGTTGCATATTATAGTAGATCATTTTTCGAAAAATAAGGTCATAAAGAAGTTTCACTTCTCACGTGTGTACACCTAGTACACGCACACATTTTTTAAGAAGTGACTATAGAACTTAAGAACTTTTCATTGTTAAGTGTGTACAGGCTATATAGTTATAGATATGAATAAAGAACTACCTATATCGTATTCGCTGCAGAAACTATTGACAATAGAACAAAGTGATGTACTACAGTTTTATACAAGACATCAATATCTACATAAAAGTCCGCGATATATTTAAATATGACTTCGCATTCCTAGCGCCATCTGTTAAGAAATACGTTGGAACGAGATTTGACAATTGTCAGTCTGGCGGAGCGTCGTGTCGATGGTCAGCGCGGCCATGTTGAATTTCGTTTAGTTTTCGAACGTCAACGGCGAGAGCACCACGTTTGCGACCAATCGCTTTTGTTCCGAGTAATCTTGTGCCTTGTTGTTTTAAAACTAATTAAAAGTGATTGATTAAGTGATTCCCTAATTACTAGTGAATAGATTTTAGTGAATTGCTGTAAGGGAGATACTTTTTGTGATTCTTTTGTTCCTACCCACATTACCACTTATTGAAGACATGGCTGTTTCTTATGATAAAGGGCATCCGCCCAGAAATATAATAAATATCCAGCCGAAAACTTTAACATACGTAAATTTCCAGATTAAACAAGATAACTGGAAAGGTATCAGTGGACGGGGTGTCAGCGGAGTTGGCTGGTCTTCGCGCTTGGAGATCCCGTCTTTGCGCTTTGCCACAGAGACCGGCATTATTTGCGGCTACTTTGAGGGACAACTTGGATCCAGAACAGAAGTATAGCGATGCAAAAATACACGCTGCGTTGCATGAGGTATTTTAATTTTGGTCAGAATTATAAATAGAGGGATATTTGTTCGCGATGAATTGGATTTTTTGAAGTTATACTTTTTTAGGCGCGTTATGCAAAAATTGATGAGAGTGAAATTTTACGATGCGCGCGCACCGTGAAAAAATTATCAGTATGGGCGCCGAGCTTGCGCGAGCGAGATGGGAATAAGACAATCTAAGACAAGTAAAAAGAAACAGAATATGCGTGACGTTAACAGCTATGCCAAGAATTTTGAATGACCATAATGACATTTGTAGTACCTTTTAACCAAATAAAGGAGTTTTAATTATTTTTTTTCAAAGAAATTTAGCAATGCTTTTTCACAAAGACCTATTGTTACTTAGTTAAAAGATTATGAAACATACCTAGTTATTAAATTGAATTAATAATATGTATAATAAAATAAGAAATTATTATTAATATTAATTAACAATTGAATAATATACTAAATATTAAATATTGTTAAATTATTAACGCTAAATATTAATTATTTAATAATAAAAAAAGTAAAGAAAGCCAAAGAAGTATAACTTCTTACATAAGTACACGCACCATTTTTTTTAATATAACGTTTAACTGAGCGTACTACTCTAGTGAAATAGCGTGCACTCGAATCACGGCTGTGCACTCAGTGGCGTAACAATAGGGTGGCTAGGCTGGTAAAATGCCACGGGCCCCCGACCCAAGAGGGCCCCTGCCCAAGAGATGTTCTATGGATGAATGCGAAGTCTTCAATACGCATTGGGCTAGCGTGGGGACTACAGACCATTCCCTCTCGCCTAAGAGAGGAGACCTATGGCCATTAGTGGGACATATACAACGTGTAATTGAGTACGCAGAAAATGAGTACAACGTGACGTGATTTTTACTGATATGGCCCCATCAAAAAGTATTTGCCACGGGCCCCAGATGGTATAGCCACTGTGTGCACCAATGGACTTTTCTTTGTGCCATTTAAAACTCGCTCGTGGAAACAATAAAAAAACGTGTGGCACTTGGGGACTGAACCGGTGAAGCTATCTATTTAAAAAAAGTGCGTGCGTACAAAGTACACATGTCAGAAGTGAAACTTCTTTGGAAAACTAATTTTTAAGTCTTGTTCTCAAATCTAAAACTTTAGATTGCGAGACTTAGAGGGAGGGAAAAGGTAAGATATGTTAGTAATTTAATTAATTTAATTGTCATTAAAATATTAAAAGTGTCACAAATCAATACAAATTGTAAATTATTTTTTCGATAATAAAAACACGTCGCATTTAATTCGCAATTCGTCATTTGAAATTTCAATAAATTTTTTGCATAAAATATAAAATACTAATCTTAATATATATATATTTCTTGTGTGCGTGTGTATGTGACTGAACTCCTCCTAAACGACTGGACCAATTTTGATGAAATTTTTTGTGTGTCTTCAAGGGGATCTGGGAATGGTTTAGATTCACAAATCAGCCCGACAGATGGCGCTGCAGTCGGTACTTTCATACTTTGTTTAATATCTTAATCGGTTGAAATATCATGCAGGACAACGTCTGTGGGGTCCACTAGTATTTTATAAATTCTCTTAACGAAATTTTTATTTTAATAATAGAATTTCTATAAGGTTTAAATTCGCCTTTCTCACTCTCTCTCAATCGCTCTCTCCCTTTTCTTCGACAAAAACGTTGTATATATTCGAGACGTTTTCGTAAAAATTTACCCTCATGCGCCTAAAGAAGCACTTCACTTCAAAAAACAAATGATCACGAAATATAAATCTGAGGACAAGACTAAGGGCAAAACAAACAACCAATACCTGAATTGCATTGGGACTACGAAAGTTTTAAAACACAGTTCAAAATAATAAATATTTATAGGTAGAACTCCAATCCCTAGTCTCGGCCCTCCCAGGGGGGCTCTCTTCTCGAGTTGGGGATGGAGGGGGGAACCTATCGAGTGGACAAAGACAGCTCGTGTGCTTGGCTCGAGCTGCGTTGGCAAGACGAGCGGTGCTTGTCTTGGATGAGGCTACCGCTAATGTAGACACGGAGTAAGTGCTTTTATTTATTTTATTTTAAAAGTTTGATTAGAAACAAATGATATTTACGAGTTATGACATTTTACTTAAATTTTATATAAATGATTTATACATTTGTTTTTTTGAATTAAATTTTTTAACCACTAGATTACTTATAATTAAATAAATCACGAAGGCACATTATAAAGGTGAATTATAAGTATACAGCGCATGCACTGCCATTATTTTAAGTTTGTAAATCCTTTCTTGCCTATATTGTGAGGTCACGAACTCATATCTGAGTATCGTGGACAGCTGTATAGAAAGATCTGCCGCAAATAATTTTCATCCACCAATTTCGGTTCGCACTTCTTTCACAACGGTGTATAATTTTGAGGACGAGTGTTTGACTTGATTAGTTCATCTCGTTGGCGAACGTCCACGCGATCGTTTTCCATCGGTGTTACCCATGACGACGAGTTTCTTTAGGTTCTCGTTGCCCCTACGCATTGAGTGACCAAAGTACGAAATGATGCATTGTCGGTATATAGTATGAACATAGTGTAATGGTTGCAGCTCATTACAATCATTTTGTAAAACAAAAATCTCGGCGATTAAAAGTAGCGGCGGAGATTTGTTGCCAGTTCTTCTTGTCTGTTCTATGCCCTTGTTTTGGGAACTGGCAGTAAATTTAAAATTAGAATCATTTAATATATATTTATTTAGTGACGTTTATAAGTGTAAATTGTGTTACCTAAATGAATAAATGATTTTGAATTTGAATATGAATTTGAAACGGGTTTTAATATGGAGCTGATTAAGGATAGATGCGTTGGTGAAATTTTTATGGTATTCTTAACAATAGCCTCCAGCACCACATTTCAAACAGTCAGTCAGTGATGAATTCATTATTTTATTTAGATTTTAATATAAATTTTTCTTAATTTCCAGAACTGATCGTCAAATACAAAGCACGATTCGCAGTAAATTCGCGAGTTCAACAGTCCTCACTATCGCACATCGATTGAACACCGTGATGGACTATGACAGAGTTATCGTGATGGACAAGTGAGTGATGTTCTCGTGTTTATATGTTTGTGACAGTGGTAAGGTTTTTTCAATAGCTACTTGAAGTTATACACTTGTTTGGTAATAAAAATTTATTGTAGGGCAAGAAGCCCTGTATACGCAATCTCCTCCCAGCATTCTGTGCTAAAAGACAGCTAAGAGTAACACGGAGAAATGGGAATAAAGTTTAGGTTTCTACCTATCCTTCTGGATAGGAAATAATTAATAGATGATCGAGAGGAAGCTAGTCGAATAGTATTAGGAAACTCATTATGCACAGATTTTTAGCGGAAATTCTAAAGGACTTTCCGAAAAATTCTGGGAATTTCTAGAATATGTTATATATGTCGTAGCTAACTAGCTTAATTAGCCGTTCAATCAACACTCCTAACCTGTTTACTAAACAGCGCCGTTTAACTAACGGCCTGTAAGATTACCGCAGCGTTTATTAAAACATTTAAAAAACTGGCTGGCTAATGTTTACTTAAGCTATGCTTGCTTGATCGTATACGTATCGAAATACGATCGTAACGTGTTAAACGTTAACACGATTGGTCGGGTTATCAATAATATATTTTATTTGCGCAAGTATTTTTTCACAAGCCAAATGAAGTAATTATATTTTTTATTTATTTCTATTCTGTTTGCTTTAACAGAGGTCGCGTTGTCGAGTCTGGTCATCCATTTGAACTGTTGACGACCACCGCACAATCGAAGGTAGAGAATCAGCCACGACGCGCACTTCTGTCCAAAAGCCAGGTAAATTTCACTCAGGACTCTTAAATAAACCAAATTGAAAGAACACTAATGTATCAAATTTTCTTTATTATAATCTATTTGGTTAGAGAGAAAGAGATAGCTATATAGAGATTGATGCTATCTCATGTTTTTTTCTATAGAACAGGGGGCAAACGGGCAGGAGGCTCACCTAATTTAAGTGCCCATGGACACTTTCAATGCCAGAATAATTATAATTAATGAAGTTATAAAATAGGGCCGATATTTTCTAACAAAAATATGATTGCAATTATTTCAGGCTCCATTGGCAATTCCAGAAAACTTTGCATTCCAATCGTCTGGTGAACGACATGAAGAATCCGAGACACTCATTTTGTCCAAAGATAGGATTAGAACTTATTCTAATAGGTTAGTTCGATAGATTTTTATTTTTTCAAAATTAATTGTATATACTTCCCAGGTCTTGTGTGCATCAGTAACTTCCAACGGTGATTCCATGTTTTTTTACCCAATTGATATATAGTTCTCTCAATATACGTAGCTGATGTCCGAACCTTGGAATCGCTCGCAACTCAATAAAAGTCGTTATCACACCGGGAACTGATGAATTCTAGTTAATTTAAAATTTTGTTCCCACTATTATTTATTTATTTATTTATATTTATTTATATACTATATGACCAATGTAGTCCAAAATTACTTTTAATTAAATCATTTAAAACTTTTTTAATATATTCTTTTTGTTTTATCTACTACCCGTAAACATTACAAATATTTTTAATAAATTTGGCATAATGTCTTTGAAATCCCACAAAAATAAATCACCGTTGCACTGTTTACCGTCTCTTTTCATCTAAGCGTTAAAACAGTTTGAGAGAAAGGGATGAAAGATTAGTGAAAAGTCTTTAAATACATTATTATTTGTTAATAGGAATAAACATTTAGAGTTTTGATATTTCAGATCCGAGTTGAGTGAGCCGGAAGGCGGCATATTCAAGGTGCTAGTGGAACAGACCGGACCGGAGACGGCCGCCATGTTGTACAAAATGGCGGAAGAGGTACTTTTTTAATAATCTTATAAGGTTCATATTTGTTTAGCCAAATATTATTTGATTTTTAACAGTTTAGGCCTCACCTCTTCCTGAGGTCGTCGGTTCGAACCCCGGCAGTGTACCAATGGACTTTGTCTATGTGCGCATTTAATACTAATTAAATTTAATACCAATACAGTTATAAATAATAGTTAAAAAATTATATGAATTTAAAATAGATTTATCTCTTTTCAGAGTTACAAGAAACTTCAACAGAAAAAGAACGCTTAGTTTTTATTATGATGTATTTAACACTGCCTTATACACTCCTCAAATATTTAAATTTATAATAATATTTGCCTTTTACAGTATAGATTCCCTTATATAATACACAAGAAGAATTTCAATAGACATTATTAGAATTGTGATTCTGATGTTAATTTTTTTCGGTTGATACAGTGTTAAAGAAAAATTACGACGAATTTATTTTTAATGACACCAAAAATCATAGTCGAAGTCTTACGGTGCTAATTCCAAGAATGCATTTAGAATTAAAATTGTCTTTCTTAATTTAACATTTTTATATAATTAATAATTTACATTACATTCATAGAAACTAAATCAGTGGTTTTTTACACAATGCTTAGACAATCTGTAGATACGAACGAATTGCTCACACTGAATGAAGTGGGTCTTATCTGATTTAGTTTTTATATGGATGACCTTTTGAAACACGATCTAAAGGTAACATCTTTGTTACCATAGTTACCAATCGTTTATCGTAAAAAACATGGGCTATAGATATGCAATTATATGATTTTCTTGTAATTTGTAACGAACACGATCCTATTTATAGTCCACGTTGTAAAAGGCTTGTTTTTAGCGTCAATTCACGCTGTTGATCAATGTTTTGGTAACACTCACAAATTACAATGGAAACCAAGACGAAACCTTTAATTGTGAAGTTTTTACTACTTAATACTTGTATTTAAAGTGTACCTGCTTGCGAAATTATTCGAATTTAATCTTTATTGGCCTTATAATACGTGGACTAAACTAAGTTTGTTACTATGGTTACCGTTAATACATGCACTATGTTTAGTCCGCGTTGTATAACGTTAATGTCAATTTAATATCTTTATGAAAAAATACCGATTATTATAGAATTGTACTAGTATTCACTATATATAGTAAGTGTTTTTAAATGCAAAAGCCCCAGTACTTAAACTAATTAGTTATCGTGTATTCGAGATTTTATTTTTTACATAAAACTTTAATTTTTATGTTATACGAATGATATCAAAAAGTATCTTAATTTTATTATAATAAAATGCTTATTAACAGTGGTCTTAAAACGAATTTTACATTGAAAATTATAAATATTAAAGACCTCATATGGAGTCGGGGCTTAAAGCTACGACTACAATGTGCTTTCATGAACTGATTATTTTTATAAACACATAGACCTAATTTTGACAATTTAAATCAATTAAAAATGTATTTTACCATATTTCGAAATCACTATTTAAAATATACAATGCAATACCAAAGTACGTCAATTTATCGGTACTTTAAGACTGATTCTCTTGCCTTTACTATATAATTTCATAATTGAATATACTCCTAATGTCTACGAGATTCCAGAATTTAATACTAGCATCCTAAAATAAAATACAAGTGTCGTTTAGGAATTTTTCGAAGTCTTAAAAAGCGACTCCTGCGCATCTAATCCATCGGATGTGGCGAGAACTATAGTCATTTTTGATGCGTTGATATTAGTTTTATACAGTACAAATATAGAACCAGATATAATGATCTAAGTTTGTGTAAACGTTAATGATTGTTATAAACTAAATTAATGAATTTTCTCTTAAACTAACGCCACTAAACTTGGTTGGTTTGTACTTACGAGATTTATAATTTTTTTCTTAAGCTGTAAGGGCAAGACTCGGGCATTTTATACGCACTCAGATATGTGAGCTATTATATATTATGTTAGATCTGCTCTGTATATGTGAGCTGTATATCTAATATTTGTTTTATTCTAGTATATCTGCATTATAATTTAAAAGGTGCTGCCTATATATGAAACCACGAAACTGGTTAGAAAATTAGTTTTCTAAGAAATTTGTAATTGTCTCGCAGTCACAATTTTGTCTTAAATGTCACTGTCAGAAATGTCAAGTGTCAAAAATAAGAATTTGTGTCTTAGTTTTAGAAATTGGATTTGAATTTCTATACCCAGTCACGTGACAAGTGTGTACTCAGAGTGTAAATCGTCAATTAATATGATTTTCATACTCTATTTACTTAAAGTAAAGGGTGGTTTTGTTAATATTGTGATTTAAACGTAACAGTATTTAATTAATTCCTTAATTAGCAGAATTTTATTTTATTGTGTAGATAATTTTGTGATTTTAGTCAATTAGTAAGCCTTACCACAGATTACTTAAAACACATAGTCAATATTGCCTGTGTACTTAGAAAAAAAGTAAAATGCTTCTAATGTATCAAGTAATCTGTGATTGTTAACGTGAATTAATTAGTACTTAATATGTAATTATGTTATATTGTAATATATATTTTAACCTATACTCGTTTCTTTTATTTATTACCTGTTATTGACGTACATTTTGGCAACACGTAAAATTGAATAATACGTAATGGAAAAGTTATAATATATTTAATATATTTTAAAGTTATATATATAATATATTTTTTAGGCGCTCTAAGGCGTATTTGAAACTTTATGTGAACAAAATAAAAATAATTCAAAATTTCATCAGCATCACATTCAGCCAGATAGTCCGTGGAAGTCCTCTTCACAAGACACTTTCTTTTGTGGCATCGACACTCAGTGGGGGACGTCCCTGGAAGATACGACCATCAATTTTTAAAGAAAGAGTTTACTCCTCCCTCAAAGGCCGGAAACGCAACCACTAAAATAACATAAAACCGGTGTCCATCAGCTGCGATGACTGCTCGTCCCAGCGGATCGTTTACAATTATAAAAAAATAACGGCCAAACAAATTGTACGTGAAGTATACAAAATCCATACGTACGTCCATATGTACGAATACTTGTTGAATACAACGTAACCTCATGCTACGACTTTTTGCTTTCAATTTTGAACAAAATAAAACAAAATTGAGATCAAGATTTTTATTGCTGGACTAGAAAATATCACACGTGACTTAAAATATTAATTTGAAAGTTCTTTGCAAAAACTAAGAAAGAACATAGTCGTGTTACATAGTGATAATAAATTAACATGACTGTAAAGTTACTATGAGTTCAAAACACTAAAGATACACAGTGGAACGCCGGTAATCATCGGACATATTTTATTAGCCCTCGATTTGAGAACTGGCAGTAAATGTAAAATTAGAAGCATTATAATTATATTTCACATATTAATGTATATTTCTTTTTGACTACCGGGGATCCACTGTATTAATGATTAGCAATAACATTCAATATTAGTTGCCCCTGAGAGCCAAAGTTTCTTCCAGCTTAAAAAACAAAATCAGTAACATGAACAGTACAACGAACATAAAATACAGTTAAAGTAAAGGCTTTTTCATAAAAAATATTTGACGCAGATATTTTTGTCAAATTTAATAAAAAATTGTTCCTGATAAAAAATCTTTAACTTTTAGTAACAGTGAATAGCTCGTCGGTTCGATTATAAGTTTGTTCGCGTCCTTCGTGTATCGTGCTGATGACGCCAGAAGTGGCTTGCATAGTTCTTACTGTCTGTGCTTTTTTACCATTTGATATTGGTGGTAAATGGTTATCTAAAAGAAAAAAATATAGACAAAAAAACAATAATAGTATTCTAAATATTTAAATTCTATTGGCGACCCCAAATGACTTAAATATTTTATATTTATTTATATGGTAAACGTAAATTTAATGAAAGTTAGATATAATTTCTTCACATAATTGGGCCTTTATCAAGCGGTTCTTTTGGAGAATAAATTATTTAACTCCTTAAGAACCTTGCTTGCGCCGCATTTATCTCTCTTCCATTCGATTGGCATAAGCTAACGAGGATTCACTCCTTTGTATCCATACAAAAAGTGATAATTAAAAAAAAATGATTCAATTTAATTCAAAAAGTATTAGTATAAGATCCCGATATACAACGACCTTCACCGAGATGCTTATTTAATGAAACGTATTTTATATTTAATTTAATATGTCAATAAATATAATCCATATGGGTTGCTTAGCAAATTTCGGTGAAGGTCGTTGTATATCGGGATCTTAGACCATATGCAATCATTTCATCAATGTTTTGTTATGATGTTGTCACGTTAAACTATCGTCCGTAAACTGACTTTACAGACAACCATTTTTTATCTTCTAATTAATTTATATTATAGGATTGTGATAAATTTATTTACCTTGATCAGTTTTCTTCTGCATTGCAACAACAGCTGGACCTTTTGCCAATGACCAAGAAGGCACATCCCTTCTAATCGGTTCTAGGATGTTTCTCTTAGATCTCATCACGTTGGGCAAGTCAAGATTTACCCCATTACTCGGCAAATTTACCCCATTTTCGGGCAACACAATCGAACTGTCATTTTCTTGTGACTCTGGTTGTTCGAGTTTCGCGATTTGTGTTTCGACCGTAAATATGTCCTTATCATTTATGTGTGGGATAATCTCTGAAGATATGGTTGTTTCGGTGCTGGGCTGTCGAGTGATACCATTTTTTGAAAAAGAATTTCTTTTGACGCCGTTGTGTTTTGGCGTTTCGTTTTCATGCGATAGCGGGGGCGCGGTTGCAATGTATTGATTATAGATGCTGCCAATTAATTCCTCGGTTCGCCTGAAAATGGTAGATTATTATTATTATTCTTTTTATAGTTTACGACGCCCAGGGCAGTCATTGCATCCCTCGGTCATCTATTTTAGTGGGTTTGTTGCCAGCCTTGAGAGAGAAGTATAGATACTCTTTTTTTTAAACAATTGATGATCGAATTTCCCAAGACCCCACTGGAAGTTGATGCTGCAGTTCAGTAGTTCGCAAAAGGAAATGTCTTATAAAGCGGACCGTGGAAGACTTCCAGCGCCATCAAGAAATGAAAATTTAAAACAAATAATTTAAAAAGAAACGTGTGTGTGTTCACGCGTTAGAAGTTATACTTCTTTGGCGTAACAAGTTAAAAATATTTTCAAAAATTTTATTCTACGTTTGTAGAAAAAACGAATAGAAAAAACTAAAATGTTGTATTTAGCTAACTTCAGGGTGTCGGTTTTTTGTGACGAAGTGCGCGCGCATCGTAAAAATTTACTCTCATCATTTTTTCCTAACGCGCCAGAAGAAGTATAACTTCAACAATAAATTTGATTTCATTTTACTCTGTATAATATAAAAAGGTATTATTAAAATTCTATATATACCTCGTGAGTGGAATGATAACTGTTTGGCCGGCTGCCGTCTCGGGATGATATGCGTTAGGACCAAAGCCATCTAAGGCTGGGTTGCTGGTCACCTGTTTAAAATAAAATAATTCAGTACCAAAAATGGTAAAGCAATCGGACATGTTTCGTCAATTAGGCTATGTTCACATGTAACGCGCGTTAACGCGCGTCAACGCGCGATCAAATTTGAAGAGCGTTCAGATGATGAGCGCTAACGCGCGTTGCGAGAGTACTCGTCAGTCTAGTTCGGTAGAACGTAGAAAATGGTCGTGGAAGAGGCTATTATTTTGTGGTTATATTATAAAGAAAATTATAGAAAAAGAAAACGTACACATTGGGTTCATCCAATTTTGAAAAAAAAATACAAATTATATTATATTTTTTATACAAATTTGCTATATTCCTACTTGCTGACCTTTTTTCTACTTCATCGATTAGTAAGTCGATGTCAATATCTTCAATTTCACTCATTTTAAGAGAACAAAATATAATTACGAAAATTAACAAAATTACATGCGATCGCGATGAAAGCGCGCGCTCATGTGAACAGCAAACGGACATTACATTAATATCAAAGTGCGCGTCAACGCGCGATCACCTGCGTCTAGAGACTTTTTCTCTGAGCACCGCGTTGACGCGCGTTAACGCGCGCTCATGTGAACAGTTGTATGAAAATACCACAATATCTAGTTGCGCGATTTGAAAACGCGCGTCAAGTTTTTGCCATCTGAACATAGCCTTAAGGTAAAAATCCGTTTCGTGCCAGTTCTCACTTTTTTTATTAAAATCAGAAGCTACCTGATGTTTTGTGCAGCAGGTTGCATTAATCTTACTAGTCTTTTTAGAACAGCCCTGACATGCTCAATTGGATTGATGCAGGACCTTGAGATGGCCAATCTAAAAGACGGATCATAACTTCTAGCATGTCCACGTCGCGAGGAAGGTGCGAGCATTGTTGTCCATAAAAATGGAGTGGAATTGAAAAAATTGAGCAAAAAAGAGTCATTGCAGAAAAGTGGAAACGTATTACTCAAAACGATATTAAAAATAATTTAAGCTGTGATTTTGGTAAGAGTGAGGTATTTACATTTATAACTTTATTTAAACAAAACAGTAAAAAAATCTTTTTCGTTTGAAATAATTCATTAAAAATTAATAAAAAATTGTCAGAATTCATATAGCGCGTATTAAATTTTACTTTATGAACAGAAATCGAGCTTAGAACGTTAATTTCCTTGGGTGGTTTTTTGTAAAAGAGTTTATAATATTCATACTATCCTTACCTCCATAACTCCAATTTGTGTAGTGCGGACGTGGTATGGGAAATTTTTGTTCGCAAAAACCGGTAGGGTTAACAGCTGTAAAAATAATTTAAATCATTTTGTAAGTAACGCTTGCGAGAGACTTTTACTAGGCATTTTAATGTAGTTTTGAATAATGTATTTAAAAGTTTATTATACAGGGTGGCCAAAAAGTCGTGGATCAAACGAAAATAGGGGATAGATGAGGTCATGAGCGGCAAAAAATTGTTCTACGGGAGGTCTCTAAGGTCAACCCCTGCAGAGTTATGATTTATTTTGCGTTTTATAAGAAAATTGACTTTTTTTTACTAATTCTTATTAAAATTCGAAAATATCTACATCCTGCATCTTTCTCATAATATCCACTAGATTGGTACTGATGAGTTCTTGCGTTAGACATACTATTTATAGTTGTTTATTGAGTGTATTCAAGATAATATTAAGTGATACGATATAACATTTTTTCAAATCATAAATTTTTCTTTACTTTGGACCCCACTGTGAAAAAAAATTACTCCACCGAAAAGTGTCCCTGTACTACAAGTTTTGGCGCATTTAATAGGGATTCTGAAAAGGTATTACACGTGGCCATGAGTCGCTCTAATATCTTTCTAGGAAGAATTACAAACAACGATTGTGAAATAATAATTGTATTAAAACAATTATTTCTCAATGGTTGTTTGTATGAAACAAAATATTTTACAATAAAATATGCTCAAAATTCGTGACTCTGACCATAATACTTAATCTGCACCGTCTAATCAAATTGCTATGTAACCCTCCAGCCATCTGTCCAATTTTTTGAATCTAGTCCGATTCACACAGTACTGGTCCCATGTAGGTAAATAATCTATCATAAGTCCGAATCGTTGTTGTTTTTTTGTCCTAGAAAGATATTAGAGCGACTCATGGCCATGTGTAATACCTTTTCAGAATCCATATTAAATGCGCCAAAATTTGTAATACAGGGTCACTTTTCGGTAGAGTAATTTTTTTTCACAGTGGGGTCCGAAGTAAACAAAAAGTTTTGATTAGAAAAAAAATTATATCGTATAACTTAATATTATCTTCAATACTCTCAATAAACAACTATAAATAGTATGTGTTAAGCAAGAACTTATCAGTACCAATCTAGTGGATATTATGAAAAAGATACAGGATGTAGATTTTATCGAATTTTAATAAGAATTAGTAAAAAAAAGTCAATTTTCTTATAAAACGCAAAATAAATCATAACTCTGCAGGGGTTGACCTTAGAGACCTCCCGTAGAACAATTTTTTGCCGCTGATGACCTCATCAATCCCCTATTTTCGTTTGATCCACGACTTTTTGGCCACCCTGTATATTTAGTAGATCAGTGTTGCGGCTCTCATTCCTGGGGTCGTATCGATCGGCGGCTGTGCACCAATGTAGCTTCTTTCTGTGTGCGCATTTAACTCATTGAACGGTGAAGGAAAACATCGTGAGAAAACTGGCTTGCCTTAGACCCAAAAAGTCAGTGTGTCAGTTGCCTATTAGATTGAAAAACGATCATGAAACATAATATACAGAAATCTGAGATCCAGACCTAAAACGTTGTAGCGCCACTGATGTATTATTTTAATAAAAACTTTAATTTGGTGATCTTTAAACTTATTACTCACCAAGAACATGACGTGTCCACAGAATGTTATAAATAAGAGTACAGCTGTCACCACACTCTCGCGCACCCATTTATCTAAAATATGAACAAATATATAAACAATTGTTGCGCTACCCTTATATATAAATAGACTATGTTTTTTTTAAATAAATAATCTCACCTATGTAAGAGTTAGCAGTGAGTATAAACAGCGGTCCCGCGTAAAACCACAACGTACCACAGATGAAAAAAGGGCAGTAGAACATATTCTAGAATAAAATAAACATTATAAATAACACATACAATTATGGCATGTAATCTCTAACCTTTTTTGTTATAGGGCGAGTCTACGATACGCCAATTTAGGGTTATCGCTGCATTTAAGTCAGTGCGTGGCTGGCCTTTGAAGGGAAGTATGCTATTTTTAAAAGACTAGACACCATATAACAAAGGCCGCCAGCTCTTTTTTACAGAGCCAGCCCTTTCTACTCCATGATTTATATTTTATTAATAATGGTATAGTTAAAACTTAAAAGAGAGAATGCACTAGCCCACTCTTCGATTCCCTGGAGCTAGTCTCTTCCATTAGACATATTACTTATTTTAGATAACGTCTACATAACAGGAACTCAAATAACTACTAAGAATTTTTTACTAACTCTAACTAAAACTAAATAGGTATGGATATCATCTAAAATAGAAAGAAAGAAAGAAAAACTTTATTGTACATTATAAAAAGGATATATGTATTTAAAAAGAAAGTGCACTAGCCCATACAATAGAATTCCGTGTGCCATGGGCATTGGGCAGTCTCTTTCATTTGACATATTCACTGTACTTGACGTAATTAATTCTACATAAAACAATTTTCTAATTTAACTACTGTTGCACAAGAAGTATATATTCCGTTTCAGCATAGGACAGGTTGAGATTTAGTTAAAGATTGTAAATGAATGTATAAAGTTTGAAATCGATAGTGAACATTTTGTTTTTAAGAAAGTGGTTGACGATGTATGGGAAGGAGTAAAATCGATGGGCAAAGAAAGAGTTTGCTTTGTGTGTGATGTTGTGTGGACGGTGTTTTTAGTTTAGTATAGTTGTCTAAATATAGGATACAAATAAATAACAAGAGTAACTTCGATTTTGTTCCCTTTGGAGTAGAGACGCTTGGGCCGTGGAGTTCAAGAGCACACGCGCTAATTAAAGATTTAAGGTCATGCCTGATAGAACCAGTGACCCAGAGCTGGCTTTAAAGGTACACTGCCACAGGGACCAACATTTTAAATTGGTTTTACTTTTCTTTTTATTATTACTAAGTAGGTTAAGAAAATTGTAAATACTGTATATTTGATTGTTATAATTACTCATAAATAAATAAATATAATGCACCTTTTCTGGATATTTCCTGGCGGTAAAATATGTAGCGTACGCGAAAGCACACCATCCAGATATCCGGAGAACTATGAGCGCATATCCTGCGAGACTCTCGTACAAATATAACACCTCACCTGGATCAAATGCCTGTAAAATTAGAAGTTATAAAGTCGAGTACAACATACATATATTATATTATATATATTATTTTTTATTAGAGTTTCTTACCCTAGCTTGGTATATAAAGATAACCACGTATGTCAGTACATAGAGGCACATAAACACAGTCAGTTTGACCGTGAATCCAACCTTGAGGCGACCACGGGTGACCGTATAGCCTTTGGCTAGAAGTATTAGCAGCAAGAGGAAGGTGGCTTCCGATATTCCACAGAGAAACTGACCTAGAAATCAAAAAAATATCTCAAAAAGCCGAGAACATGCGTGCGGAAACTATCTGGTAAAAAAATATTAGCCTTATTGAACCGTTTCAACTAAACTGTCCTTTTCATTACAACGTAAATACAATTTTATAGAAAGATACTAAAGAGTTAGTTGAAACGGTAATAATTAATGCAAGCGAGGCAAGACAAGTGAATCTTTTATTTGTTCACTTACTCAAGCGAACCAAATCACGCGGGTAAAATCACAATAAACCAATTATAAACCAGTCGGTCTTAAACTTAAACCTTAATCTAACTTAGTTTTATTCTTGTTTCGAGTTATGTAATCTAACATTAGTTAAGTTATATATATTTTATTTAATAAATAGAAGCGTGAACAACATGTAAACAATCATGGCACACTTGAAGCCAATATGAGCCTTTTAGATTTTACCACACTTATAAATTGTATTTTAACATTCTCGTTTCCGATAATGTCGAAAAACATTTAGATTTGTGAACCCTTAGATAAGCCAAGTTACTTTTTGTCAGCGTCGCAACCCCACTACCCGTGATTTTACGTAAGTTATAAGCTCATATTTTAAACTTCATAATATTATCAGTTGTTACCCAGTTTCAAACAAAGTGCTTTATTTGATCCATACACAACCGCCACAGAACTTAATGTTCATTAGTAATTTTTCTTTATATCTAAGTAACAAAAAATGAATACATATTGAATAAAAGTAACTGTGTTTTCCCATACTAGACAACCACGATACGAAAGCTGACTTTAGTTATGGGAATCGCAAACTTATCTTACCAATAATCTTAGAATTCGGTGCGCCAACTCCATTACTAGCGTAACGAATATTTGCCAACGTTTGTAACAATACTCCACAGTGTTGTACCACTATCGATATCAGGAACAACTTATACGTCGAGTGTAAAAGGTGTCGCGAGCGCAGCTCCACGGAGCACATCACTACTGCTACCATCACTATTATGTACGCAAATGTGTAAGTTAATAGAATTGGCAGGACATCTGAAAATAAAGTACAATTTTTAAACATTTTTTTTTTTTTTTTTTTTATGTAATAGGAGGCAAACGGGCAGGAGGCTCACCTGATGTTAAGTGATACCGCCGCCCATGGACACTCACAATGCCAGAAGGCTCGCAAGTGCGTTGCCGGCCTTTCAGGAATTGGTACGCTCTTTTCTTGAAGGACCCTAAGTCGAATTGGTTCGGAAATACTTCTGTGGGCAGCTGGTTCCACATAGTGGTGGTGCGCGGAAAACGAAAGTTAGAAAACGCTCTGTTGTGGAACGACGGACGTCGAGGTGATACGGATGGTATTTTGTATTTTGCCTTGACGTCCGATGATGAAACTCAGCTGCAGGTATTAGACCGAACAACTCCTCTGAACACTCTCCATGATAATGCGGTAGAAGATGCAAAGAGATCCCACATCTCTACGCAACGGCAAGGGATCAAGCCGCACTGAAAGTGACTGGTCGTCGACGATTCGAACCGCTCTTCGTTGAATACGGTCAAGTGGAAGGAGCTGGTACTGGGGAGCTCCCGCCCAGAGGTGAGAGCAGTACTCCATATGGGGCCGAATTTGCGCTTTATATAGTTGCAAGCGGTGGCCCGGAGTGAAGTACCGTCTCGCCTTGCTGAGCACACCAAGCTTTTTGGAGGCTAATTTAGCCTTTCCTTCCAGATGACCCCGAAACTGAACGTTATTCGATATGTCAACGCCCAGTATTCCGATGCTAGCTGAGGCTTTAAGGAGAGTGTCTTCAAAGAGGGGAGTAGCGACAAAGGGAGTTTTTTTAGCGGAAAACGCGCATACTTGTGTCTTCTTGGGGTTAAATTGGACTAGATTTAGTCTACCCCAGTCCGAGACTCCACGTAGAAGAGTCTAATTAAGTATAATCACAATATATATAAGTTATGTTGCCTTTAATAAACCTGTAAAGACGCAATGGAAGGGACCAACCGGGAACAGAAGAGAGGGCAGGCCAAAAAGAAGGTGCGCTGATGACTAGCTATAAAGCAAGAAAACTCTGGCAAACTATTGGCAAAGATAGCGACATTTGGTAAGGGTTGGAGCCTTTACCCAAGAAAGATTTATCTATGAATAAATACTAACAACTCTTTTTGATCATTTTTCTTCTGCCTCGTAATTAGCTACTACTTATATATATATTAATCGTGACTCATTAACCCTAAGATTAACTTTTACATTTTTGTTTATACATATTATTTAATTTTTTTCTTTAGATTTTACTTTATTTTAGTTATAGGTAGTGTAACATGTTATTATGAGTTTATTAATATTTATTTACTTCCTGTAGGTACCTACTTCACCTGTACCCTCTGTACTGTGTTTCTTTTTTTATTGATCCATATTAGGGTTGCCTGGAAGAAATCGCTTGTAATAATGATATGGCCGTCCGTTGCCTCATAACTTATTTAACCTGCTTTTTGATATGTAGGATTTAGGTAAGGAAGGGAAATAAAAAAATAACAACATTTGAAATCGAAATTAATGTGGAAGATACTGAGTTTATTCTTTTATCTGTATTATTGTGTTGTAAATAAATTTTATTTTATTAAAGTTTATTTATAATTATTTTATTAAAACAGAATGTTGTGACAATTTTTGAAACTGTTTTATAATAAAAATAGTATCTTAATCGATTTTTTTTATAGGTATGTATATCTTTTGTTGCTTTGAAAACGCAGGTATCCACGCTCATAGTAAATGCTGACTTGTGGTATTATTCCAATAACATACGCCGGTTTGAACAACTTAAGCGCCACATATTTTAAACAATAGATCTATTGAAAAGATTTGGAAGTACATAAGTCCGCGTTGAAGTTTTTTAAAGGAGAATAGATTTATTAACAGTATCAAAAGTAATATTTCAAATTGGGAGAAGAAAGTACTTACAAAATTCATCCGCAGAAAAATGCCGATGCCAGAAATCACCTTCAGGTCCATTCGTCATTAAAAATTTGTATTTCACGTCCAGACCCTGCAAATAAGCAAATTATTAAATTCGGACAGACAGATATTACATCTGTGTGTATGTGATTTCACAGAGAACTAAAATAAAACTTTGTGTTAATCCATCGAGTGTGCTCCTCTCTCTGAAGAAGAAGGAATGTCGGCGTATAAGAATGTGTATGATGGTTTACGCGAGATATACAGTAGAACCTCGATAACGTAAACCTCGGTAACATAAAAACCTCTGTTACTTCAAAAAATACTATGTTCCCTTCCCATCAGAGCCCAAAACCTCTATAACTTAAAATACGCAACCTTTATAACGTAAATAAATAATCTCTGTATAGGCCCTCAGTAACTAAAAGAAATGTTTCCACAACCTCTATAACATAAAATTGTTTGTGAATGAGTCATTTTATAAGAGTGGCAAAACAAATGGTTTCGGTATTTATTGTTTGCTTTATCTAAATTCTTCAAAGCTTTGCGGCGGTTAGCTTTGTGACAACGACTTACTTGCATCATAAGTTAATGTGTTAATGTATTCTCCTCTCTATTTGTCATTGAAAATCAAATCGATTTAGAAACAGTGAATTTTTTAAAACAAAAGAAAATCACAGATTTTTTTAAGTAGACTAAACCTTTAGTTGTTGTTTTATTTTTATGAAATGTAAGTAATGTGAATAAATATGATTACATATTTAATTTTCCATCCTTCTGATGCATTCAAGTAAAAATGGGAGGAAGGGTACATAGAAACATGTACATACCTCTATATTAGCCTTTACCTGACATAGAACCTTGATAACTTAAAACCTCTATAACATAAAATATTTTGTGTTTCCCTTGGACTTTATCTTATCGAGGTTCTACTGTAATAATAAAAATTGATAAGTAGAAAATGAAAACAACTTTTAAAAGATTCCCTGTGGCAAAAGTAACACTTTTAATTTTGGAAGCATTTCCTCCCTGATGTTTAATTATTTTACTATTAGCTAATATAACTAACCTACCTTTGGACTATCGCAATTGCTAATCGCAATGAACCACCACCTCTCTCTCGCCGAACGAAACCTTCTCGAGTTGTGACATGATACAATCATTCTCTCTGTTTCGCTGTACCCATTTTTATAGGAATCTGAATTGAGACGTCGTCGTCGATAACGTTCGTATAATTCTATTGATCGCTTTATTTTGTACTAAAATATAAAAATACGCATTATCCAAGTTTCCTTGATAACAAGTTATTTCTCAATCCTAAAATTAGTTTTACGGTCTAAGCAGTAGCGGATTTACAAATTTTCAAGGTATAGTGTTTTTGTAAGTTTTTTCCATCCTTGCCTCTGCAATTGTTATTTCCTAGGTTATTTTTACAATCCAATTTCGTTGCATTGCAATAAAATGTGTGTGTAAAGTGTGAGCTGAGGGGGTGGCGAACTAGCTGTTTAACTTTAGAATATGGAGGTTTGCTAAACGGAATGTACAATAACAAGTGATAGGGGAAAGTCAACGGCAAAATTTGTAGCAGACTGTACATCAGAATACCGTCATGCAGAAATCTTTTGGATTTCTATAAAATAGGAAAAAAGATATCGGTTTGTACCTAGGGCTTTAGCCTACTTAGCCTGCTGATAAAACCATCACTAAGTCACTAAATTATTAATTATCTAACTTTTTCTAGATTATTGCAGCATATAATGTAACATAATAGATATTTTGTATGTTTTTGTACCAATTTGTACCGAGAGTATTTTACGCCGGCTTTTTCTCTCGGCCTTTATATCCTCTGTCTTCTTTGCCGATGATTAATGACGTGGAATAAGTGATACCTATATCTTATATTCCATGATAAACATATTTTATTATATTTTTTTATTTTGTATTGTTCGCTAAATGATAGATATGTTAAAATAATTTGATTTAGATTCTTCTGTATTAAATTAGATAAAATGTTAACTTGTACATACAGTGTGATTGTAATTATCAAATAAAATTTCGACATCTTTTAAATCTTCTTTACTGCCATTTGTAACTGGACCAATACTCTCCCATAGTTCATCTGGCACTTCTGTGGTAGAATTAAAATCTTCTGGGATCAACTCGTACCACGTAGTGTTCGGTTCTTTGGTAGATACTTCCGTTTTTGGTGAAATGGTAGTTTTTAAAAACTGGTCGTAATAGCCCGGATCGTTCGGGAGATCATTTTTAGACGTGTTTTTCGGTTTTGTTGGCTTTGCTGTTGTTGGTTTTTGTGTTGTACTGAAAGTGCACAGGAAAATTATAAGCAAAAAATGTAATTCAATTCAACATTATTTATTACCTTTATCATTCAACACAAATACGTGGATATCCATATATTAAAACCTAAGGAACGGATTTTGATGGAACTAAGACTGTTCTCGTAATTACCTGATGATGAAGATAGTAGGAAATTTACACTTATTTTTGTGAAAGATAATTTTTCTTTAATTTTTTTTTATAGAACAGGGGGTAAACGGGCAGGAGGCTCACATGATGATTAAGTGATACCGCCGCCCATGGACACTCAATGCCAGAAGGTTCGCCAGTGCGTTGCCGGCCTTTTAAGAATTGGTACGCTCTTTTCTTGAAGCACCCTAAGTCGAATTGGTTCGGAAATACTTCAGTGGGCAGCTCGTTCCACATAGTGGTGGTGCGCGGCAGAAACTGCCTTGAAAAATTGAAAAGATTTTAAATTATAGGACCAACCTTTTAGAAGCAGGTAATTCTTTGTTAGCTTTTGTTACGATACAGCCTGAATACTCGGTGTCTGGATACCAATGTGATAGTTTAACCATCTGGTTCTGTCCGCCTTTGTTAAGTACTGATTCACGGTCCTGACATGTCTGAAACGGTTATGTTTACGAAAATATGTAGTTACATATACATACATATATAACTTGGTAATTGTTAATCGTTTAAAATCGCCAAGGAATGAACTCACTCTAGTTAGAAAAGACAGACTGAGAAATATATTTCCTGTTAACTACTTATAAGATGGCGCTCTTCAATTTCCGGTTTCTATATACGAAACAACGCGTTTGACATTTCATAATTTCTATTACATTACCAAAGAAATAAAGAAAAATTAAAGCCCACACATGTATATATGTGGATTTCTTTTATATATATGTATATATATATATATATACTAGCTGACCCGGCAAACGTTGATTTGCCATGTATATAATATTTCTAGGAAATTTTTAGGGGTTGTATGTATTTTTGAATGCTGTATCATAAAAAAATAAAACAAATTCTCCAAAAATAAAAATAAAATGTTAGGGGTGGATAACCCTTACAATAGGGGTCTGAAAAATAGATAGTAGCCGACTCTCAGACCTACTGAATATGCGTATACAATTTGATACAAATCGGTTAAGCCGTTTCGGAGGAGTATGGGAACGAACATTGTGACACGAGAATTTTATAATTTAGATATTTAAAAGAAATCCAAACACAATCACTTTAATCAAAAACGTGCTTAACTCTGCTTCAAGTTGCTGTCACCAACACAGACTTTCAGTGGGCCCATACAATCTTGGAGTGACGCCTATATACTGAATGAAACTTTTAACAATTAAAATAAAAAATTAAATTATTCTATACTCATAAATTATATAAACATAAAATATGAGACAGTGCAACTTAATTGGAAATTTGGGAAACCCAGCCGACTGACATTCCAAAAGATATCTTTTCATTTTATTTTGAAATGGCCTTGGATATCGCGGATCGGAGGTGGCAGGTTATTCCAGCATTTAGTTGGTCTAAACCCGCGAAAAGACGCTGTTCTATGTTTAGGGACAATAAGCAGTTAATATATCTCTCTTGTTTGATACGCTTGACTTGTCATTGGTAATTGATAATGTAAATACTAACCCGCTTGCTATGATACACAGACGGCCATTGAGATTCATCATCATAATACAAGAGTAAATTGGGTGATCCCATGTCCCGTTCAAACTCTATCAAATACTCAAACTCGCCCTCTAGCGACAGAAAACAGAAACGCGCTAGAAATGCCCAATTCTGAAAGTATAATTTAAACAAATATAAGTTTAGACTCTTGGGCCGTGGGGTTCAAGTGCACAGGCGCTAATTAAAGATTTAGGTTGGCGCCTGGTAGTGGATAGTACCGGTGACCCCTCAGCTGGTGCTTTTCTCGCTCAACGAATAACGCAATACAGCGACGAAATGCTGCCAGCAAGAAAATTCTAAATACTATATTACTGTATTTATATTAATATATAATTAATAAATTAATATAAGTATTATAAAAAATAGCCTAAACAAAATACTTAGGAACTTCGCTCTTTAAACAGATAAGAGAAGAGTCAATAAAACAGGTTTTCGTTTATAAATTCTCCTGTAATATGTTGTTATCCGAAATAATGTTGGTATATTATAGATATAGATACTTTTTAAGGTTGGAATCATGATGTAGAACATATAGCCGTGGAGGCGTTTTATATATTTCGGTTTGATAGTTGATTTTTAATTAGGAAATTTTCTAAATAAACAGGAATCATCATTATTTATTTTTATTTGATATAAAGACGTACCTCCTTTGTATTAATTCTTCCCTCTACCCACTTCCCATTTACGTTGCCTAGCAACGAAACCAGGACTGGGATGAATGCACCGTTCCTCATATTGATCAAACACTCAAAGAAAAAACTCTGACGGAATATTTGTAAAATTCTGTAATTTCTTAAAGGTAAAATTTATGGCGATAACAATCTATACCTAATTATTTTTAGGTAAATAGGAATTTGAAAAGGTACTCTTCGTTCTATCTCGTTGATTTAATTATTTTTATATGCAATTGATAAAAAATCAAATAGTAATTGAAAAAACATCTTAATTTTATCTTGTTCATTTCTTTCCAACTGCTTCTGATAAAAGGCCAAATGGGCAATTGAAAACGCACTCTTCGTTATATCTTGTTGGTTTTAGATACATATTTTTATATGCAATTAATGAAAAGGTTGGCAATGTAACAAATAAACAATTGACAAACAAAATAAACCGAGCCCGCAAGCTTTTCTGAAGCGCCTCCTACAAATTCGACCAACGTGCAAACGACAAATTTCTGAGGCGCAGTTACCATCTTTGTTCTGCTATAAACAATTTACATCTAACTTTGATTACTGTACCGTAAGAATTGTCGGATCGTCACAACCAGCCATTGACAAAGAAAAATTTAATTAAAAACATTAAACAGCCAGACACAGCTTTAAAATATGTAAAAAAATTACACAGCTTCCACAATATTAGTAAATATAATATCATTGACTTACCTCTTAGATCAATATAAACTATACTAAAAAATACTAAATGATATAATATTGAGTAAAATTAATGCTAATTGAGCAATGAGAGTTTTAAAATCACTTTCGTCTTTCGCTTTTTTGTTGGGCCTGTAGTTGTCATGGTAATGGTATGTGGGGCTTCAATACTATTTTACGCATTGTTGAACGCAGCGGCATTTGTTTATATAACCGTCTGGGGACGTTGTTGTCAATTCTAGATCAATTTAAGGACAAAATAAGTCGCCTATCATGAGCTCTTATTGCGAGCCAATTGACAACATACAGAGATGTACTAATGCATCGCTTATTCATAGAAACCAACCCGTTTTTTTCCACGTTACCTCAGCGGTAATCAGATTTCGTTCATTAAATTTGAATTTTGTATTAAAATTCGTACCATGACCTCGCGACTGAACCAAAATTTTACCGTTTCGCCTTTCTAAAAAAGTTACTTTTCTGTATCCGACCTGAAAACTTTACGTTTAAAATATATCAAAGGAATAGTTTTTGATTAAATAATTATATATATATACTTAAAACATAATAGCTTATTGCGATTGATGAATTATTTAAAATACTTTTTATATTGCATTTATTATTGTCGAAGCAAGTTTGACAGTTAAATTTAAAAACTTCCATAGTACCACAAAGAAAATTATAGTTCTTTCGTTCGGTCTCGCGATTCCATTACGCTTCTGTTTACAGGTACGCAAAAACGCTATTGAATTTAGAAACCTAAACTCGTCAGCATTTTAACTGGAAAAAAAAAGCGCATGGTAGGCTCCCTGAACTACCGAGAAACGATCGTTTTGCCGAGATTCCAACCCACGATATACGTTAACCGTAAAGTGGTTAAGCACAATACAAATTCAAATTCGGTTAATAATTCTTTTTCACGTTAAGGGAAATAAAACAAATTTTTACAAGTATAATTCGTATATTTCTTACATTCAAAATAACTAACAATACTTTAAATTTGGCCAAAAACAATTTAATTAACTAGATAGTTTTAAAAAATACAACATAGACAAAAACATTTAAACACATTTAAATTTCAAAATGACTTTTAATGCTGTTACAAAAATGGGCGCACTTAAAAATCAAAGGCATAAAAAAAATTGACGACAATATATATGGACCTAGACCTGAATGTAACAGCATTTTTAAAAAGTTTAAAGCATAGAGAAAAATTATAGAAACATCAGTACTTTATTTAAAAAATCCTTAAAATCATAGCGGAATGTGACTAATACATAAGAGAGACATAGTGTCACAAATAGTTCCACAAGCTTATCTGACCCGTACTGCAGCCAGATTCCAGAAATCGGGTCCAATAATTATATGTATACAAAGTTTACGTATAAAAATACTTGCTCACAATATTTATTCTAGTATTGGTCGTCTACCCTCTAAAGTTGCAAGGTGGGTAGTTCTCAAAATTATGCTTTATTAATGAGATATTGTTGCATTCCATATAATACTGGATTTTAATATTGTGATCAAGGCATACACCAGTTATCGTTTAACTTAATAATATTTTAAGTTTAAAACGCAGGTTAATTATAAAAATTTATGGAATTTGCGATTGAATTCGACTTTTACGAAACGTAAGGTCCCCGTTTGGCCCAGGTAAAACTATTGAAGGACCACGTGACTAAGGGTGAGTTAATGCCAAACACAATAAAGTTTATTATACTATCTCGTCGTTGCTGCAAAGTTGTATTGATAAACCTGCGTTTATATAGGAAATGATAAATATTTTAACGTAAATAACTACATACAATGCGAATACATATTTCTCCCTTAGAAACATTTATATAATTAACAAAAATTGCACATAATCCTTATATCTATTTATTGACACTCCTTTAACATTTGCAGTGATTTCCTGAATAGTTCCTGCTGCGCACGAGCATGTTTTATCTCCAGTTCAGCTAGTTCTACAAGGCTGAAATTTTATACATCGTTAATAAATCATAGGACAATGTTTTGAGACAGTGCGTTATTTATATTAAGTATCGTCAAAAATGAGGCATTTCTCCGACAAAAAACGATGTCCTTTACAAACGTGTGCATATTTTTTAAGTTATACTTCTTTTGGCGCGTTAGGGAAAAATGATGAGAGTAAATTTTTACGATGCGCGCGCACACCGTCACAAAAAACCGATACCCTGAAGTTAGCTATAATCAACATTTTAGTTTTGAAGTTTCTACAAACGTAGAATAAGGTGGAAGATAAAAATTATTATATTTATTTAATAATGCACACACATTTTTTTAAACATAAATCTTATTAAAAAAACAGCATTTATATTAAAGCTCGCAAGACTCAACTAAAAAGGTGAAGCAACCTATTCACTTTCTTTGAGATAGCATTGATGAAGACACAGAAAACATTTAATATCTAAATCATAAGGGGGTAATTCTTCAGTTAAAGTCCATATAACTTACCTCTTTTTAAAAGCCCCAACACGTCTGGTCCTAAAGTCGATGAGTTCTTCCCTAGCGCGCGCTGAGAGCTGCTCAAACTTGGCGCAGGCTTCGGATTGAGCTTGTTCCGCCTAATTAACACATAAATTCTTGTAATTAATCAACTGTTCAGAAAATTACAAAAATTCCAAATTTCAAAATTTTCAAATTTCAGATGTCAAAAACAAACAAAAAACTTGGCAATTAAGCTTTAGTGAATATTTTTATAAATACATTGTAAATAGAATAATATATATAATATTGACGTTCATAATTGTACATAGTTAGCAATTTCTTTTGATATAGGTAATATATTTGAAAAAGCTTAAGCTATTTATATTAATTTAGTGAGAGTATCACTTAGACAAACTATATACCAATGGCGCTACGACCTTTTAGGTCTGGGCCTCAGATTTCTGTATCATTTCTAACGGGCACTTGAGCATTAAATCAACCTTCTGTGCCTGACACAGACCATCAACTTCTTGAGTTTAAGGCCGATTTCCTCACGATGTTTTCCTTAACCGTTCGAGCGAATGATAAACGCGCACATAAGACAGAAAGTCCATTGGTGCACAGCCGGGGAATGACCCTAGGACACCAGGGCGCAGTCGCACGTTGAAACCACTAGGGCAACATTGTTTGACTAAATAATATTCTTAAATAAGCGTGCATACCTCTTGTACTTCCATCGGCTTGCAAGAATAAAATATTTTTGTGAGTGATATTCAGAAGTGACAAAATTTTGGCATAAATGTCTATATGAGGATGTGTGTGAATACATATATGAAATCTGTTTCTTGGAAAATCATTGCACGTGATATAGATAAGATAATAAAGAAGAGTGTTAAAGTGAGAAAGAAAACTGATCTCATTAAAAAAGATAAACGTCAGAGTAGTAACGTTTACATGTTTAAAGCAATACCAAAAGAAACGATAGTTGAACGTGACAACTTCATAAGAAAATACAGAAAACACTGCACTTCATACTTGACAAAAACATGTAAATGTATTTTTGTATAGCAGCTCTCCATGTGGACGCATCGTTCACTTAAGTAGGAGAATGACAGATGTCGAACGCTGCCGAACGCGGAGGCCGATGGTGCCTCTTTGTCGCTCGTTCCGCGCTCTCGCTTGCACTTCAAGCCTTAAATGGAACGCCTCAGAGCGAGGTAACGCCGCAGAGTCATGTTTTTTCGTGCGTGCAGCCGGCTCCATCGAATTATAAGACGTTGTCACGTCAAAAAGCAGTTAAAGAAAGGAGCGATTTTAGGGTGAGATTCTTCTTTAAAATGACTATATGAATGGTTAGGTAAAGAACCAGTGTAAACAGCTGATTGTAAATATTGTGTTAATCATGCAACATAACGAAAATAGATGTCATTGTCAATGTCAGCTGTCAAATTGTGTGTTGGTGTCAATTGGTGTTCATTTGCATTGTTCCGAGTTGTTTCATATTTCTACTTACGGCGTGAACATCTTTATTCTTGGCTCTGGCGCGTTCGAGATTCCTATTAGCAGCTTCGTAGGCTGCAAGACATCTAAAAAAATAATTATATTATAGAGATTTTTATTATAGGCGGAGAGTTTATTGCCAGTTCTTCTCGTCAGTTCTACGCCCTTGATTTGAGAACTTGCAGTAAATGTAAAATTAGAAGCATTTAATAAGTATTTCTTTATTGACGTTCATAAGTGTACATTGTGTTGCCTTAATGAATAAATTATTTTGAATTTGTATTACTTGATCACGAAAAACCTTTCGATTTAAAATAAAAAAATTATTAAAATTTGTACTTATAAACATTAATCAAAATCGTCAGATTTGGGGATACTTTTAAGGAAGATACCTGTGTCAGGGTTCCCAGCTCTAAACACTTTAAGATGTACTTATAATAATAAGATAAAGATTTTACCGAAATATAATTTGTATGTTCGTTGTAAAATGTTGTGTGATCAATATACACATCACAATTCACAAATTCAAAACTTCGTGGTGAGATAACTCAATATTTAATTCCCCCTCTTTCATTCTAATTTAGGATGGCAATAGTGAATAGATAACAGATAAGATAATCACCATTTTGTAATTAATTAATTGATTTAATATTTTAACGTATCATATTACAACAATAGAGCGACGACGTCCATTGTTTGGGCACTAACCCACATTCTAAATTGGGAACTAACATTAGCTTTACAAGTGTTGCAAGCTTTGTATACGAATTTAATTTTATTAAATAATATGTATATGCGACATAGCAATGATTAAATATGTTTACCTCAGACGTCTGACGAGCACAGCTTTAGCGGCATGGGTGTCCCTCATATAGTATCGGAGTGTATCAGCCAACTTGAGATCCTGGTCTGATGCCATACGACCTTCGATTTTCTGCAAATATAGAACGATAGAAAATAAATTTTAAACACGTAATATCAATCTACTAATAAAAATATCATATTTTTAGTTAAATTAGGAAATTATTTGTTTGGTTTATTTTGTGTAAAATCAAGTATGTGTAAAAATCAAATATTGTTTTAACTATTGGATTTATTTAATTTTAACTTAGTTTGATTTTTTGTTCTTGTAAACTCTTTATCGGATCGACCATTTTATTAGTTATAGAGAGTTTTCGTTATAGGGAAGGAAGACGAGAAAAAACAAATGTTACCAATTACCTACAATCATTTCTAATTTTATTACTATCAATAGGTCAACAATTCTAAATACATATACAACATAACGCTTTTCTTTTACTGGCCATCTTGACAGATTCATAGTATATTTACGACTGATAAAACACTATACGTGACAGTGGTGCGTTTAGTAACTAAGACCAAAATCTTACCAATTAGCAATAACAAAGGAGAGACAGCTGTTCATGACTTTAGGTGTGTTTCTTAGAAATTTTGGCACCTCAGAAAGTTATTTTTGTAAACTGATTATAAAAACAATTACATTTAAGTGTTGTTCATGTCGAAATATGAAAATATGATGTTTATAAGGAGTGAATGAATGGTTTGTGACAAACCACACAAATGTAACTATCTTTTACGTTATAACGAATGACGTTATAAAGAGTGTACCCTGTATATTGTACGTACCCGGCACTTGTCAAACGTGTCAGCGGAGCGTGTGAGGAATCTCTCGGAGGGAGGCTGCTCTCGAGTCGCCAATTGTGTGATACAAGACGACAGCTTTATGTGAGCATCTGCTACTTCTGTAAAAATATATTTGCCTATAATTAGCTGTCACTCTTAGATTGTATGGGCCTACTCAGTGTTGCTTGTAAATACTAAAATCTGACTTGGGGCCATTTTCGTGGGGATTGATCTTTTTGTGTTCCTAAATGTTTATAAAAAAAATGCTCGGTTTGTCCTCGATAAGAAAAAATATTTTATTATAACATATATAATTTTTGAACGCTTCCTTATAATAAACGTAACACGATACATATATTTGTGAAGTTAAAGAATTAATTTGCTGATATTACAAAAACAGACACAAAAAGGTAGATATATGCCTGTTGCGACTTTCATCACATAGGTTCGACCCGCGGCTGTGAACCAATGAACTTCGCTTTTCACATTAGCTCGAACGGTGAAGGAATACATGACGAAACCGACTTGCCTTAGACACAAAAAGTCGATGGCGTGTCAGACACAGAAAGCTGATTATATACTTGCCGATTATATTGACAAATGATCATAAAACAAATACAGAAATCTGGATATAAAAAGGTTGTAGCGCCACTGTTTTTTTTATTAAAAAGATTGATTAGATCACAGAAGACATAAATAAACTCTTTGGTAAAACACAATAAGTTACATTTACTTGGCACAAAATTAACAATATTTTTCTGGTGTTAACAGAAATAAACTCACCCTTGTGTTTTGCTGTCATCCGGTCCACCCTGGCCACAGCCTCTTTGAGATGCGAGTAATACTCTTGTAGAAAAGCAGTCTCTTGTTCAAAGAAATCGTTGACATCACGAACAGTCGCTCCAAGGTATATTTCATCCGTCGTTGACGTCATTGAACGGACCTAAATTTTTTAGAATAAAGAATTAGAATTTCCTCGGAACTCATACAGGACAGAGTTTATTTATTTATTAATTCCACATCATTATTCTATCTTTACAGTTATTACGAATTCGATAGAACGACACATTAATACCCACACCGATTAACCTACATAAAAAACATAAAAAATAGTAGTTTATGCAACTGTCATATAATAGAGGGTATTGAAACATGAGTGTAGTTTTAAAATAAGACTATACGAGTGTTTAAATACCTAATTATATGCAGTTGCATACACTACTTTATTTAATCTCATGGCTATAGGTTTCCAAGTCATAACGTCTTGGTAACATTTGTCATACGCTCTTCTTGATTTAGTTAGACAAAATATTTAGTTATATTTATTAGAAGAACAAATTTATTTAAATATAGCTGGTGACGATTTCAAATAAGAAAACTCTTCGCACGTATTTTATTTATTCTGCTACTTCAATTTTCGCGCGCTTTCTGAAAACGGGACAATTTTGCGTCCCACAGTTCATTTCGGGGACACCGGGACTCGTAATTGGAAAAAGGGACAGTCCCGTCCGAAAATGAAAGTTGTATGGAAATGACAGTTCGTGTCGAAAATTTTTCATACAAATTTAGTTTTCGACTTTCTACAGTAGAACCTCGTTAAGTCGAACCTCGATAAGTCAAAAACCTCCAAATCTCGAAAAAATGTTCTGTTCCCTTCACTTAAAACACCAAAACCTCCATTACTTGAAATCTTGACCCTCTGTTAATCGAAATAATCACCGAGTCCCTCCAAGCCATTTTGGTACATATTTTCACTCTATAACTCGAAAAATTAAATTTGACCTCTGTATCTCGAACATAGGAACGTTTTATTTTACAACCTTTACAACTTGATCATTTGGAATTTATTATCTCTATTGTTCGAACAAAAATAATTTACCGACTTTAAGAACTTGCCGACAATGTGAGTACACTATTGATTCTTAGAAAACATTTTAGGAGTATACAATAATAAATTTGTGACTCATGGAAACACGTGTTTGCTTGCTTTGTGTCAGGTGTTCAATTTTGATTCCCTTTATAAGAATAAACCTCAAACTCTTTATGTCGAATCAAAATCCGCCTAAGTCGAAATCCTCCATAAGTTGAAAACTCTATAACTCGAATTTTTTGGCGTCTCCTTTGATGTTCGACTTATAGAGGCTCTACTGTATATACACTACTGTTAAGGCATCTTGACTAAGGCCCCTGGTCACGTTAGATATACTACTGTCAGAGGTTCCGTAACACTGTTAAAACCGGTACTACGAGCTACGAGGGAGTACTGTCACCTCACACATGATATTAATGGTATAAATAAGTATCTAGAGATTGTTTTCAGAGTGGTGCCCTAAAAATTAATTTTCATTTTGCATGATCTGAAAATTTGCCAAGACATGCACTTAATAAAATTACTTACAAGTCCTCCAATAAGATCCATCTTGCCCCGCGGTTTTGCGCACAAATCTTGCTCATATTCTAGAAATACGCGAAGATGGGCATCCTTACGGAACACTGGGTGTGCCGCCAGACGCTGTAGAAACACCTCGTGCATTGCCACTGTTTTCTTGAATGTGGCTAAGTATTCACTGAATAAAATTATAGTTTAAATTTACACAAACGATTTTAAAACAAATGGTGACTTTCACCAGTATATTCGAAACACAACTAATTTAAGAGTACGACCAACAAGGCTCCAGAAGATAAACCACTCCTTATATGAAAATTGTATTCGTTTTTACAATAAACTCCCAAGCGAAATTAAAGAATTATCACTAAATAAATTCAAAGCTCTCGTTAAACGTTAATTAATCAATAGCTTTTTATAAATCTGACGAATATTAAAGTAATCCTTGGGATTGATTTGCTCCAGTTCAAACAATTTGTATAACGTAAAACTTAGCGATTAAAGAGTGGCGAAAAGTTTATTGGCTAAGTTTATTAGTTCTTCTTGCCTACTCTATGCCCTTGACTTGCGAACTGGTGGTTAATTTAACTTCTTTTGTGGCGTTCATAAGTCTACTTATTTACCTATATGAATAAAGTTGTTTTGCCTTTATTTTTTATTAAATACTAGCTGGCCTGCCGAACATCGTACCGCCTAACAGTCGATTCTTTATTTTTTTTAAATACTTATTCTGCTATTCGGGACACCGGTCTAGCTAGTAAAAAAAAGAAAGTTGATAAGACAACAAATACATTATGTCAAAAAATTAAAATTTACCTTTCCGGAACCCCTCCACTAACATTTGAACTTTATGATATGGTATTAAAGTTCAAATTGACTTTTAAGTATTATTACGAATATTTTGTATGGGAATATAGAAAAGTGTTGTTTTTAGTCTGTTTTACTCATTTTTTTAAATTTTTCTCTCTGTAAGAACCATCCTCGTACTTCAAGGAATATTATAAAAAAAGAATCAGACAAATCGGTCAAGCCGTTTTCATGTTATGTCGTGACAACGGAAAACGGGTTTCATTTTTATATATATAGATATAACAAGAGTACACAGTACAATCTAAAATAGACATAAAAACATAAAAATAATTAACCAAAATTCCTTAGATTTACGAGAGGTGTAATAAATAGTGCTAATGGGACACATTCTCCTTGGAAAGAAATAAAAACCGCCAGGGATAGCCCAAACATTAGATATAATAATAATAAAAAAACAATAAATACTCTTTTGTTGTTTAAAAATAGAATTTGTTTTCGTACAATAAATTCTTTTGTTTTTTAAAAATGGAATTCATTTTCGTTGTGTCGGTGTTCTTTAACATGGGTAAAATTGAAGGTAATAAAATATATCTGCTTGAAAACTACGGAGCTGGTAAATCAAGACTTGAGAGGAACTTTAGGGGTCATGCTCCTCCATTTTCTATGTTTGCCTGTTCGGGGAAGAAATTCAATTAACGACCATCCCCCACGGGACGCCCTTCAGTAGTAGACTGAACGAATTATTAAAAGTCTTGGCGGATCGTCGTTTGTATTACGAGCACTTACACTCTTTTAACAATTACACTTTAACGTTTATTTGCTAAGATAGTATTGGTACAATTAGATCGATTAATTATATTAATAGGCATGCAAATGTCATATTATTTTTTATAATGTCAGAATAATAAGTTAAGTTATATATAATTGGTATCAAAGTCTAAATACTCGATATAAAGGCACCTTGCCTTTAAAAATTTAATCACCTTCCCACAGCCATTGGGTGCCAATGCCTCCTGATGAGTGACAAACAACACTGACAATTTCACAAAGCTGGGTGTGTTAGAACCAAATCTTGATAAATTTTGGCTCGGTTATGGAATATGAACGAAACATGGTTTCACCTTTATGACCCGGAAACGAAAAAACAGTCCAAGAGACCGGCATCTCGAACTCCGAAGAAATTTAAGGCGATTCCATACACCGGTAAGATCATGGGTTGTTATTTCTAAATACGCAAGCAACAGCGTGGCAACCTCAAAAAGTTGTTTTTTTTCACCAAGATGACGACCTCTAGTAAAGAAAGAAGGCCGTTAAAACAAATAATACTCACTCCTCCAACTCTTCTTTCATCTTCAGGAATTCTTCTCTTGTTAAAGCACCTTCCCCTTCTCCGAGACGCTGCAGTTTTTCACGAGAAGCATCAAAATCAGGCCTTGGTGGTGCTGGTGGGATCTAAAAATCATAATTCTTGAGAATTAAAAAATTATTGCCTTTAAAACCTTTATAAATGGCTCATTTCATTGATATTTTTTTGTTATATATATATATATATATTTAGGTGATGACCAATCTATTATTGTTTTAATAGGAATTTTACCCAGATCGTGAATATCTAGCTAAAGCTATACACTCACCCCAGGAGTGATAGTAAAGTAATTAATCAATATACTATAAAATAATACAAAAACTTACACCATAACAGACTCAAAGCACACACATGCTTATAAAATTTCTTTGGCATAGAGATTATTCTAGTTATTATGGAGTACAACAAGAGGTTGGTACATTACAATTATACTTACAATATACCCAGCATATTCTTCATTCTCCTCGTATCTGTCGTGGAGCCATACAAATTCCTCATGTTGGCGGACAACTAAGAATTCTGACTTTTGAAACTCAGGCAGGGTTGTTTTGGTATGTACAGTAAATTTTACTTTCTCCTTTTCACTGAGCGCATCTGATATATCCACCTACAATTTTAATGCATCATTATTTTATAGAAAATCAATACAGACTATTTTCTTTGGGCTAACTTGATTAACGACAACTGTTTCTCTTTCTTGTTTACTTTAGTTCAATATATTAGATACAAACAAATTTAAAAAGATAACAGCTATATACTGAAGGTGACACACAATCCAAAATATATGTATGACTAACCAGTAAACTGTTATCAGCTAAGGACACATTTTCACTCGGTTTCTTTTTATCCATAGTAGAATCTCCTGATGATGGAGAAGATATTGGTGCTGTGAGGGGATCATTGTTAGTTTCTTCTACACAGTCCTGAAAAAAATATTAGGTACTTACTTATCTCTTTCTTCCTAGAGCCAAAAAAATATATAAATAATAAAGTATATATAATGTTTACCACCGGAATTTTAAATTATGGCAGTGATAACCAAACACAAGGCGAACTTGATAATTATTACTATAAAACAACAAGTAGCGGTAAAATATTGTGTTCTAGAACAGCAATAATTGGCTTTCATCCACGTCACATTATTTAAATTTGAACTCAACATTAAATCAATTAGTAAATGCCCAATCGAACAGTATTTAATATTAAGTTAACAACGACATTTAACAATCAGGAATTGATAACAATAATTTAATATTTCCTATTGGACTGAAACGCCCCCCAATTTTAAAACTTACCATCATATTTAGCGATAAATTCTATTAGAGTTTGGATGTAAAACTGTGACCGCTCTGAAATGATAACTAAACTTAAGAGTAATTATTGGTAATTAAAACACTTTATTTAAATAACAATAAGGTTTGCAATATTGTTATTTGTAACGAGAATAACTTTTAGAAATGACTTTTCTAAATTCTTATTTTGAAGTTTGAGAATTTCTATTGGAATAAGGAATGTCATACGTCAGATTTTATATACAATTTTCTATTTTAATATCTATCAAATAAAATAAGGAAACTGTAGAAATTACAGTAATTGCTTAACTTAATTCAATTATTTCAATAAGATCTGTTTTGATTATTTACACAACTATGTTAAAATTAAAAGATATATTATTTTAGTATAATAAAGTAAATTAATAAAATACATTATAGTATCGTTATTGACGCAGACTTTCCGGTGAATGACAGACCGTCATTTAGCCTTTAGACGACATTGTCTGTGCTTTTCTAATAAATAAAAGTCTCAATCGATTTTAGGGTGGATCATTTATTATGTTTTTATTTAGAAAGAAATTAAATGAATAACTTAATTAATATATGTGAAAATGGGGACTCAAAAACCAGGAGAATGGGCGAACACCCTCATTGTAAGATTCGAAGAACAAGTAAGTTAAATTACGTTACTAGTACGTTAATAATATTTTAATGTATACACCGGACTATTTATTTGTGAAGAACACAATGTAAATAATACGCAAGTTCGCTTTTAACAAATTTAATCTTAGTTTGTGATACATTTCAAGTCATAGTTTAGTCACACCACCCACACAATTAAACATTTATAAAATCGCACTAGAGCTGTAAATTACTTTTGGATTTGTCAAGAAAAATTACTGTAAAAAACAGAGTTTAATCAACAAATATTTGACGCTTTTGGTATAAACAGGAGCGTTTTGCCTAAAAAATGAACATAGTGTGGTCCAAAAAAAACAAACCTTTTTTTTTTATTTTATTTCTATATTTAAATAAATATTTAAAAATTACGTTTTGTATTTTTCCGTTACTGTAGCACTTTATCTATTATTTATTACAGTTGCCATATAAAACTGGTGCTCAGAATCTCCACTCTCGCATAAATGAGGAGCAATGCAAGGCTTGTTTGGTGCAGATCAGCCGACACAGGTTTTCCCTTGTTATATCTGGCCTCACAAAAATACTTCAGAGAGTAAATGAATTGGTAAGTATTTTTTAACATGTGAGCTGTGTAAAATAGATTTTCATGACTACCTCTCTTCTAAACAGTTATTCTATTATAGTATAAAACTGTATTATGATTTCTGTAAAATATGCATTCCAACTTAAATGAGTATTTAAAACATCATAATAAAAACTTTAAAAACTACTCTACTTTTTAAACTTGATGTGGTAGTCTCACTGATCATGTTGGCTAAAAAAACACTTAATACAACTAGTTATATAGATACTATTATAATATAAGTACAATTATCTCCGTGAAGTATAAGGTAGTCACTATTTTACAATAAAAATTTTCAGTACCAGCCCACCCTAGCGACATGTGTAACTCGGCCTCTCACAGAAATAGAAAAGGGTTATCATGATAGCTTGGTAATAGTTCTAGATACATTAGAAATATGCCTCAGTTCACAGCCCAAAGATACAGCCAAGTATGAGGAGGCAATGAATGTTAAGATATTGTTGAGGGAAGTCTGTCAGTTTATAGGTAAGCTTATATAGCGGTTATTCAGGTTTTATTGCAATATTTGGAAATTTTTATTTGATTAAAAATATAATAGGCTGATATATAGTCTTATATATTTAATCAAATATAAATATTGTAATAATAGATTAGTGTAAAAATTTTAATGTGATATGTTTAAAAATCTAATTGCATCTTCAACTATGAATTAGAATAGTTACTACTATTAAGTAATTCACTACTTTTAAGTAGTTGTTTGTTTTTGATATTTCCTCAAAAAATTCCTATTATTTCAAAACAGATGAATTGTTCAATTATATATGTACGTATTATATAAAATTTGATAATTTACATTAAGGATGTGACATTCTGCATAAAAAATCGATTTTTTATTAATCGATTTTTTTTTTTAGCGTGAAGAATCGATTAATAAATAATTGATTTTTCTTACAAAATTAATCGTTTTTTTTTTAATCGATTATTTCGTAATTTTTGAATTAATTTCAAAATAAACACCCTAAATATTTTATTTTTCATGGTTTTTTAATTAAAAATAAACAATAGAAATTATAAACACAAATTAACGTTTACGAATAATCAAAATCGAAATTAACTTAATCTCGTTTTGATAGATTTTAGGTGAAATTTGATAAATACTTAGTAGAGTATTTTTGTTGTCTTTTTAATTGTATGTAATCTTGTGCTGTGGAATAAATTTATTTTACTTTTAAATTATAGTGTTCCATTCAAACTTGGGTTTTAAATTTCTAATAGTTCGAGGTCTGGGTTATAAAAGACCAGACATTATGTCGGGAGGTGGCAGATGAAAAATTGACTATGATTGATTTTCAATTATAAAAATAATCGATTATTTTGAATATAAAAATCGCATAAAAAATCGATTTTAATCGATTTTTTTAATAATCGATTATTTTTTCACATCCCTAATTTACATTCAAGCATGCAAAACAAACATGTCTTTTACTGTTTAATTAATTATTTTTAAAAAGCAAAACTCATGCCCCCTTAACCCAATAATGACTATTGTCTCGTATCAAATCTCCTTATGTTCCATTGGTTTTAACCATGTTGATCCATGGCAAGGCTATATAATCACATTAACTTTATTAATTATTATTTTCTAGATATAAAAAATGAAGCAAACATCCACAATACGCTATTACGTCAACTGGGCAGCAAAGTATTATTTGCATTAAGCTTGAATTTCTTTAACGCTGTCTTTAATAGAATCAGCGCTAGATTACAGGTAAGTGTTATTTATGAAGTAACTGTGTTACACATGTACTTGCTGTATATAATTAGCAAAATTTCTATAAAATTATTGATTTAGTAAAATATGTGTGCTCATGTTTTCCTGGTAATAAAAAAACTTTACAGACTCAAAATAACTTTATGTCATATAAATGGAGGACACCGTGAGCCATTTTTGCCAAAACCCTCCATCTTTTAGTCGATACCAACTCCGGGGAAATAAACACAGATAATGCAACTTTCTCTACAGCTGTGATACTTTTTGACATTCAACATCTTTTGTCTTCAGTCACCGTGACCACGCACGCTGTAAAGCACGCAAAACGTCGGATAAATTTAAAATTATGTTGAATATTTGTAAATTTATAATAATACATAACTTTAATCCGGTTAAAAAGTTTTTTATTTATGTCATAATATATGCAGATTCAATTTTTTATAAAATTGTTTTAGGAACTTGCAACTAGCTCAGATGAAAACCCCGACTATATTGATATAGAACTGATTCAACACATTAATATTGATATATTACGGCTTATACGGCTTTTTACAGGTAATAATTAAAAAAAAAAAAAATATTATAGTGGTAAATATGAAAATCTGTGTGTCACGAATGTTTTTTATTTGTTGTCTATCGTAATTCATTACTTAAATATATTATATACACACACACACACACACCCGCTACATCCTTTTTAGGTCTGGGCCTCAGATTTCTGTATCTGTTTCATGATCTTTTGTTAATCTAATAGGTGATCAGCCTCCTGTGCGAGCTGTCGACTTTTTGGGTCTTAGGCAAGCCCCAAATCCTCACGATGCTTTATATATTATAATTATGATCGTTAGTTAAATATATTTTTCTGTTCGTTATGTGTGTTTTAATTGTTACCTGAGAGCTATAGAATATATATTGTTTTAGAATGTATTCAAAAGTTCAAATTATTAAGAAAATACACGCCGACAGTGTTGGTTATGTCGCTCGAGAAAGCAGTCTGGAATTGGATGGATACATATCCTCAAGTAAGTTATTGTGTAAGGGATCATTCAAGTATTACGTAACGAATTTGGGGGGGGGGGGTTTCCTTTAGTAAAACGTTACTATGTGGGGCGGGGATTGAATTACGCGTTATTGTCAATATTATTTTCGACTTTCCAGTAAGTTATAAAGAGTCACTAGGTGGTCTCGAAACGTTTTACTATACTTTGGTACAGTACTGTACAAGGTTACAGGTAAACGTTACGGCGCGTTACTTAGGGGGGGGTCTATGTCCAAAAATTGCGTGACGAAATACTTGAACGCTCCCAAAGTTAATTCATTGTAGTAAAAATTTCAACTAAATATATATATGTTGGCTTCGCATAGGCAACCGCGACCCATAAACTTAATTAAATTTATAATCATAATTTTTAAAATCGGTTTATCTCACAAACGATACTTCTTTGTATTAGTGTGAATACGAAAAATATTAGTTGTAGTTGATGTTGAAGCTGTTCACTTGTAGCCTGAGGTTAGACCTTTAAGAATTAAATACATCTTATTTCGGTATCTGCTTCGTGATTTTCTTGATATATTATACAGTGTAAAATCTTTATAACGAATTTCAAGGGGGCATTTTCGTTATAGGGGAGAGGAAAATTTTTTTTTAATCAATTACAATAATTTATATATATAATAAATAGTGACAATGGTGCGTTTAGTAACTGAGATTCAATTAGCAATAACAAAGTCGAGAAGGCTGTTGTGTGACCTCAGGTGTCTTTCTTAGAAATTGCGGCACCTTAAAAAGTTAGTTTTGTAAGCTGATTATAAAAGCAATAACATACACTCGGCGTCAAAAAAATCGCACCTTTCTTAAAATTCGTGTCAAGCGATTATAACTTCTAAGATCCTTCCTGTACCCTATCATTATTAGTATCATTTAAAAGCTCAATTAATAAGCTTTCAAAAAAATAATCATTTGTTTACGGACAATCAAAAACCACAAATCGCCAGCACTTTGATTAAAAAGTGGCGATCTACGCGTTTGGAGGCTCACTAATTGTACCACCCTGGACGAGTATAAACCGAGGGGGTAAAAGTCAATTATGGGTTATTCGCTATCCAGACGTTACAGAGGTCACACCTGAAGAGCTTCGACAAGAAAAAACCCAGTGAAAATGGATACCATGGCAAAGAAGCAGCTGAAGTGGTGGCCCTACAGCAAATCGGCCTACGGCAGGTTGAAGTTGCTCGGCAACTGAAAATCAGCCGATTTCGAGTGCAACGGGTATACCAACGGTTCCAAGAGACTGGAGGTTACATCAGGAGACATGGATCCGGGAGACGTCGCTGCACTACCGTCAGAGGTGATCGCTCCATTGTGTCGACGTCTTTGCGGAACCGCTTCTCCAACGCTATGGAGCTACAGCAGCGGCTTTGAGCTACTCGAAGGACAGTTGACAGCGTCTCCACTATCAGAAGAAGGCTGTGAGAGTAGAATTTGCTGCCCCGGAGAGCTTCTACAGGCCCCCAATTGACTGGCAACCACCGGACGAAAAGGAAGCGATTTTACGAAACGCACGTGCCAAGGACATTCGACCAGTAGAGGAATGTCCTGTTCTACGACGAAACCCGAGTGTGCCTGTATACCAACATCATGCGTAAGAGAGTCTACAGGCGACCAGGGGAGCGTTTCACACCAGCCTGCATCGTGGAAACCGTCGGGTATGGAGGAGGATCCTGCATGTTCTAGGGCGGCCTTTCTATCGACGGCAAGACAGACCTCGTGTGCGTCTCCAGAGCTGGAGATGGTCGCGGCCAGGGGTCTCTGACTGCCCACCGGTATATCACCGAGGTTTTGGAGGAGCATGTGGTCCCATGTGCAGGTTTTGTCGGCGCCAACTTCGAGTTCATGCACGACTACGCCCGGTGCCACACAGCCTTGATTGTCAAGGACTACCTACGTCGAGTTGGCATCAAGGTTATGGACTGGCCAGCAAGAAGCTCCGACCTCAATCCTATCGAGCACCTCTGGGACGAGCTGAAACGGCAAGTTCGGGCCCGTAATCCAGCTCCTGCCACTCTCGATGAGCTTCGAGATGCCGTCATCGAGGAGTGGGACACCATTCCCCAGGAACACGTCGTGATGCTCATAAGGTCCATGACTGACAGCTAGGAAGCTGGTCGGAGGGCTAGAGGAGGCAACACTAGGTTTTAAGACAAGTTTTTAAGGATTGTCATTGTTTATTTTTAATTTTTGTATTGTTCCTTTTATTTGTAATTTTGATCAGAATACACATTGTTTCACATTTTCCCAGAATTTTCTTTTTTTATGGGGGTGGTGGCCAATTTCATAAGCTTTCAAATGATACTAATAATGATAGGGTACAGGAAGGATCTTCGGAGTTATAATCGCTTGACACGAATTTTAGGAAAGGTGCGATTTTTTTGACGCCAAGTGTATAAGTATGTTGTTGATGTCTTAATATGAAAATATTTCTTCGCATGGGTTTTGTGTTAAACCAAACAAATTTAAATCATTTATACGTTATAGAAACATTTTCGTTATAACGAATGACGTTATCAAGAGTACTCTAATAGTATTGAGAGGAATTAAAAATGATTAAAAATTTACAGGAATTCCTTCGCATACAATCACGGCCTAACGAAGAGTTAAGTAGATGTTGTGATACACTTTTCGATATATTACAAGATAGTTATTCGGAGAATAAGAAGACGCGGGCTGCGATGTGGCCTCTCCAGATTATGTTGCTGATTTTGAACCCTGTAAGTTATGAGTTAAGGTTGATTTTTGTATAATCACGATTCTGAAATAATTTTATAATATTAATAATTCAGATTCTTTTTAAATTACAGCAGTAATTTAAATTTTTTATATAATTGAATCTGTAATATTTGATTAAATTCGCTATTATTATTTTTATTTAATGCGTTTTTTAAACACTCGTTTCAAAGAGAGTACAGTAAATCCTCTTATAACGCAGTTTCATATTACGCGATTTCAGTCCCACGTATTCAAGGGTATTCCCCCATATTCTGCGCACCCGCACTTAACTAAAGAGAAGTCAGATCAGGAGTTATTATTTTCAGAGTTAGAGTCAGTATTTTAAACAAAAGTTTTTTTTTACAGAAAGTTTTAGAGGAAATAGTGAATGCGGATAGTGGCGCCCCCTGCAGTCCACGGCACTCTAAGAAGAAACACTTTATTGATGCTGTCAAACGGGGATTGAGTAAGTTTTTATATCAATAATTCAATACTACACGATATTTTATAAAGATAAAGAGCAAATCATGTTGTTGCTACGAAAAATTGTTTTTTATATATATATATTAGCATAAATTATATTAATAATTTGAAATACGACTGTCTAAAAAATACATTTTATTTCTATTAGAATTAACACTTAGTATAGTGAAGGTACGGTTCTCATAATAATTAATATGGGAAAGGAAAAAGTGGTAGTGTAGTGTAGTCGTAGTGGTAGAGGATCATCCATTACCTGACCTGTCACAGGGATTATCAAGACACACAAGATAGACAGTAGTGGGCAATAGAAAATGGCTGATCATTGAACTTAAAATATCTCTACGTTTATCACAGAAGGCACATCTATAAATAATAATAAAAAATGGTGCGTGTACTTATGTATGCGCGTAAGAAGTTATACTTCTTTGGCTTTCTTTAGTTTTTTTAAATAATCAATAATTACATAATAATAAATATTTAGCGTTAATAATTTAACAATATTTATTATTTAGTATATTATTCAATTATTAATTAATATTAATAATAATTATTATTTATTATTTTATTATATTATTAATTCAATTTAGTAACTAGATAAAAGGTTATGAAAACCTTTTAGCTAGTAAATTTCTTTGAATAAATAATTAAAACTCCTTTATTTGTTTAAAAGGTACTACAAATGTCATTATGGTCATTAAAAATTCTTGGCATAGCTGCTAACGTCACGCATATTCTATTTCTTTTTACTTGTAGATTGTCTTATTCCCATCTCGCTCGCGCACGCTCGGCGCGCATACTGATAATTTTGTGTCACGGTGCGCGCGCATCGTAAAATTTCACTTTCATAAAGTTTTCATAACACGCCTAAAGAAGTATAACTTCAATTATCAATCATACCATCTAAAGTTATTCCTACTCTACTAGATTATTATGTATTATGAGTTTTTTCATAGGAGTATCATGTTTTTCTAGCCTTTTGTACCTACTTTACCTTTTATTTATAACGTAATTTCTAGGTCCACAGAACAACTCTAAACAGATGACGGAAGCAGCCGTTCTCACTTGTGTCAAACTTTGCAAAGCTTCCACTTACATTAATATATCGGACTCTGGGAATGTAACTTTTGTACTTGTCAAATCTGTCATCAATGACCTGAAGGTATATTTTTGTCCGTTTACTCGATCCCCGCCTGTGCACCAATGGATTATCTTTCTATGTGCGCATTTAACATTCGATCGAACGGTGAAGGAAAACATCGTGAGGAAACCGACATGTCTTAGACCCAAAAAGTCGACAGCGTGTGTCAGGCACAGGAGGCTGATCACCTACTTGCCTATTAGATTGTAAAATGATCATGAAACTGATTCAGAAATCTGAGGCCCAGACCTAAAAGAGGTTGTAGCGCCACTGATTTTTTTTATAAATTCATATATTATGGTTGATTATGCGTTTTTTATAATTAATCAATCTGAATGTATGTGCAAATAAACGATTTATTATGGAATATTTAAAAACAACATTGCATATTAATTGTCAAATTAATTCCAGACGCTACTGTTCAACCCCTCGAAAGCCTTCTTTCGAAGCAATTACAACACGAGTTATTCGGATTTAGACTTAATGACGGATTGCTTTGTCTCGCTGTTCCGAATAATGCCGCATACAAATGACGCAATGAAAGTCTGCCTAAATTTGAACAGCAATAGTTTCTACCATTCGGTTATTGTCAACTCGCTGTTAAGGTAGGTTCTGTATGGTTATTTTCGTTTTTCCTTTTTCCCTTATATATCCATATTTTTGTGTGTACTAATTTGGTCACTTCATTTCATTAATTCACAAATATTATTTAAAAAAATATATTAGATCATATTATGTCTGTATGACTTGTATGAAGACTTATCTTCACTGTCACTTAGCATCAAGTGGGCCTCGTAGGCTTCATACCTGCGGTCGTAGGTTCGATCCCCGGCTGTGCACCAATGGACTTTATTTCTATGTGCGCATTTAACATTCGCCCGAACGGTGAAGGAAAACATCGCGAGGAAACCGGCTTGCCTTAGACCCCAAAAAATCGACGGCGTGTGTCAGTCACAGGGGGCTAGTTGCTATTGTTGATAGAAACAGATACAGAAATCTGAGACCCAGACCTAAAAAGGTTGAAGTGACCACTTATTTATATTTTTTTCTCAAGGGAAGTGGTAATTTTGCTATAATAAATAAATAACGGCTTTATTCTCTGACCGTTGGTTACAAACAAATAATTGGTAAGAAGAAACAAAACTTTTTAGCAACCAGTTTAATGGTCAAATTGTCCTCTGACATGGGCCTTCCCTATTTTAGCCCATCTCTTCGGTAGACCATCTGCCCATATTTTTACATAATTTTAGTCAAAAAAAAAGTCAAAATCATTTATTCATATAGGTAACACAATGTACACTTATGAACGTCAAAAAAGAAGTATACTTTGAATGCTTCTAATTTTACATTTACTGCCAGTTCTCAAATATGTTTATTAAATACTTTATGATTAACCTTAGTTATTACGCATATTTTTACAGGATAATAAACCAGCCACGCCTACCATGGTGGCCACAAATAGAGTTGCTATATCCTCGCGCTGCGGAGTTGCGTACAATGTTCACGGATACCTTGAATAAGGCAACACAGGTATATATTTTTATTACCTATTACTGTCCATTGGTCATTATGTCAGTCTTCCGTATTGAAATGAGGTCGTATTTGTTTATATTCGGGTTAATCATACCTCTAGTGGTAAGAACGCGAATACGTAAAAAAAAATTATGATGTTTATTTTATTTGCCTTTGAAAAAAGTGTTAATTGAAATTCCGATTTTTGGAGTAGAGTTTTTTAATAGGTTTTTTTTTAAATTTCACGCTTTGTATAGATATTTCTTTTCCCGCATTCTGTCCGCTCGTATGTCAAATCTTAAGATTCCAGTCAAAACTAGTGTTCGAACACACGACATCATCTAAAATCTATGTAATATATAGGCTATCTGTTTAACCCAGTTTTCATATAAAAATTTGTAATATTTGTTAGATTTTTTTAATATTTAAATATTCTGCTTTTAGTTGTGCGGAAAGTTAGTTAGTAATCTAAATTCCATTCGGCTTGTGATTGTAATATTTATATTGATATAGGGTTCAAAATATTTCTGAACCAATTCGATTTAGGGTCCTTCCAGAAAAGATACCAATTCTTAAAAGTCCGGCAACCCACTCGCGAACCATCAGATGAAAAAAAGCTATTGTTTTTATATAACAGGGGATATAACAAGCTATTGTTACAATTAGCTATTTCATTAACTTTAATATATTTTAGGGATATATTGCACATACGCCATTACGTATGATATCATTGTCCTTGAAGCCCAAGGAGAGTAAAATAGAAGAAATACCAATGTACAAAACATTGTTATTGTACTTGGTGAAGCTGATACATGCAGATCCGATGCTGATGCTGAGTGTGAGTGGAAAACTAACCTTAATCACATCATCCATCACCCATATAGATTTATTTAACTTTAGTTTTCAGCGGGTGACTCTTATCCAGGAGGTCGTAGGTTCGATCCCCGGCTGTGCACCAATGGGCTTTCTTTCTATATGTGCATTTATCATTCGTTTGAACGGTGTACGAAAACATCGTGAAAACCAAAGCCTTACACCCGAAAAATATCACCTATTTGCCTATTAGATTGACAAATGATAATGAAACATATACAGAAATCGCAGACCTTAAATGGTTGTATAGCCACTGATTTTTTTTTAAAGCTTATAGCCAAGAACGAAATATACGTGAAGACAAGTAGGTGTTTCAAGAAAAGAGCTTACCCATTTTTAAAAGGCCGGCAACGCACTTGCCAACCCTCTGGCAATTTAAGTGTCTACGTTATCACTTAAGATCTCTAAAATTATAACTTCTTTTAGTACTCCATTTGAAAAAGAATAATAATATTAATATGTAGTATATTTTATTTAATTCCCCATACACAAGAGTTATTGTAACGTATTTTTTCGCTTTTATAATTATGAGGACGTTATTTAAGTATCATGAAACGAAAGATTTTCAAACTTAGTTGTTTTATTTTTACATTTCAACCTGTTTTGTAGAACCCGGGACGTTCAGGTGTAGAGATACAGTCAGCGACCACGGAGCTTATAAACGGTTTAGTATCATTAGTACATCACACCGACATGGGGGAAATATCGCAGGAAGCTATGGACGCTTTACTGTCATTGCATAAACCTGATATGGTAACGATGTGGAACCCTGAAGCACCCCTCAATACTTTTTGGGATATAAGGTAAGTTTTGTCTCTAGTGCAATAAAACCCTTCATAAAATCGTAAATGACTAAATATTTGCCTACAGTATTTCTGGACTGCTTTAAAAATATATATGTGTGAAGCATTAATGTATGTGGTCTTGTAAAAAAGAATGATGTATAGCTTAGTTATGTATATTAAATGAAGAAAAACTGTTTAGATAAAAAAAATTAACAGACTAATAAAATCTATGAAAAAACAAAAATTTTGACAATGAAACAATTTTGTTTATAGCACCTGTATCTTAATAAAAAAGGTTGTAAGAGTCTATTGATTATGAGGCTGTGGAATTTATAAATTATCGTTTAAGTGTTTAACCAATTTAAAAGGGCATTAAAGATGCATAATGAGCCTAGAAAGACCAGAATTAGGACGGCTTTGTGATGGCGACGTGCACCTCGTTCTTATTATGTTTCTCATCTAAAAAAAATATAATTTTTGTAATGATAAATAAAGTTCTATTAAACGTTTTTTAAATACAATTATTTAACCATGAATGGAAAAATATGAAAGAAAATCGGATAGGTTTAAAAGGTTTCTATGAAATATTACAATATAAAAAAAATGTTTTTTTTTTAAATAATTTTTCAGCTCTCAAGTAGTCTACAGTATCAGTCAAAAGCTCATACAACGTCAAATAAGCAATTACAGAGAAGTGTTGCGTTGGCTTCGGGACGTACTCATCTGCAGAAACGAGTTTTTATCTAAGCACAAGGAGTACGCCAATGTTGGATCTCAGATTCCGATTTGCAAACAGGCGCATATTAAGTTGGAGGTGAGATTTCAAGTTTTGGTCCTTCGAGCCGGAAGTAACTGTTTTTTCGACATTTGATGACAGACTGCTAACCAGCGATTTTAGTGGTGAATTTTATCCATTCATCAATTTGTATTTTTAACCACCTCTAGAGACTTTCCATGGCACATGCACTCTACCTATTACAGTATATTGTATCTGTCAATACACAGGAATACTTACTAAATGTCGTTTATTTATTTAATCAATAGTAGTCCTATTACTAGTTCTAATAACAATAGCCATAGAGGAAATTTAAATAAAATAAAACTATTATTACTGATTTATTTAATTGTAATTGAACATAAAACACAGTTAACAATTTTAAATGAAAAAGAAAACAGACAAAAATTTATTTTTGGTTTACAAAAACTTTCTAACAAACTTTTTGGTGTGGTTAGCAACAATGTTAAATTGGTCCTTCGATACGGAAGGAAGATTTTGACGGCTGGAATATCGTTTAAGTATTTTTTTCATTGTAGGTGGTATTTCTCATGTGTCTCTGGTCCATCGACTCGGAAGCGGTTCTAGTAGCGATGTCCTGTTTCGCCTTGCTCTGTCGTGAAGCGGATATAAGGTGTGGCGCAGATGACTTGTCCACGCACTGCCTGCTGCCCAATTACACAGTCTTTCAGGAGATAGCTCAGACCTCTACGGTTTTGACGACATGTGAGTTGAGCTAAATTTGATTTAATAAAAACAAAAAAAAAATATACTAAACATTAACACAACGGATTTTTTTTATTACTTACACGTAGAAAATTGTAAACGATTCAGTGTTAGAAATACACGATTTTGATATCCATTAAGAGCGTTCTAATATTTAAAAGGCCGGCAACGCACTTGCGAGTCTTAGCAGAGTGAGTGTCCAAGGGCGGTGGTATCACTTAACATCAGATGAGCCTCATGTACGTTTGATCCCAGTTCTATAAAGAAAATTATTATTTTTATTATTCCATTTAAGTTGAAAAAAAACAGCATTAAAAAATATTTTTACAAGAAAAATCGGTTTTCGTTATTTTGTAATTTCACTATATTTATTTATTATTATAATTATTTATCTATTTTAATTCCAATAATTTTGTGCAAGCAGCCTCTAAGGATACCGGAACTCGTTACCCCAATAATATATACAGTAAGTTATTTAACACAGAATATTAATATTTAAAAACGTTTTCCATAGGGACCACTCATCATGGTATATGATTTTGTCTATATCACTTTAAAAAAAATCTATTTTGATAAAAGATTTTCTTCAGAATTCACAATTCTATCGAATGCTCAGGTACAGCCTCCCTTCAAAAAAGAATAATGGCGTTGCTAAGGAAAATTGAACACTGCGTGAACGGTATACAACCTGTTTGGGAGGAAACGTTTCGATGTTGGTAAGATTAAATTTTATTTTGCACTTATTAACACAACATACTTTTTTATTACTCGCGTGATGCAAGCGTAAACGATTCAGTGTTATATGTACATGATTTTAATATCGTTTAAGACCGACAACGCACTTGCGAGCCTTGTGACAGTATAAGTGCCCATGAGCGGCGGTATTATGTTAGACACCTGCCCGTATGTCCTGTAAAGAAAAATTTGTTACTAGGATGAAATTTTATGATGTTTGTTTTCTAAGTAATTCGTCAGTTGGTGAAATACTTGAAATGATTTATACAAAGATAATAAGTATTGTGTAAAAATAACCGTACACCCATCAGGGATTCCCTGTGCAAGTTACTCCAGAAGTATCCCAAAGGGTTTGGGATGATGGAGGATGGAACCGAACCACTCCATAGAGCCAAAAGGCGTGTCTCACATCACACGAGCGCGGAACATGACTTCGAGGTAATATAGCATTTGATTCGTTTTTAATTTTGATTTCTTATCAATGGCGAGTCTATTGTAGTTTTATTTTAAAACTTACACAAATATACGCCACAATATATACCGAGTAGATATTATACGCCACAATATATACCAAGTAGATGTTATACGCCACAATATATACCGAGTAGATATTATACGCCACAATATATATCGAGTAGATATTATACGCCAGAATATATACCGAGTAGATATTATACGCCACAATATATACCGAGTAGATATTATACGCCACAATATATACCGAGTAGATATTATACGCCACAATATATATCGAGTAGATATTATACGCCAGAATATATACCGAGTAGATATTATACGCCACAATATATACCGAGTAGATATTATACGCCACAATATATACCGAGTAGATATTATACGCCACAATATAAACCCGAGTAGATATTATGGCGTATACAAGTGCAATCAAGATTCTATAACATTCAAACTACGATTTAACTTTTAGATGCAAATACAGGAGTGGGCAAATATAACGTCATTTTTGTGCGCCTTGGGTGGCGTGTGCTTACAACGAAAACCTACTACTGTATGGGCACTTGGTCAAGGTAAATTTTACTATACATATTTGCCTTGATCTAAAATTAAACTTATGCAGTATTGTAATAGTTATGATGGAGAGAATTTATATATCATTAATATAACCTATATTCGGGTATTATAACGATCACATTAAGTTTATGTTATTATTGTATTTAATACACGGTCTCCGATGGAGTGTAGACCTCCTCCATTTTCCAATCTTTCTATCTCTTTTATTTAATCTGCCCAGGTTTCTGGTGGATTCTTTTTATTTCCATTGGGCCATTCAAGGACATCTTTTTGAGACATCATCACAAACACGGGAATTGTGACTGGCCCATTTCCACTTTTATTTTTTTTAATTATCACGTCTTATTTTTACACAGTTTTATATTTGGTCTTCAATTTTTAATAACCGAATAATAGAACCTTTAGTATCCAATCTTATTTAATAGCGGCATATAGTCCACGTTTTTATAATATATATATAGTTATTAATAATTTTTTCAGATTCAAGAAAATATCATGTATTAGCAAATAGTACGCAAGAAGTACAATACTGTCCTGTCACCCAGTAAGTTTAATATATTTATATATTTATTTATTTACCGTACTTACGTACCGAAGAGAAAAAGTATCGATTTATACATGGAAGAGATCCCTTGTATTGATAAGGCCGCCCGTTGTCTTCCTAATAATTTAGGTTACTGATTTTATATGTACTATGTAACGAAGTGTTTACTATAAATTATTACTATAGTTATAAATTAGTCTACTTATCAAGTACTATGCTTTTTGATACTTGATGTATAAATAATATATATTCTTATGGCGAGAAACCACTATTTCTTTAGTTTTTAATATTTGATTTATATACTACTTTTATTGTTTTAAATGTTTATTACTATTACCTCGACGTCGGTCGTTCCACAACTAAGCGTTACTTAAGGCAGTTTTTGCCGCACACCACCACTTTTTGGAACCAGCTACCAATTCGACTTAAGCAAGAAAGGAGCGTACCCATTCTCAAAAAGCCGGCAACGCACTTGCGAGCCTTCTGGCAATGTGAGTGGAGGGTATCACTTAACATCAGATGAGCCTCCTGCCCGTTTGCCTCCTGTTACATGAAAAATATTTGACCTTATAGCTGTTCCGAAGGTCAGGAATCGAACAAATTTAATACTAAGTTGAGAACAGAGTAAAAAATCTTTTAAAAATAATTTTCCATTAACTTCTTGACACCTTTTTGAAGTGAAACTTCTTTATCGGGGATGGAAAAAAATTTAGTGTAACATTTTTTCGTTATGCGTCACATTTTTCCGTTACGCGCCATCTTTTGAATTGAAACTTCTTTATCGACGTATGGGAGAAATTTTGTAGCAGGTTACGCGCCATGTTGCTTTTTGAAGTCAAACTTCTTTATCGGCGTTGGAAAGAAATTTACATACATTTGTCACATTTTTCGGTTACGCGCCATCTTTTTCTTGTCCCTACCACGGTTGATCCGAAGAGATTCGAAGCCATTAGTAACAAAAATATATAATAACGATAACAATAATAGTAATACTAATAATTCTATTACAATTAATGAAATTCTGTAATAATCTTTTTAATACAGTTGCTCAAAAAGTGGCGTATTGCAGGGACGTATAGCGTTCGGGATGTGGGCTATTACACACTCGTGCTTTTTCTTTACCTTTTCCGAACTAGTGCGTTTTCTTTCCCAACTGTCAAATTAATGTCTATTAAAAAGAAAAAACAAACCACGAAGTTTTTACTAAAAAAATCATAGAAGTTTTTTATGACTCGTGCAAATATTTCAAAAAAGAAGCTAATAATTTGTTTCAATATCAGATTTAATGATTTGATTCAATGAGTTAGGTTAGGTTTCATTTCATTTCATCTTATTAAATTTCATATCAATAAAAAAATTCTACTGAAGACTTGGCTGTATGGGCAGCCCCTTTTCCCTTTGCCTACCCAGAACGGGTGAAGAAAAAAAAATCTCTGCTTATATTATTTTACAGTTGGCGCCATTTTCCAAAAATGTTCTTTGCGAGTTTAGTTGTTTGTTATATTATATATTAATTATACATGAACAATCATACGAAATTAATAATAGTTTGTCTCAAACAGTAAATATGCAACCTAAAACTTTCCCAGTTCGTAAAAAAACTGTACCAATTTAAATGTATATGTGAATTATAACATTTTTAAGAAATAAATGATTAGTTAGTTGAGTTTATTGTGTTTTTAATATTTTATTAAATTGTTAAATTTTTTCGGAACTGTATTAAAAATAGTCGTTCAGTACACGTGCGGAACCGTCATTGCAACTTGTTCCGACTGTCAACCCTCACCTTCGGCTGCGCCTCGGCTCGGGTAGACATTTGTCGAAACTCTTTGCAATGACAGGCTTTCCGCACTTGTAATGAAATATACTATAGTACTACATAGTAGTACAGTAATAAGTTAAAATGAAATAATTGTATTTGTATTCATGTCTATGATAATAAAAGCCTTTTGTTAAACTTTATTTAACCAATTTCGTTAAGTTGCATATAGTAGATAATTTTTGGAAAAATAAGGTCATAAAGAAGTTTCACTTCTTACGTGTGTACCTAGTACACGCCCATATTTTTTACCATTTCAGATTTATTGGCCAACTTCTCCGTCTCCTACTGTGCAATAACGAACGATTCGCAGCTCACATACAATGCCACGTAAAAGAACTGGTTGGGAAGGAAATGTCTCCAGCCCTCTATCCCATACTGTTTGATCAAATTAAGGCAATTGTTGATAAGTTTTTCGATCAACAGCAACAGGTTAGTTGGTCTAAATATTTCGCGTAAGTATTTATAAATTAATAGTCCGGTCAATTTAGACATTCGAAGGTACATAAAGTCCCAACAAGCTGAAAATCAGTAAAATTGTTCATACATAATCTATATATATAAAAGAAAGTCGTGTTTGTTACAACACTTATAACTCGAGAACGGCTGGACCGATTGCCATGGTTTTTGATTTGTTGGATTTGTTTGGAATAAGCAATAAAATATCGGATAAGTTATCGAATAACAATAAATAAATTAATTTTACGAATGCAAAAACCGTATGGTGCCATCTGTTGTCAAAACTACGCATCATTTTACGTCGAATTCGGGTCAGTTCAAGAAATTCCGATCTTGAGGTGAATTAGGAGATGCATAACCATGCTTTGATCCTGATCAAAAGATGTTGGATATCAGAAAGTGCTTAACATGCAGTATCGCCATATTGACGCTAGAGAGAAGATGCCTAATGTGTAAAACTGCCATTCTTCTTTCGCAATGTCAAGCAATAAAACATTTCTGCTTTTGCAAAAGAGTTGTATTAATGTAATACTTAACATTAATGAAATCCTAAAATAAGTTAAATTAAAGTAACAACGATATTATAAGGTTGTAGGGCGAAACGAAGTTAGCCAGGTCAGCTAGTTATAAATAATATTTAAAAGTTCCCCATCATTCTCGTGTATGGATTTTTTGGTCTAGATTGTCCGGACTATAACCTAATTTTAAGATTATTATTCGTATATTAGTTTCATATTCGACAGCGGAGAGCAAAAGTCAAAATGATTTATTTATATAGGTAACACAATGTACACTTATGAACGTCAAGAAATATACTTAAATGCTTCTAATTTTACATTTACTGTCTTCTCAAATCAAGGGCGTAGAACGGAAGAGAAGAACTGGCAATAAACTCTCCGCCACTCTTTTTATTCGCTGCACCATGTTCCAAATGACATCTTATGTAGTAAATAATAATAAAATAAATTTAAAACACTGATTTGTTGTACGTCAATAATTACGTATTTGTATTAAAAAAATACAAGTTCTGTTTGGTTTTAGGTGGTTTTAACAGAAATGAACACCCAATTCGTGGAGCATACGATATTTATAATGAAGAGCATTCTCGATAATAACAATGGTAGCAAGGGGGTGGGGCAGCCTGAGCATCTCAGTAGTACGTCTATTGAGGGATTAATGCTGGCCATTGTCAGGTAATAAAATGTTCATTTTTCTCTTGTCCATTGTCAGGTAATAAAATGTTCATTTTTCTCTTGTCCATTGTCAGGTAATAAAATGTTCATTTTTCTCTTGTCCATTGTCAGGTAATAAAATGGTCATTTTTCTCTTGTCCATTGTCAGGTAATAAAATGTTCATTTTTCTCTTGTCCATTGTCGGGTAATAAAATGTTCTGACTTTGACCCAAGTCAACGCTTAAAGGGGAGTCAAACCTTTGTATTTTTTTTTATGATTGGATAATTCACACCAATTGACCTAGTCCCATGCTAAGCTGGTGAAGCTTGTGTTATGGGTACTAGGCAAGGGATATACATACATATTATAGATTGATAGGCATATAAATACATCATGTTTGTCTCAGCCGGGGATCGAACCCGGGACCCATGGATTCGCAGTCAGGGGTACTAACCACTAGACCAATGAGCCGTCACGTATTAAATAAGTCAATACGATAAGGTTGTGTGTATGTAATACTTTAATTTTTTAAACTTAAAATCAGTTTCCGAAAGTAGGAAATTTTTTTGGGAGAATCCCAGAGTACTAGAGAACAAGACTTAAATATGATAGCAATTTACCCACGTATATTTTATAGTAGTAGTAGTAATATTGTGTATTTCATTTTCGACATTATCGTATTGGTTTAGTATTGTCTATTGTATATTCTGACATGAAAGAAACGTTACCATGGTAACCATTATCTTAAGTTGTTAGTTGTATTATAAAATAATGATAAATATTATCCTGCAGGTACGTCCGTCACTTGGACATGACAGTCCTCTCGGTGCATATCAAGACAAAGCTGTGCCAAGTTGTCGAAGCCATGATGAAGAGGCGAGATGACTTATCATTCAGACAGGTTAGTAGTATATTCTAATGTCACAAAGATCAATTAATCTCTATATATAAAAAATTATCGTGTCACAATGTTCGTTCCGTCCTCCGAAACGGCTCGACCGATTCTTATGAAATTGTTTATGCATATTCCGTAAATCTGAGAATCGGCTACTATGTTTCAAACCCCTAAATGATGTATTTTCTATTTTTTTTTTGTTTTGTTTATGATACAACATACTAAAATACATCCAATCCCTAATTTTCATCCCTCTACGATCAACCCCTATTTTTTATTATTATAAATAGTAAATTTTATTGAAGTAAAAAAAATGTTTCCTAAAAATAATATACATGGCAAAACAATGTTTGCCCGGTCAGCTAGCTAAGAATAACGTTTTTTTATAGGAAATGAAATTTCGTAACAAAATGGTGGAGTATGTGACTGATTGGGTTTTGGGGACGAGCCATCAGATCGCACCACCTCTGAGGGCAGATGCTTCGTCTATTACAAGGTACACTTCTGAGTTAATTAAAAAATATTGCCTGCTGTCAAATGTTTTTGTAGGTTAATGAAGTAGTTTTGAGGTTAGAATTTTGTTTTTTCATAAAAATACATAAATTTTATATTTTATATAATTATATTTTACCGCATTTATCACGGAGAGTGTTCAGAATTGTTTCGCTTAATATTATCCGAGTTTCATCATCAGACGTAAGTCGTTTCACAACTGAGCGTTTTTTAAGTCATTATTGCCTCGCACCACCACTATGTGGAACCTGCCCACGATATTTCCAAATCAACTAAAGTCGAAAAGAGCGTACCAATTCTTAAAAGGCTGGTACATGTTCGAGCCCTCTGGGATTGAGAGTGTCCATGGCTGGTGTCACTAAACATCAGGTGGGCCTCCTGCCCGTTTGCTCCGTTCTTTAAAAAAAAAAAACACTATCCTAAGCCAATACGACAATGTCGATATATGGAATATATAATGTTAAATACATAATATACACATTACCGCTACTGTGAAGTCACTCGTCGAACATATAAAGAGTTCAAAAATTAAAATAGTAGTTTACGCAACTGTCATATAACTGAGGGTATTAAAACATGAGTGTAGTTTTTTCAAAATAAGATTACACGAGTGTTTTAATACCTAATTATATGCAGTTGCATACACTACTTTATTTAATCTCATGGCTATAGGTTTCCAAGTCATAAAGCTTTTCTTGATTTTTCTGGCAAAAGACTATTCGTCAGTTTCTAGAATGTCAGGTGTAGTTAAATTTTCATCGGTATCGTCGGTGTTGCTTGACATTTTTGCTACTAAAGTTTTATCCAACAAAATATTACTCAAATTCGTATATACGAAATAGCGCCAAAATGGAAAAAGTCTGTTATTGGTCTATTAGCTCGGAACCAGCGCTCACCACAGATTATGTGTACTTATATTAAATTGAAACCTCCTTGGTCGGGACACATTGTACTTTAATAATAAAAAAAAATTAAAGCATTGTTTTGTTAAGAGAATAATGCTTTAATTTAATTTTTTAATTTTCTTAAAGAAGTATGTAAATAAAATGTTCCAATAAAAGTCTGTATTTCATTTCATAATTAGAATATTACCGAATGAGATTATACAAAATATAAAAACTATTACAAGGAGTTGAAAAAAGGTAATCTATAGATCATCTTTTCATACATTAGTTAGTGTAAAGTGAGACGTAACGTTGTGTAACAGGCATGTGATGTGTCCCAGAGAGCTGGACCAGGCCTGTATGGAGGCTGTGGCTGCCTTGCTCAAAGGCCTGCCTCTGCAGCCCGAAGAGTCCGACAGAGGTGACCTCATGGAGGCCAAAAGTCAGCTGTTTCTCAAGTAAGTAATTTCACAGTGGTTTTTATAGATTAATTTAAGTTACAATTGTGCATACATCCTCAGGATTGTAGCATAAACATGTTTTATTAATTTTATACAATATATTATATTGAATACAGTCACATATTAACTTTTTAAATTTAATTTTATTGAAACTCTATCGACACTTGTACGCAACCACAAAAACTGGTCGTGCTCGTTCCGTGCGTACGTGTGCGTGCGCGTATATAATGTGGAAGAAGTTTGTGAGCTTTGTGACTTATTTTTGTGTGCCCTCTTAACTCTTTTATTTCTTTTTTATTTGGTATTTTTTATTTTGTAATCGTAAAACATAAGGTCCATTTTTTATTTATAAATAGTTATGAGTATTAGTGACACTTCAAACGAGTGTCAAAATATGTAAAAGACGTATTTCACGTCTTTTACATATGCATTTTGACATACCTTTACCGACCATATACATACGTTTAAACGGCTTAGGAGGACTTTAAGATTCCATATGGTATTTAAATAATTATGAATTAACAATATTTTGAAACCAGTGTCAGCATTGACGATACATTGACACCGTTGTCAAAAGTGAGATGTTTAATTGAAGATTTCTTTTAATTTGACTTCTCGATCAGGCTAAAGTCAGTAGGTTACATCGTCTTATATTAAAAATATTTTTCTCTAAACATTCTACTATAACTGTACAAATTATAGAAATACATAGTTATTGTCCAATCAACATTGTAATTTTAACTCACATACATACATTACGTAATTAACTTTAGAATATGTTAACAGATATTTCACTCTATTTATGAACCTACTAAACGACTGCAATGAAGTGGAGATAACGGAGGGTCCCGGTCGATTGGACACTTTAAGGAAAGCGACGATTCAAGCGATGTCCAATTTACTCAGCGCTAACATTGATTCGGGGCTGATGCATAGTATTGGTGAGAATTACTTTGTGTTCATAGTTCTTTTGTTTAGATTATTTCTCCCTGCTGGATAAAGCAGCTGCTGCTGCTTTAAAGGGAAATTAATACCTTGATAATTTCCCTTATAAAAGATTTTATAGTAACTACTCCTTCCTTCAATACTTAGCGATTAAAAAGAGTGGCGGAAAGTTTCTTGCCAGTTCTTCTTACCCGATCTACGCCCTTGACTTGCGAACTGGTAGCAAATGTAAATTTACAATTAATTTAACTTCTTTCTGACAATTCATAAGTGTAGTTGTTTACCTACATAAATAAAGATATTTTGAGTTTGAGTTTTGCAGGTTGGCGATTATCATGGCTAGTTTAATTTTGGATGCCGCGCTTCTAAACAATGAGTTGGTGCTTTGACCTTGTCTTAGGTTTTTCAACCACGACGTCCGCGGCCAGGTCTAATTCTACCAGCCACATTGCCTTGTATGATTAGTTGGAGGAGCTCGTATTTTTTGGTTTTACGTAAAACGTGTGCGAAATACTCAAGTTTCCTTTTCTTAACCGTCATAAACACTACTTTGTTCTTCTACATTTTTTTAAGTATACGTCGATAAACCCAAATCTCAAACGCTTCCGCTTATAAAACATCGGCTAGTTTAATTAAGGAAAATCCCTGTCCGATTTATAAATGCTAAATATAAAATGGAATTTAAAATATATATTTAAGAAAATACATATTAAAGGTGTAAGGGCTACTTAATCTAGTTCTTAATTTAGGAAATTTAAAACCCCAATGATGACTTGATTCACTATAATTCACTTCACTGATTTTACATAAACTGTATAACTTCAAACTTGAACAAAGGAATTGCCCCTGCGCTTGTGTCACAACCTCTTTTATAATTTATTCCCTACTCAGACTCTACCATCCCACTTCGGGGAGATGTTCGAGTCAATTCGTAAACAACCGAACGAGTCAAATGAGTAACTATAGCACATGCGCACTGGTAGCAAAATTCATAAGAATATGTTTCATCAAAAATTTTTAGAATTTAATTAAATAAATATTAAAAGCTAACAAAGGTCTTTTGTATACGCACTTTTTGTCACTTATACTTTTTTTATTACTAAATTTAAGTAAAAAAAAAAACTAAATTTTAAGTTTGTCAAGCAGATTATATAATAGTATAAGCAGTATAACCTTCCCAACTTTTTCGTTACTCAGTCAGCTGGCTCTGCGATCCAAAACACATAGACACTTTATATCCTGCGCTAGTTGCTGGCTGGTACCTGCAGCAGATCACTATTTCTATCCAGCGATAGCTGAGTGGTACGGGGCTTTGGCCTATAAGTGAATTGAATACGTTAAAAATGATTGAACTAGCCATGTATTAGTAAACGTAAATAATTAATAAAATAATAATTTAATATATAATCTCTTTTTCCAGATCTTGGCTACCATCGCGACTTGCAGACACGAGCAGCGTTCATGGAAGTACTTACCAAGATACTCCAGCAGGGCACGGAGTTCGATACATTGGCGGAAACAGTATTGGCTGATAGATTTGAACAGTTGGTGCAGCTCGTCACTATGATATCAGATAAGGTAATCTGTCAAAAAGCTTTTGTAGGATTAACGCATTTTTGTAGACCATATAATTTAAAGAAAAATATATAATTTATTAATTATGGATAGTTTGAGAAGGTTTTAAAAACTATTTTAGTAACTAGAGAACCCATACAAATTATTCTTTTTCATTCTCTTAATACGGCTTTATAAATTTACAAAATGTTTCAGGGTGAACTACCAATAGCCATGGCGCTAGCCAGTGTCGTCAGTACGTCGCAAATGGATGAATTAGCCAAGGTGTTCGTAACTTTGTTTGACGCTAAACACCTCCTCGCGCCTTTGCTATGGAATATATTCTATCGGGAAGTTGAGGTAAGTAGTATTATTAGTGTTAAACTGTGCGTATACGCTAACAGTGGTGGTCTACTGCGTTTTCGATCTTTAAAAACCTGACGGACGACAAGAGACTTAGAGATTTTTTTAATGTAAAGACTTAAACGTAAAATATATTTTTTATTCGGTTATAAAATTTTAAAGTTTTCGACCGAGTTCAAGCATTCGACATCATATACCACATCTACAAGCCACTGACGGAAGTATTGCCTTAAATTGCTGCAAGTCGCCTTTTATTATTCTGTCATTTAACTTTCAAAAATGAAAATAGTGGTTAAGTGACCTATTAACATGCTCACGCTACCTACTTTCCTGTCCAATCCCTGCCCACTCCCTGCTACCATTCCTGCCAACATTCCTGCCATCTTCCCTGCCAAAATTCCTGCCAACTTCCCTGCCAAAATTCCTGCCAACATTCCTGCCAACTTCCCTGCCAAAATTCCTGCCAACATTCCTGCCAACTTCCCTGCCAAAATTCCTGACAACTTGACTGATAACTTGCCTACTTACTTCCCTGCTCACTTTCCTGCTAACTTCCTTTTGCACTTCACTGCCAACTTATCTGGTGACTTCCTTGCCAGATAAGTTGGCAGGGGCAATAAGTGTTATAGTTGTATTGCGACGTGATTTTGACAAACACTTTATAAATAGGCTATGGGAGCGTTACCGCGGATAAAGCAAATTTTCTTAAAAAACTATTTACATAGGAATATAAAAATAAACTATAGTTTATCGAACAATCAATTTGACTTTTAGGTATCGGATTGTATGCAAACACTCTTCCGAGGAAATTCTCTTGGCAGCAAGATTATGGCATTTTGCTTTAAGATATACGGACATACATACCTCCATAATTTATTGGAGCCTATCATTAGTTCATTGTTGAAACAGCCTGAGTTGAGTTTTGAAGTGGACCCAGCTAGGTAAGACTTAACTTATAGTAATACCGTTCGTTAGTTATTTAATGGATTCAAAAAAAGATGGTTTTGACCATTGTTTCTTTTAGGCTTCCAATCACGAATGCTAGAAGTTCGTAAGTTTGTGAAAGATAGTTCATAATTTCTCGAAATCAAAATGTCATATTTGATTTTTATCAGATACATATATGTCAACATTCAAGAACAGTCTATGTTTCATCAAAATCGCCTCAGTAGTTTTTAAGATATGGGTATCTATATACAGTACAAACTCTTTATAACGTTATTCGTTAAAACGAAAAACTGTCTTACATTTGTTTGGTCTAAGACAAAACCAATACATTATCACTCTCTTTATAACACAACATCCAGTCTCTATTACGAAGAAATATTTTCATATTTAAACATCAACAAGATGCTTAAGTGTAATTGTTTTTATAATCAGATTACAAAACTAAGCTATTGAGGTGCCGAAATTGTTCAGACACCTGAGGTCATAAACAGCCTTCTCGCCTTTGTTATTGTTAATTGAATCTCTGTTACTAAACGCGCCAATGTCTATTAAATATATATAAATTATTGTAATTGGTTACATTTGGTGCTTTTAATCTTCCTTCCCTATAACGAACGAATAAAAATGCTAATAAAGTGTTTGGGTAAATTACAGATTAGATCCAAGCGAAGATATAGACGTTAATCGAGCCAATTTAATAGAATTGACAAAAGAGGTTTTTGAACAAATCGTGAACTGTGCGGATATGTTCCCGCCACAACTTAGGAGCATGTGTCATTGTTTGTACCAGGTAGGATTGTTTTTTTTTTCACAAAAAGAAGGCGACTTTACATGAACTACAATCTAGCCTATACAATAATTATGGCTTAGTAATATTATGTTGACTTAATTTTCTACAATACTAGTGAATAGCTTTAAGGTAATGTTCATTAACAGTCTTAGTGTTGTAATGTTTTGACACTATGTTCATGTGTCCGAGATACCGCACTTGCACTTATATTCACTGCACTTAGGTTTTATAACTCAAAAGGTATCTTCAAAAGGCGCTCCAGATGTATCCTTGCTGACCACGACGATCAGACATGAGCTACCGACCGAAGACAGTAGAAATTTAAGTCAACCATTACTAAGCCATAATTATTGTATAGACTATTTTTTAAGTTTTTTTTTAAGATCATTTATAATTGGACAATTAACACCAATTGACCTAGTCCCATGCTAAGCTGGTGAAGCTTGTGTTATGGGTACTAGGCAACGGATATACATACATATTATAGATAGATAATCATATAAATACATATTTAAACACCCAAGACCTAAGCACAACACCAAATGCTCATTACATCGATGTTTGTCTCAACCGGGGAATGAACCCAGGACCCATGGATTTGCAGTCAGGGGTACTAACCACTAGACCAATAGACTAGATTGTAAAGTCGCAGTATTTTTTGGTAATCTTTATTGTAAGACAAAAATGACATAGAACCATTTATGTTTTAACAGGTTCTAAATAAGCGATTCTCACAATTCCCCCACACGAGTGTCGGTGCCGTCGGTACTGTTCTGTTCCTGAGATTTATCAACCCCGCTATTGGTAAGACAATACAATTTTTATTTATTTATATTATCACGCTATTCTAATGTTTAGGCTACCAACTTCTTGGCACTACGGGCCTAGTGAGAAGACTGTAACTAAACCATTTGAACTAGTGAATTAGTGTTAGTGCACTTAAATGCTAAGTGTACACAAGAACAGTGTTTTCTTAATTGAGTCTGAAAGTAGTGTTGGACACTTTCTTATGTTAAAAATTTAAAGTAAATTAGGTGAGACTTAAATTACTTATTACACTTAAGAAGACTTAAGAAGTTAGGCTAGATCGTAATTTTCTATGATGTCTTAGTAAAGACACATGTATTTGCGTGTTGTTCCCACGAAAATGTAACCTATTTCACCATGCCTCCTGCTGATAGAGGAAAAATCTTTGTTTTTAATTTTTTTTATTATTATTTATTTCTTAAGCTGTCATGTGGAACAACCTAACAAACGTTGGGGAATACAAAAAACTTGGCGATTAAAAAGAGTGGCGGAGAGTTTATTGCCAGTTCTTCTCTTCCGTTCTACGCCCTAGATGTGAGAACTGGCAGTAGATGTAAATTTTTGCATATAATGTACATTTCTTTTTTGACGTTCATAAGTGTACATTGTGTTACCTATATGAATAAATGATTTTTGACTTTTGACTTGACTTAAAATAGTATATTTCATTACGAGTGCGGAAAGCTTGTCATTGCAAAGAGTTCCGACAAATGTCTACCCGAGCCGAGGCGCAGCCGAAGGTGAGGGTTGACAGTCGGAACAAGTTGCAATGATGGTTCCGCACGTGTACTGAACGACTATTTTTAATACAGTTGCGAAAAAATTAAGCGATTTAATAAAATATTAAAACACAATAACCTCAACTAACTAATCAGTTATTTCTTATAAAAGGTATAATTCACATATTCATCGAAATTACAGTTTTTTTACTTACTGGGGAAGTTTTAGGTTGCATATTTACTGTTTGAGACAAACTATTATTAATTTCGTATGATTGACAGACAAACTATTATTTAATATATAATATAACAAACAACTAAACGTGCAAAGAACATTTTTGGAAAATGGCGCCAACCGTAAAAGAATATAAGCAGATTTTTTTTTTCTTCACCCATTCTGGGTAGGCAAAGGGAACTATGCCCATACAGCCAAGTCTTCAGTACAATTTTTTATTGATATGAAATGAAATTTAAGGAGATGAAATGAAATCTAACCTAACTCATTGAATCAAATCATTAAATCTTATATTGAAGCAGTAGCTTCTTTTTAGAAATATTTGCATGAATCATAAAAATTTCTATGATTTTTTTTTAGTAAAAACTTCGTGGTTGGTTTTTTCTTTTAAAAAGCACGAGTGTGTAATAGCCCACATCCCGAACGCTATACGTCCCTGCAATACGCCACTTTTTGAGCAACTGTATTAAAAAAAATATTATCACGCTTTTTTCCCGAAAGGTTGGGCAGACACCAGCTACGATCTTAACATACCTCTCTCGCTTCCACTTTCATGACATTCACCATGCATGCTCGTTGGTTATGGGTTTTAACTGGTACCTTCTCTAGTACCTCCTGGATTTGATTCAGGTTCGACAAGACCTACCCAGCCCGATTTCTCGACCCACGATTGCTTTGTATATCCTACTTGCCGCTTTCCATTCATCCGTTCTCCTTGGCCAAACCACGTAATTTTCCCATTCCTATCCTTGTCTTCCCCTTTTAACCCACATTTCTCATGTTTCTCTCGCTCTTCTTTTAAAAACAAAATTTCCTTTTCTTCCTTAAAAATGCTAATACAAAAAATATTCTTACGGAGTAAAAATAGTTCAAAAATAAATTTGTGTTATGTAGAAATCATAAAGTTAAATACAATTTACATGACGTCAAAAAGAAGAGACTGGCTGGCCCACAACACGGAATCCTAGTGTGGGGGCCAGTGCACTTTACTCAATCTAAATATCAAGTATATTGTGTATAATAAAGCTTTTTCTTTTCATTCTTAAATATTTTTCCGCTTGACAGTATCAAGAATTATTTGTCATATTTTTGGCGATGAGTACAATACGTTTATAATTTGACGTAATTTTAGTATCACCTCAAGAAATGGGCATAGTCTTTCGCCCCATACCTTTGCAAATCAAGCGAGGACTGATGCTAATGTCCAAAATACTGCAGAATATTGCGAATCACGTGGAATTCTCAAAGGAACAACATATGTTGCCATTTAACGATTTCCTAAGAGCACACTTCGAGACGGGACGCAAGTGAGTATTATACATATGCTATCATTATTAGATTTGGTTTTATTCTATTATATCTAGCATGTGTAAGGCACGTAACGTAAGCCGGTATTAATTTCAAAAACTTTATTAACAAACGCGTTTTAATCCAAAGTTTTTTTAGTATCTATTTTTTTATTCACAAAAATATATACACTATCCTTACTAAAAATATATACTAATCCAATACGATAATATCTAAAAAAAATATAATTAATAAAATATATATTTCACCGGAATATAACAATATCCGAAAGTTCATAAACTTTCGTAGGATTCTAAACGAAAAGGATCTATTTTCTATTCTATCGAATTAATAATATTCTATCAATTATATTTTGGTAGTAAAAAATATTGTCATTACCCAATGCCCTGAACTTAAAAAAAACTATGTACTGATAAGTTTAGTTTTTTTAATTACATGGATTTATATTTACTTTATAAATGCAAACTTGGAACAATCGATTTTTTTAGAACACGACTATTTGTAAATCAATTCATCAGCTAACGATTCGAATCGATTTAAAAAGCGATACTTTTCGGGAAGAATCGCCATCCCTAATATGTGCTTCAGACTGGCTCCCATGATATTGCAAATAGCCTTCGCCGTTGCACATAACCCCTGGGTACAAAGAAACCGAGTTCTTGGATAACACTTGGGTTGCTATAAAGAACCTGTTGAAGTAGAACGCAGTTATCCTTAGACTTAATTATTAGACAAATAAATAATATCAACAAATATAAGATATTTTGAGTACTTGAAGCAATATATTATATCATATAGATAAGCATTAAACAACAAAGGACCCAGTATAGACCCTTGAGGTACACCACATTTATAAATGTTCTCTTATGTCCACCCGTTACTACTGCCTGCCTTCTATTAGTTACATATGATTTTATCCATCTATATAGATCTCCACGGATTCCTAGCGCTAATAGTAGGAAAAACGACATGATTGTCCCGATCGAAAGCTTTCTCGAAGTCCGTATAGATCATTTATAGACAAACAGAGATATATGTTTGGCAAAGTTTTCCCTTAACAAGCAAGATATTATTGTCACGCAATAAATAAATTGAATTTTACAGATTTTTCATACAAATAGCCTCCGACTGTGAGAGCGTAGAGCAAGCGGCTCATAGTTTATCGTTTATAAGTGACGCGAATGTGTTAGCGTTACATAGGTTATTGTGGAACCACCAAGAGAGGATTGGAGATTATTTGTCCAGTAGCAGAGATCATAAGGCGGTTGGACGGCGGCCGTTTGATAAGGTATGTTATCTTTCAAGTTCCACCGAACCTTAGACCCTGACCTAACAGAATAACTACTGATACTAAACCAATTTTAAAAAAAAAAAAACATTGTTAAGTGCCAATGCTTTTTTTTAATATGTGATACCTAATCCGCTGTTTTGCTAGTGTTTTTTTGCTTAAATTGTTAAGCAAAAAAATACCAGTAAAATCTAAAGTTGGAAATGTGTTTTTATTTTACTATTTTTTTTTCTTTGTAAGATTTATGTAATGTAATATACTGTAGATATAGCATTATGTATAGTGTGGTAAAATTTAATAAATAAACAAAAAGTCTTTTAAAAAACTTAGTAAATTAATGTAAAAATTTTTTTATGTGAAGGGTTTTTCAACAAGAACTTTGTTTTCTAAAACAAAATAAAACAAAGAATTTAGAGGAAAATGAATAAAATTTTTATTGTATTACAAAGAGAAAAGTTTGGCAATTATGAATGAAAAATGATATCTGGCAAATGTCCACCACGACCACGCTGACAGATGTTGATTCTTTCATCAAAATTTTTAATCACTTTTTGGCAAAATGGAGGGTCTATTTCGTTAATGACATCACGGATTTTGAGTTTTAAGGCTGCAATCGATTCGATTGGCTCCGTATAGACTCTGTCTTTAACATAGCCCCACAAAAAATAATCCAGTGGTGATAAATCACACGATCTGGCTGGCCACTTAACAGCTGAATTTCGCGAAATTATGCGCTCGGGAAATTTGGTTTGCAATAAATTGATCGTTTCATTGGCTGTGTGACATGTGGCACCGTCCTGTTGAAACCACATTTCAGTGATATCCATGTCATCAATAATAGGCCAAAATTTAGTGGTTAACATCTCGCGATACCGTGATCCATTGACTGTTACCGCATTTCCAGCCTCATCTTCGAAAAAAAACGGCCCAATCACGCCTCCAGACCACATAGTGCACCACACAGTAACACGTTGAGTATGCAAAGCCTTCTCAATAATTGCTTTAGGATTTTCAGAAGCCCAAATGCGACAATTTTGCTTGTTGACGTACCCTGACAAATGAAAATGGGCTTCGTCTGAAAAAATGATTTTTTCAGAAAAACCAGCAGGTTGTTCCTGAATGAACTGAGCGAATCTGCGGCGATTTGAATGGTCGATCAGCTTTAATTCCTGCACCAGTTGAATCTTGTAAGGCTTCAAAGCCAAATCCTTTCGCAAAATTCGCCATGTTGTGCTTTTGGATAACCCCAATTGTTGAGAACGTCGTGAAATTGACAAATTTTGATCTTCTTCAACACTGTGGCTCACGGCGGCGATGTTTTCTGTTGAACGACCCGGTCGAACACGTGTTGGTGTTGGCACATTTTGTACCGAGCCTGTCGACTCAAATTTCGCGACCAAATTCTTAACAGCGGTCTCAGAAGGACGATTATGCTGGCCGAAAATATCACGAATTTTACGAAATGTAACTTTAACAGAACCACCATTTTTATAGTGGATTTGAATTATTTTAATGCGATTTTCGAGCGAAATTGAATTCATTGTAATAATTGCCAAAGCACCTGCTACGAATACCGCCAAAAACTAAATGTCAAAACTATCACGTTCTCGGTGTTGCCACAATTGAAAAACAAACTTCTTGTTGAAATACCCTTTATAATAAAATGAATATACCGACTTAATATAAATTATAATTGAATACTCTGAATACTGCTTACAGATGGCGACACTGCTAGCTTATTTGGGTCCGCCGGAACATAAACCTGTTGAATCGTAAGTGTTTGCTAGAAAATCTGAGATTTTATATGCTTCAAAAAGAAAATAAAGAATCTTATAGCTAAAAGCGATAAAGTATTTTATGGCGAACAAATCTTTCACTTTTTAGTCTATTCATAAGTTTATTGTTGTTTATTCCAGCACATCAAGTCTTCTTTTCTCTTCCTACGCTCGCTGGTCTTCAATTGATATGTCTTCCACCAACTTCGAAGAGTTTATTGTGAAACATAACATGCACCAAAAAGAAGAGTTCAAAAGTATCAAAAGTTTGAATATCTTCTACCAAGCCGGTACCAGCAAATTAGGCAATCCAGTCTTCTATTTTATATCTAGAAGATACAAGTAATTAATTATATATTTTAATTAGTTATACCCCGTGGTTCTCGCGATAATTTGTTGGTAGCGTATAATCCTGTTCTTAATAAATTGTTTATTTAACATCAAATAAACAAAGATTTAGACTTCACTTAGCTTAATTGAAATGATGAGTTTTCTGTTATCCAAAATTATTTTACTGCGTGGATCGTCCTCGGTGCTAATGTCGCCTCGTTAAACTTTGCAAACCAATTTTTTACCGGTTTTCCTGGTGCAGAGTCCGAATAATGTTTATCTAGCCAAGCCCTGGCTTTAATAGTGTTTTTAATTTCGTCAAAAAGCAATGCTGTAGAACACGAATTCCTTCTATCCATTTTATTATACAAACAAAAGTTCCTTCACTCAAAATCTCACATACTCAAATTTATACGCGTGTCTTTTGAAGGTTAGGGCTAACTAAAAATCATATTACAGTGTCAACTCTATATAACGACACTCAAAGGAACTGTGCCTATTTTGACGTTACAAGGAGTTGCCGTTAAATAGTAAGATTTCGTATTTGAACGCTATAGATTTCTCTGTTATTTTTGTACTGTATCAGTAGTTAGGTTGTATTGTTTTACTAATTCATATCTTGGGATATTGAGGTATCATGCGCAGTATCTATTTTATGTTATACATTAATAGATATATAAATAAATAAACAAAACAGATCACACAACAATTTTGGTGAATTTAACAGACAGACTAAAGAAAAAAGTCACTAAATAATTAAAAAGATATATATAGCCTGTATTCCAGTACTATAAGAAGGATTACATTAAGTGTATGTTATCATATTAAATATTAGTACATGACCTTCGATGGAGTGAAGGGCACCTCCAAATCCTTCCATTTGTCTCTACTTCGCTACTATTTTCCAATCTTTCTCCGCTATCTCATTTATCTAAAAGGTATATGAATATTAAAAACTATTACATACGAAGAACAAGAAGGTAATGATTAAATATACAATTAAAATATTATTTCGCCAGGATCGGAGAAGTGAACGCGGATCTTCTGATCTACCACGTGATTTTGACCCTGAAGCGGTTCTGCCAACAACCCTTCGAGCTGATCATCGACTTCACTCACACCAACTCCGATAACAGGTTCAGGTTTGTATGTTAACGGAGATTAGTGTCTAACCAATAGTTTGTTTGATCTGGAGACTGCTTCTGCAGACGTTTTTGTCTGATTTGGGGGGGGGGGGGGGGATATAATAAGCCCTCCGGGATTGATTGTAACAAATAAAAATAAACACTATATAAAATCGGGGTTTTCAAAATCGGTTACAAAGAAAATGCATTTGATCAAATAGAGTTTAAAAAGAATATTTATAAAAACGTAGGCTTGTAACTAACTAGCTTGATATTAGTATATTGATGTGAGGGTAGACCGATTCGTTACGTAACGCGTTAGGGCGCCAGTCTGTCTAGGTTTCCTTTCTCACGCATACGGCAGCGGTAGGCAGGCTCTTCCTCTCTCACTCTAACCCGCAGAGCTAGCCGTATTTCGGGCAGACGCTTTCTCCTCTCTCTACTCAGTGTCTAGTGTGCGTTTACTGGTGACAGTGAGCATATAACCTCATTATCGCCGTTTTTGAAAGTGATTATAAAAAATCTGATAAATGAAGCAAAAAATTATTCTCAAATCATTACAGAATTAAATAGTTCAACTTAGATTAGTTTAAATTATCTCTTTTGTCGGTCGTCCCAAAACGGACACATTTTTTTATTGATTACAAAGTAAATTCTAGTTGTATATTATTGTTTCATTCAAGTTTTTTTAGGAAGATTCGTTTTCGTACTACTTTGGTTCGTATTTCAAGAAACTACCTTATTTTGTATGTATGAAGTAACTTATTTTCTTCTAACCCATACAATATTTCAGAACGGATTTCCTCCAAAAGTGGTTTACAGTGCTCCCAGAAGTAGCCTACACGAATATACAGGCGTGCTATATATACAACTGCAACAGCTGGGTTCGGGAGTATACCAAGTTCCATGAAACTATTTTGGCGCCGCTTAGGGTAAGACATTTTTTAAAAAATACCCAACTTTCGTACTGTGTCCAACTCAGTGGCTCTTACTTGAAATGATCTAAAAATTTTACGTTTGAATATTTAAATATATCGAGAGTTATTTGATACAGCAATTTTATATTATTTTATTACTAGCGGCCCGTCCCGCATTCGCACGGGGGGACATTTATTTTTTAAACATATCGATATTAATATGTTCTTTAATATTGTGGAACATTTTGTTTGTTCTATCATCAATAGTTTTCGCAGCGCATGCGATGAAAGATATTTTATAGGCATTTTTTACACCTTGGGTAACATTATTGTAGTTTTAGTAGGGATCCTTATTTTTTTCTTACAATTAAAATAACCTATATTAAGAATGCAAGAATTTTTAAAATCGGTCTAGTACTTTTTGAGCCATTTCGTTACAAACATACTTACATACAAATCTTTCCTCTTTATAATATTATTATTAGTATAGATTTTGCGGGTAGGAACTATATATTAATTAGGTCCTTACATATGAAATTGGCGTTTTGTATGGGAGGAACAAAAAGTCGAATATTTTTAAATATAATATATATAATTAATCAAAGTATGAACCATTGTTTTCTATCTCATAGGTAGTTCATTTTTGTCATCTCATAGGTAGTTCATTGATCCCTTTACTAAAAAAAACCAGTCGGACGGGAATCAATAAAATCTGTAAAGCGATTTGGACAATTTTTTGGAAAATTTTTCCCTTGTAAGAAGTTGCCCAAATTTTGAAAAAAATGGTAATCTGTTGGAGCAAGGTCCGGGGAGTACGGAGGATGTCTTAGACATTCCAATTGAAGCTCTCGTAATTTGGTAGCCGTCTGTTGTGCAGTGTGTGGTCTAGCGTTGTCTTGAAGTAAGCTTCTCCATCATGGTTTGCAATTGCTGACAATAGACATCAGCCGTAAAAGTCTGGCCAGATTTGAGAAAACTGCAATTAACAATACCGTCACTAGTCCACTAAACGCTTACAAGTAACTTTTTTGGGGTTAATTTTCGCTTGGGGCAGGATTTGGCTGGCTGGCTCCATTTTTACCACAGGTAATGATTCGGTTTAAAATACCTTCATTATTGTGCCGGTTCAGTAATGTAACGCAGCAGTCGACGCGCGTTTGCCGGTTTGCTTCAGTCAATTCGTTAGGTACCCATCTATCAAGCTTTTTAATCTTCTCAATTTGCTTCAAGTGAATTAAAACAGTTTTATCACTAACATCACAGCCTGCAGCCAACTCGGACGTGGTTTGCGATGGATCCGCTTCCACAATAGCCTTCAATACTTCATTATCAACTTGGGTCTCAGGCCGTCCACGGGGATTGTTCTGCAGGGCGAAATTTCCAGAACGAAAACGTTGGAACCAAAAACGAACTGTGTTTTCTTTTGCAACATAACCGCCATACACATCATTCCCCTTCAAATCGTTTCCGCACTAGTGCCACGGCGGAACTCGTATTCGTAAATAATGCGATACTTTAAGTTTTCCATTTTGTAAAATGAGTGACGCAAACAGAAAAAAACAAATGAGTGACGATCATCGAAGCACAAATACATGAGTAAATAGCTGTACAAATTTGAATTTGGAATTCCTTACCAAAGAGGAGAACATCGTGATTAAAGTGGCCAGTACGAAATACGCCAATTTCATATGTAAGGACCTAATATAAATAACACTCGGAGTCGCCGGTATTTATTTTAATAATTAATAAAAATGTAGAAACGGCTGGAGGGCTACGTAAAGGATAGGTTTCTTCATGGGTATCAAATGTCTAACAACCCACAACCCATTACTATTACTTAGAATTCATTTATTTCAGGGTAATCGAAAACTTTTATTCATAGACAACCACGCTCGTCTATGCGACTACATTGACTCGGAACAGCAAAAACTTCCCGGAGCGACTTTGGCCCTTGAGGAGGACCTCAAAGTGTTTAATAATGCCCTCAAGCTATCGCATAAGGACACTAAAGTCGCTATTAAGGTATGGAAATCTTCCCGCATTTCAGACAAAATCTTATAAGGTTAATGGACATAGACATAGACATAGACATAACATTTATTACAAACAAAAAACACACACATAAACACACAAAATAACAATACTTAAAGAAAACATAAAATAAAACAGAATAAAATTTAAAATTTTCTTTTGCCATTCGGTTCGCTTCCAGTGTGCAATGCGTGTGTGCTGTGGTTGTAATTGGCCCTGGCTCAGCATTATGCTGAGGAGCAAAAAGTTCCACAGCGCTGGTCATTCTGCCAGAGACCATAGCAGCTAGTTTGCGCCCCTTATAAAATAAAATAAATAATTATAATACCAAGTAGAAAAATAATAATAATAATATTAGAGTTAGAAGTGTGAGTAAATTGTGTGTAACGGTGTATAATAAATAGATTTAAATTAAAAGTTAAAAATAAGAATAAACGTAAATAAGTAGATATTTGTTTGTTTTAATAATAATCTTTTCAAGAGAAACCAAGAGTTGTATGGTTAACTTTTTAATTTTTATACATTTATTTAACTCTCTATGGAATGCAACTCATCATTATATTATTTATTTCGTAATCCTTCAGCTAACATAAATTATATATAATATATAACAGTTACACTGAATATATAGTCAGTGATGGAATACATAATACATTTAACAAAAAAATAAAAATTATTCAATACATTTAACTAAGTGGTACCTAATTTGGCTGTGTTGTGTGATGGTGTAAAAGTGAGGGTAAGTACGTGAAGGTGTGTATGTGGGGTGTGCTCATGATGCAGGTGATTTTGCCCTATGGATAATCTTAATACCTACTCCTTTTAACCATATTCCGCGATAGCTTAAACAAGTCAAGGCTGAAATATTGGTAGTTGTATGTCCGGTAGACTAACTATCCAAAAAACTCAGTTGATGTGAGGAACAAACAACGATTGTGACGATGTGAAACAAAGCACGAAAGCCTAGTAGGCAGGGACAAGGAAGATATTTGTAACCCATATTCATACATACAATCGCCGTCTTAACTGAAATAATCATGTATCTCATCTCAGAGTAAACTCGATTTGATAGTATACATATTATTAATTCCACATAATATTTATTATCTTAAAATTCTCATATTTACATTTTTAATTTTTTTATACAAACTTTATCGACACTCGCACGTAAGCACTAAACAGGTCTTGCTTGTTCGCTCGTATGTGTGCGTGTACGCAACCTGGGAGTAGTACGTGCGCCAGTGCCCTTTGTGACTTATTGTTGGATGCCCATATGCATAGCTTTATATATTATTTCGTAATCCTTAAAACATTTAATTAATTAATTTGAAAATGGTGGTTATTATATCAAAATATATTCTAGGTTGGACCCACAGCTTTGCAAATAACATCAGTGGAGAAGACCAAGGTGTTAGGATTTCCAGTGTTATTGAATGATGTGTACTATGCGTCAGAAATTGATGAGGTAAGTTTACATTAATTTATTTATAAGATTTACGTATATCATGGAGGCTGTAGTCTAGCGGTAATTTTGTAATTTACTAAAATTACACGTCCTTCGCTGTGTCAGCACATATTACCCCGTAGATTCTAATTTTATATATTATATCTTTGCAGTCAAATTCCTAACGGTTGGTTTAGCTATAATGTTTTTTTTTTTAAATTAAATTAGTTTTAAATATTTTTTTTTGGATGTGGTTATAGCTATTTATAAAATAAAATATTTTTACAAACAACTTATTTGTATGTGTGAAATGTCACTTGTGTGGTGTGTCAAAGCTTTTTTATAATATATTTTTTTGGATGTTAAAAGTTTTGTTTTAAGTATTTTTATTTTACGTTGGTTGGAAGTAACTGCCTTTGAGGACAGCTCTTCTCTTTACAGTCCGTTTTATTAAAAGGAGGCATTAAATTTAATGTATTTTGGTACATTGACATTCCTCTGTTATTCAACTCAAGACTATGGGTTAGTGGTATCTTTAATATTTAAATATTTTCTATAAACAATTTTAGGTATGCCTGGTGGATGATAACCAATTCTCGTTATCAATAGTTAACGAAGCCACTCCCCTCAGCTTCATACACAACGATTGTGATAATATCGTACAGTCCATCATTCATATACGGAATAGATGGGAGCTTAGTCAACCGGTGAGTCAAAAATATTAGTTTCTTCCTATACTCTGATTGTTAATTCCGTAGATTTCTGACGTTTCAAAAGTGTTGCTACTAAAAAAGTTCTCCTCCAAAAAAGGGACAAATTTGACCCATTTGAAGGAAATAAAAAATAAAATGCGACGTATTTATCAGGTTCTATCTACATAAAGGTAAATCTAAATATTTACTTACTCAAGTGATACAAAAGTAACAAATACTTCAATATCACGAACAATATATTGAATTAACTTTAATTACTTTATTTTATTCTTTAGCTGCCTACTAATTCCAGGTATAACAAATCAATTTAAAAAATAATATGTTATCTTTACTTTTGCGTTTTTTTTTTACTGTTAGTGATGAAAAGGGACGTAATTATCACTCGCCGTAAAACCTGTCTGGCCAAAAGGTTTGCCATCTGTCATGTTAAAAAATGATAAATGTCAGAATTCTACGGAATTAAAAATCAAAATAAGTTAAAAAATGCAATGACACTGATGTATTTAATATGAATTTTAAAAATATTTTTGCACAGTGCGCAGCAAAAACTGCCTTAAAAAAAATACTCAGTTGTGGAACGACGGACGTCGAGGTGATACGGGTGAAATTTTCTGCCTTGACGTCCGATGATTAAATTTAAATGTCTGAAATATCAATAAAACTATGTGATCATCTATTTCTCATTACGTTTCCAGCAAGATTCGGTGACGGTACATCAGAAAATACGGCCCAAAGATGTGCCTGGGACCTTATTAAATATGGCCTTGTTGAACTTAGGGTCATGTGATCCGAACCTACGCACTGCTGCGTACAATCAGCTGTGTGCGTTGACCGCAACATTTCATCTTAAAATCGAGGGACAGTTGTTGGAGACATCAGGTACATTTCTTTTATAGACACAATTTAACTTTACAATCTAGCTTAACTTAAGACTAATTTAAGTTAATTTAGTTACTTAAAAATGTCATGTGGAAGACACACATGGTGTAATGGTTGCCTTAGAAACATTTTGTAAACAAAAACTTGGCGATTAAAAAGAGTGGCAAGTCAAGTCAAGTCAAATCGTTTATTTCAATTAGACCATCTAAAATGGCACTTTTGAACGTCAAAAAAAAATATATAAAGATGATTCTAGTTGCCCCTTCCAAAAGGTAGTTTCGTGTGGAGAAGAATGGGCAAGAAACTCCACACTTACTCTTTTAAACTAGGTTTACAATATTTTGTTACATTTGTTAAATAATTATATGTGAAGACAATGTACTCTTAGAATAAACTACTATACTAAAAAAGTTAGTATACATGTTCCTCACATATTTACAAATATCGAAACCGTAGAATATTAACATTAAAGAGTAATAAAAATATTAAAAAAAAACACAACAAAACAGTGTGTGAGATACAAAAAAAAATAATAATAATAATTACATTTGTAGCATTATATAGATTAAAAAATAATAATAATAATAAGCAAAAAATCAGCAACCAATTTGATTTTGTCCAGGCTATAGAGCCAATCATAGGATTGTCCTATGGAGCAGGACCAGCATGTTTCCAAGCATTCTTATCTTGAATATAATCATCTAATTTGTAATATGCTTGTTTACAAAGTGTACTTTTAATAAAACATTTAAATTTTCGTTCATTTAGTTTTAAAATGTCACAAGGTATTTTATTGTAACATTTCACACAGTACCCCATAAATGAATTTTGAACTTTGGCTAATCTGAAAGATGGTTGAGCTATTTTATCTTTATTTCTAGTACTAAAATTATGTCTTTCATTTATTTTACTAAAAAGATGTAGATTCTTTCTTACATACATAATATTTTCATAAATGAATTGGCAAGGTACTGTCATAATATTAATCTTTTTAAATAGTTCCCTGAGAGATTCGCAACGACGTAGATTATAAATGGCTCTGACCGCTCTCTTTTGCAAAATAAAAATGGATTCTATGTCAGCAGCCCGACCCCACAGTAAAATGCCGTAAGACATTATGCTGTGAAAGTAGCTAAAATAGACCAAACGCGCAGTTTCTACATTGGTTAAATATCTTATCTTTCTAACCGCATAAACGGCTGAGCTCAGCCGCCCTGCTAGAGATGCGATATGAGGTCCCCATTGTAACTTCTCGTCTAGCGTGATGCCTAGGAAAACCGTTTGATTAATAAATTCCAGTTTTCCTTCATTCAACATTATGTCACATTCCTTACTTTTAACATTTGGCAACGTAAATCTAATACATTTAGTTTTTTTATCATTCAGTGCCAAATTGTTTACCGTAAACCAATTTTGGACCCGAAGAATAGAGTTATTCACGTCGTCACGATTTTGTGACCGTCGATCTACTTTAAAAATCAATGATGTGTCATCTGCAAATAACACCATCTTCGGTTTATTCTGTACTAATTGGGGTAAATCATTTATGTATACTAAAAAGAGGAATGGACCCAATATTGAACCTTGAGGAACGCCCATTGTAATTTCAGACCCTAACGAGTTTATGCCGTTAACCTGAACTTTAACCTGTCTGTTTTTCAAGTAAGATCTTAGTAAGTCCAGAGCTGAGTGGCGGAGAGTTTATTTCCAGTTTTTCTCGTCCGTTCTACGCCCTTGATTTGGGAACTGTCAGTAAATGTAAAATTAGAAGCATTTCATGTATATTTCTTATGAATAAATGGTTTTGAATTTTAAGTCGAACCTAATTTACTAAAAAGGAAATTTAACATATGTTTTTTATTCACTTACTTACTGTTTATCACAAGAAATTGTATTCATTATAAGATATGGTAGTGTTTTGTGATTTTAACGAGAACATTTGATCTTTTGAAGTTTATTTTCTGTTAAAAACAATTGGCGGCAGGCATTTCCTTCTATGGAAAAGCAATGAATACGAATTAGTTTAATTTGGCAATTTTTAGTTATGTCTATAATTTTCAATACATATTTCAATCGGTTAAAAAGGTCTACGTTTTATTAATCATAATGTCTTAAGACTTAATTCTTATATTTTTTAGGATTATGTATACCATCAAATAACACAATCTTTATTAAGTCTGTGAGTGAGAAATTAGCACATAATGAGCCTCATTTGACGCTGGAGTTCCTAGAAGAGTGTATTCAGGTATAATAATCATTTATTATCATTCAAAATAATATCGTTCTTTTAATAAAATTTGAAAAATGATTGAGAAAAAAAACAAAAAGTCCTCTAAAATAATTAGATTACAGAAAGCAACATGTGTGATAATAAATAATAAATCAATTATTATATATTAAAAGTGATTTTTTTAGGGATTCCGTGGCTCGACAATAGAACTGAAGCATTTATGTCTGGAGTATATGACCCCATGGCTCGCTAATTTAGTCAAGTATGTGTTATCTTTTATCTATCTATCTCTATATATAAAAAAATTATCGTGTAACAATGTTCGTTCCCATATTCCTCCGAAACGGCTCGACCGATGCTTATGAAATTTTTTATACATATTCAGTAAATCTGAGAATTGGCTACTGTCGATATTTCAAACTCCTAAGTGATAACAGGTTTAATTTTTTCGTCAAAATTTTTGTTTTTACTTTTTTATGTTACATCATACAAAAACACATACAACCCTTAATTTTCATCTACCATCTGCGATCAACCCCTATTTTTTATTTGTTAGTTAAGAACTTATAACTTAAACTCTGAGGTTTATATAGAGAAAAATCACAGAAAAACCTATAAGTTTTCATTCCGGAAAACCAAACAGTCTCTAGTAGCATAGCGAAATGTTCCATGTTGGTATCTACCAAAAAGGTAGACTAAGTAAAATCACATAAAGGAGAAACGAAGTCCGCGGGGGCAGCTAGTTTTTGAAGTGAAACTTCTTTATCTGGGTTGGAAAAAAATTTAGTGTAACATTTTTCGGTTACGCGTCACACGTTTCGACTACGCGTCACATTTGACCGTTACGCGCGTCTTTTTCTCGTCCCTACCACGGTTGATTCGAAGAGATTCTAAACCATTAATAACAAAAATTTATAATAACTATAATAATGATACTAAAAATTATATTACAATTTATGAAATTCTGTAATAATCTTAGTGGTAATAAGGTAAAATGAAATAATTGTATTATTTGTATTCAAGTCTGTGATATTAAAAGCCTTTTGTTAAACTTTATCTAATTTAACTTTACCAATTTCTGTAAAGTTGCATATAGATAATTTTTCGAAAAATAAGGTCATAAATAAGTTTCACTTCTAACGTGTGTACACTAGTACACGCAAATTTTTTTTTTATATATTTTTAAGTTGAATAAAATTTTGTATATACTATGTATTAATGTTTCGATATTCCAGATTCTGCAAACCCACTGAAGAGTCGAGACGTCAGAAGCAAGTGGCCCAAATTTTGGAAAAATTGATAGAACTAACAATAGAAGAAACTGAAATGTATCCATCTGTTCAGGCGAAAATATGGGGGTCAATTGGACATGTGCCAGAACTTATAGATATGGTCCTGGATAGTTTTATACAGAGGAGTGTGGACTCAGGTAATTCGTTGGTGTCTGTAAACTTAACTTAGAAATTTTGTATTGTTAAAAAAAATTACAGACTTATATAACATACCACAACACATAATTTTACGTGAAGCATAAAGTAGATTGTTGTGTTTTTATTGATAATTTAAAAAAAATTATTTACATTACAGTAAATTACAGTTTATGAATAGTTATTATAAATTAATAATAAAATATAAACATAATTCTGTATATATAGTTATTGTTTAATCAAAAATTAGCTCTAATCTAAAAAAAAATCATGATCAGGACCTGATAGAGAAATCTGAGGTTTGTAACCAAGGGTTATAGCGACGTTTTTTTTTTTTTGGTATTTAAACAAGTATATAATTTACTTTTAATATGTTTCTAAGAAAATTGGTACTTGTAGGATTGGTGTACTCAGTTTCCGCACTTAGACACATTGTTCCGTTGTACGTTAAGTCCTGGCAAATTTAGCCAGCCCAGCTCCTTCCAGAAGCACAGAAGCCTTCACGGAGCGACCTCACTGTTCCGAGGATTGTGTAGTCACAGCCTCGCATTCCAGGTCTACGTGGGTGACTGATTCCTCTGCGTAGGATCTATAATAACAATTCTTACTTGATATAATCCAGGTCTTGGATCACCCATGATAGAGATAATGGCAGACACAGCTGTCGCGTTGGCCTCCGCCAATGTTCAGCTCGTCTCAAAGAAAGTTATTGGGAGAATGTGTAGGGTGAGTTAAATGTGTAAAACTTATCAAGATACATTTTTTTTGTTTTTTATTTTATTTTTTATACTTTCTGCAGGCTTTAACGAAACTACCAAATAATATATTGGGTCCAATCACTCCAGCTACTGTAAGTTTGTTTTTTTAGTTATTTTTTTTTTCTTGATTAACTATTTTCTTGTACAGTTTTCTATAAATGTTCTACAAAATATTGTTAATTATTACTATTACGTAATTACGTGAGAAAAAATTTTCTAAATATTGAGGCTTCAGGAATTTACAGATTAAGTTTAAGCATAGAAGCACTCTTTTGTACACTCTTCTATTTTACCTTAATCAAAATTTGAAAAGGAGACTCCTATTAAAAGAGATGTTTAGTAATTTTAAATATAGTATTCATTTGTTCCTTTGCCAAAATATACGTGATGAAATATTAAAATCTTCCCCAGGTCGTAGACAAAACATGTCATTCGCCGACTGCAATGTTGGAACAGCACATGATGTGGGACGATATTGCAATCCTAGCGAGATATTTGGTTAGTATTTTTTGTAAGAAGAAACCTTTAAGGAATTGGGCCCACTGCTTTTCCCAGTGGTTCCATCGAATGCGACGATGTGTAGAGAGGAACGGAGATTACTTCAAAAAACAATAAAAGTATTGGCTTCCTACATTAAGCGGTTTTTCATTTTCAGTGCTACCTAGCACCTAGGTAAAAATGGTCTATACTTCAATAGAAGACCAACACGGTTTCCTAATGTTTTTTCAATTGTATTGCAGTTGATGCTCTCCTTCAATAACTGCCTGGACGTAGCCCGTCACTTGCCCTACTTGTTCCACACGGTAACATTCCTCGTGTGTTCTGGGACCGTGTCAATGCGAGCAGCTACTCACGGACTTGTTATCAATATTATACATTCTCTATGCACCTGTCAATCTCCTACTTTTTCAGGTATTTAAAGAACTATTTTTGTGTTCTAATGTGTGTTTATATTTTAATTCATAAAGGCAACTGGAACTGTTTAGGAAAATCACCTTTTGGTAACTAAGGTTTACAATAAATTACCAAAAGAATTAAAAGATGTATTATTTTTGGAAAAAATGTATTATTCAATAAATGATTATTTGCGTGATCAATTAGTAAGTGGTAAATGTTTAAAACAGTTTTTTGATCAAAAGTAGTTTTAGTGTTACAACTAATCAAACACAAGTCTCATCAAATATATAAGACAAGCATACTCAATGCGTGAATGTGTGAATGGTTGTGCGTGCGCATGTATTTGAGAGTGTCTGAGAGTTATATATATATATATATATATATATATATCGCTATATGACTTTAACTTTCCGAAAAGAAAAAATATTATAACGTATACGAGCAATCTATTTACGTATACGACCTGTCGTTTTCAGAGGAGACCCAACGTCTCCTTATGCTGTCACTAGATGAGTTTGCGCTTCCAAAGTTCTATAAAATGTTTGGAATATCAAAAGTTAAATCAGCTGCTGTAACCGCTTTTAGGAGCCCATATCATCGCCACACTGGTGATTGGTGAGTAACCTTAACTAGCTTTTAATGTGTACATTTGTCTATCTTTATTAATTTTTTTATTTCCTAAGTTTCGCAAATGTTTGAACCTTTTTGTATATACTATGTATATTTTCTATATTTGTATTTTTTTATACATATTTTTAGTTTGCTGTAGATGTACAAAAACAACAAATTAAAGTATATAATAGAAAAGACTAATTTCTAAGCGTCTTTAAAATCCCCAAAAATGGAGGTTTACGAATTCGACTTAATGTATGATATTTCTTTAAGCAATTAAGCAATTTTAAAAGTCTATCAACTTCGTTGAATTTTTATTTTTATTCTTTTAATATTTTTAAAATATATAATAACCATATCAAACGAAGTTGGCTCACACTAGATAGCCTAGCATTAATTAAATAATTGTAATCCAGGTATTCCGAACACTCATACGGCTGCAGCCAATCTTCATGCATCATGGGTCCAATCATGGTGACATCGGTGACTGACAGGGAGAGATTACCACTTCAGTCTTTGGAAACCATCACCGATGCCTTATTGGAGATAATGGAGGCTTGTATGAGAGATATACCTGGCTGTGATTGGTTGAAAACTTGGTTGGTGTTATTAGTTTCTGTATAATATTTCCACTCCACTTCTATTTTTTCTGTTTTATGGTACATGTTTTAGTCTTTTATTTTTTCACAAAAATACTATTCTTACAGTACTAAGCCAACACGATAATGTCGAAGTGTCACCCACACCATGCTACAGCGCACATAGTATAGCTACAAAGAATCCGAGTTCTTGGAGAACACTTGAGTTGCTCTCTATCGGGGGCAAGACTATACTCTGATTCTTAATACCGTGACATTTCATTAATGTTGCTACTAAAAAAGTTCTCCATTGAAAAAGGGACAAATTTGACCCATTTTAGGGCAATAACATAAAATGCTACGTATTGTTTATCAAGTCCAGTCTTGTTTCTAATTTATTGAACCCCACCTTCGCTAAGGCAAAATATAATGTTCGGATTTAAACTATGTTAAAAATACACGCCAAAATTAATATTTTTAATCGCCCCCTTCGCTTAGTTAAAAAGGTGTATATTACTTTAACAATATTATGTGTGATAAATGAGCTAACGATAATAATGCATACTTGAAAGTTTAGAAGAAAATTAGTAACATTCAACTTTCTGCAATAGTACTTTTTATATAGAAAAAAATCCAATTCTAGGACTTCCCTGGCGAGAAGTTTTGCCTTCTGCTTTAATCCAGCACTACAGCCAAGAGCACTCATAGTTTTCGGCTGCATAAGTAAGTTGTATCTGTAAATGTTTTCTTTCTATGATTTTCTATATGTATCAACGGTTAATATAACCTTCAAATTACTTGAATGAAACGTCTAGTTCCAATAAAAAGATGTTATAAAAGCAAAGAAATATAAATTATATCAAAGGACTTGTTAGATTATTTTTTAGCTATTTTTTTTTTTACTTATATTAGTAACTAGTAAAAATATAAATATAATATCCAGGTAAACACGTAACAGACGACGATATGAAGCAACTTCTGCGTATTCTAGTAAAAGCTTTGGAGTCGTTCAACGATATGGCTCTTCTGGAGGCGATTATCATGTGCCTGACGAGACTACAACCGCTGTTAGATTCGGTGAGATAAATATCTACCATTGCGAACTCTCTCAGACTAGCTTTGCGGATTTATTCCAATTCCTGGTCCTTCGGTCCGGATTTTTAAGACAAAAGTTGAGAAGTCTAGCAATTCTATAATGCTCACTTGTTTACTAAGAAAACGGAAAGATTTACGTAAGTATTCGTAAAGAAAAATATAGAGTGATTTCTCTCTGTCGAGACAGAAAGAGACTTCGACGTTTTTTTAAATTAAAATTAATCGCATTTATTTACGCAAACAGATAGATACATTACATAACAGATTCGCTGAACGCGATTTAAAAACAGCGAATGAAATAGAAGAATGTGTGAGATCTTAAATATATTGACAAAATAGCACTATTTTTTATTTGATACCACATATTTTAAGAACTAAAGATGAAAAAAAAATTGTTTATATACGACCACGTGAGCAATTTGATGCGGGTGAACCGGTTAATACTCAAATAAAGACGTAATATTTGATTTGGTGTTTTATAAGTAATGTGATGGAACTAAATAAATTGCAGGAATCCCCCATCCACAAAGCCCTCTTCTGGGTTTCTGTGTCTGTTCTACAATTGGATGAGCCGACTTTGTACGCAGCGGGACTTTCATTGCTCGAGCAGAATTTGCATACATTGGACTCGCAGGGTCATTTTGAGATTAAGGTGAATAATAATAGAGTATTTTATAACTTTATGGTTAGGTATTTTCAGCAATAGGGATGTACAATGTACATTCCAGCGGTATTCATATATTACTACCGCACCAAACTTGTGACCTCCAGGTTAGTTCAAGTCGAACAATTTGTATGACTTAAATCTTAGCGATTAAAAAGAGTGGCGGAAAGTTTCTTGCCAGTTCTTCTTGCCCGCTCTACGCCCTTGACTTGCGAACTGGTAGTAAATGTAAATTTACAATTAATTTAACTTTTTTTTTCGACGTTCATAAGTTCATAAGTTATTTTGAGTTTGAATTATTCCAATGGCCGTATAACCTTTCAGATCTGACCCTGAGATTTCTGTATCTGTTCCGTGATCATTTTTAATAGCCAAGTAGGTGATCAACCCTTTGTGCCTGACACACCGTAGACTTTTTGGGTCTACGGCCTGCCGGTTTCCTCACGATGCTTTTGCTTTCTCCTACGAGCGAGTGTTAGATGTGATGTGATTGGATCGAATCTACCACCCCAGGGATGAGGTTCGCAAGCCATTAGGCCAAAACTGTTACAAATATCTCCAGGTTATAATAATATTCCTGTATAAATAAGAACTTTAGGGTTTCAAAGTATTCCTGTACAATGGTTATCGATATTTGGAAATTATCTTGAAAGTAACTATACTCTTATTTTTCCGTTGTATTCTGACATTTTATGTGTTGCTACTAAAAAATGTATCCACCGAAAAAGAGACAAATTTGTCTTATTTGAGGGCAATAAAAAAATGCTAATGGTAAATCTAAATATTCACTTACTGAAGTGAAGTTTACTGAAGTAATATAAACATATCAAATATTTCAATATCACGAACAATAAATCGAAAAGGTTCGCCATCACTGACATGTCAAAAAATTATAGCTGTCAGAATTCTACGGAATTAAAAATCAGAGTATAGTTACTTTCAAGATAATTTCGACATATTTAACAGAGCGATACCTGTCAATCCTAATCACAAAAACCGAAACAGGTTTAGATGTAGCTAGACTGTTCCCAGAAGATTATCTTGATATGATTTCTGAAAAATTTATAGACAAACTTACGAAATTTAGGTCACGTGCTTGAAAGATACTTAAATAGTATCAAATTCCAACAGTATAACATTTTAATTCGATAAAAAATCGGGTAAAACCGCAAGTAAAAAGTTAATCTTAATTTGCAGACGCTACAACAAGTGCTGATGGAGACACGAGAGCCTCTCGAGTGGCATTTCAAACAATTAGACCATGCCGTCGGTTTGAGGTAAGGAATCGGAACAAATACTAATTTTAAACTCTCCTTCTCTTTCTTTATATGTAGTATCTCTTTATATATACGGGCCGGCATATATATATATATATATTTATTTATATAAATTTGTTACAATAATTATAATTAACACAAAAAAAACTTGCTGTGTTTACAAACATGGTGTGTTATAGAGACTAAGTTCGACGCCATCTTGTCTAGAGAAGCGTTTTGGTGGGTACCTATAATGGGATTATTACTAGTATAATAAGAAGTATGGTGCTTACCAATAAGCATGAGGGTAATGGTTTCAGTTCCTTGTAAACCAAAAACTTGGCGACTTAAAAAATTTGTGGAGATCCTTGTTAGTCATTCTCGCCTGCTCTACGCCCTTGATTTGTAATTTAAATATTGACGTTTCAAGTGTACTGATGGATTTATTTGTTTAGTTTCCGGTCCAATTTCCATTTCGCCCTCGTGGGTCACCTGGTGAAGGGGTACCGACATCCAGCACCAGCCACTGTATCTCGTACCGCGAGGGTTCTGTGTGCGTTGCTGGCGTTGGCTGCGAAACCTGATAGGGATAAGTTCAAGGCTACGCAGCATACTGTGGCATATCTCACAGGTCAGGAGAAATAATTTTATGTTTTTAATATAAATGTGTTATTTTTTATAAGCGGGCAAACGGGCAGAAAGCTCACCGGATATTAAGTGATACTGCCGACAATAGACACTCACATTGTCAGAAGGCTCGAAAGTGCGTTGCCGGCCTTTTAAGAATTGGTACGCTCTTTTCTTGAAGGACCCTAAGTCGAATTGGTTCGGAAATACTTCAGTGGGCAGCTGGTAGATATGTTGTATGTTAAATTTTATTTTTCTGCAGAGGGGAATTGATAAAAAAGAAACTTCTAACAAATTCTTAGAACATTCTAGAAGTACGCTGGAGTTTCAGCCCTTTGTTGTGGAGATCCCTATACTCTGATTTTTAATTCTGTAGAACTCTGACAGCTATCATTTTTTGACATGTCAGAGATGGCAAACCTTTTTGGCCGGGCACATTTTTCAATTTCATTACGAGTCTGAACATCCGAGTCTATACATACATTTTATTGTTAGTTAATGTATTTGTTTAGTGCGGTGCTCATTAAAAGTGGTTTTACGGCGACTGATGATTACGCCGTACTGCACGATTTGGATCATATAAAAACAGTAAAGGAGTGAAACTTCTTCCCCCTTCCCTAAACAGTATAATGTGGGTTCATTTAAGCGGTGATTAAATAGGCATCTCCTGGACAGGCTTGCCCTTCGATAGGCCGCATCTCTCTTAACATCAGGTTCTATTATGGCCAAATGTTTGTCCAGTTATAAAAAAAAAAAAGTGAAATCTTTCGTAGAAATGTGTTTTTGATATTCCTTTATAAGCAAGTTAAAGTCGCTATCCCAACTTCACTATTGACGCTATGGTAAAGAGCTCGAAGTAGTATAAAACTACTCATGCGGGATCGCTAATAGAAGTTACAGAATACAGGCGCTGGTCTCAGCATGTATACATGAAATGTTCTATCTAGCTCTGGTCTGTGTAAGCGAAGAGGTCCGATCTCGATGCCCAGTGAAGCACTCGCTACCACAATGGCTGCCTGACAACTGCGACCATTATTGCCCGGCCGCTGATCATTGCCAGGTATGAGAACGTCAAACGTTAACGTCAATATTACCCTCTAAATGTTGTGCACACTTGTTATTGATGCACATGCATGTATCTTGTTTTCCTATGTCATGTGTTTGTATGTGTTTCGTTAGTGTGCCTTTTGAAAATAAAAAAAACATTGCACTTCTTGGATTGCTTACAACCTAATATAGCTTTAGTATTAACAAATTAGCAAAGTGGTAACAGTTCTTGTTAGGATATTAAAAAAAAAAACGTGTGTATACTTATGTAGGTACACGCGTTAGAAGTTATACTTCTTTGGCGTAACAAGATAAAAATATTTTCAAAAATTTAATTAAATTTTTATAAAATTTTTGAACTACGTTACGTTTAGCTACGATTGTAGAAAAGACGACACTAACAATACAAAAAACTAAAATGTTGACTATAGCTTATTTCAGGGTATCGGTTTTTTGTGACGGTGTGCGTGTGTAAAAATTTACTCTCATCATTTTTCTCTAACGCGCCAAAAGAAGTATTACTTCAAAAATATTAAACAGAGATTTTTTATTTTTCTTCCAGTTTACTAGACAACAAATCTAATAAATTGTATTTAAATTATTCTCACTCTCGAATCACTTAGTCGATCTTAGGATCTCAGTAATAGCTTTGTAAAAAAGTTTTTTTTTTAATTCTATGTTATAGAATACTTATAAAATAACTTAAAGGGAAAAAATGCGCATTTAACTATGTTTTCTTTTACTTTTCTAGAGACGAGACGTTTAAATTATGAACAAAATAATATCCATTAAAAGATACTTAATTTAGTTTGGAATGGTTTCATGAATATTTCTAATTGCAGTCGTCGATATTAACACAAGGTCGGGGTTCGTCGTCGTCCAGCCATAGCCGACGTCAGAAATCCTGGGATATGTTGGAACAAACGATTGCTTATGGCGGTATGTATTTTATAAAATAAATAAAAATGTTAAATAATTTATTAATTATAACAAAGCATTATAATGTGTAAATATGGGAACTCTTTTAAAAAATACCTTTGTCAAGGTTCCCAGCTCTTTCATAACACACTTAATAATTAATTCCATAACATTTTTTTGTTTTCAATTACAATTGATTTATTTTAATTCTTAGGAATAAATTATCCTTATAATGGTTTTGCTTTTCTGAATATAATCTTTATTGCATCAATTTTAGATAATATATTGTTAAAAATTTAACTCCTACTAATAAAATCTACCAAGAAACTAAAATTATGACGATTAAACAACTATATGTTAATAGCACCTGTATCCTTATTAAAAAAATTTTAAATAACTCTCTACATAGTAACTTATCATTTAATAAAATCAAATACACCACTACACGCAATACTCGTCGAGCGAGTTTGCTTATCTTGCCAAAGCCGCGCACAAATTATTTAAAGAGATCTATTAGGTATGAGGGTGTGCAATTGTTTAATCGGTTGCCGTCTAAGGTTCGTAACATTAGCGTGATTGATCAGTTCAAAAGGGCATTAAAGACACACATCAGAATGGGCCCCATGAGACTAAAATTGGGTTAGCTGATGGCGACGTGTATCTCTTTCGTATATACATAATATTAAATTTCTCATGTAAATAAAAAATATTTTTTGTAATGAGAAATAAAGTTCTTTAAACATTAAAAATAAAAGTTAATTATCTGTTAAGTATATGAATTATAATTTTAAGTATGCATTCATCGTATCACCTTGATGGCTGGAAGTCTTCCGCAGTCCGTTTCAGAAAGCACTTTCTTTTGCAAACTGAAATCGCCTCCCGGTGGGGGGGTCTTCCCTGAGAGATACGACCTACAACTATTCAAAGTTAGAGTGTACTCCTCCCTCAAAGGCCGGCAACACACCCATTAAGAATAGGTGTCTATGGGCTGCGATGACTCGACTCGTTTGCTCCACCTAAAAAAAAATAGAAGACCACCCGTTTCTTTCGCCATCCTCTCCTGTCCTGATCAATTACCTTATTTTCTTTATGATGTCCTCTACTTATCTCTTCTGCATCTTTCCATTCCTCTGTGTTATGTTCCCAACTTTAAAAGATGTTTCTGAGATAGTGCCCAAATCCGGCAGCTTTATGTGACACAAGGCGCAAGACAATCTAGTTTCTGTCTCAGGATCTGTTTGGTCTTTACATTATATTATTTGCCCTAGATATACGTAGTGATATATTCGGTTTCAATGTTAATAGTTTCGATATTAGTCATTATTTTCGTTTTAGATTTGTATGTGTAGAATGCAAACCAACTCTTTCCTTTCAAGTCAGAAACAGTTTATATGTAATCTTTTAAAAAAGTAAACGTCTATCTCATTTCAACGCAGCGTAAACACAATTTGAAAGAAAGAGACGAAAGAGTACTTGAGTTAAAACGATGTACCTGACTTTTTTCGTCAAATAAACTAACATACTCACTAAAGATTTTTTAATTTTAAGTTTGTCAACTTTTCATGCGGAGGCCAAAGCCTAGGATACCCATTGAAAACCGGTCTTTGTGCTTTATGAAAGTCTAATTGCAGTACTCATACTTCTACTCTCCCTTTTCATCACAGCGTAACCACGCTTTGAAAGAAAGAGTGCAATGATATCGATTTCGTTTTTATGAAGAAGGTTGTTTATATTTTAGGCAAATCACCAACAGTGGCCTCATCCAGTAATGGTGGCCAAAGTCCACATCCATCAAATATATCGCATCAGGTAATGTTTTTTTAAAGTATATTTAAAAATGCTATAGACTTCAGCTACCATAAACCATCTATTCAGAATACCAGATCCACGCTAATCCACTTTAGCCCCATGGCCAAAACTACTTCTTAAAGATGAACCTTTTTAGTACAAAGACCAAATATTAGTAACAGGTGTATCAATTATTATATTCGAAATAATAGCAGGTGCTATAAATCACCAGTGATTTTTCATATGATATTTGTAGTCAGCAAACTACTAAGCGTGGCTGTGGTATAGTCTGTGGTGTCTTGAATGATTTAATATTTAAAATGATTTTTGTAAAGGTGTATTTTGTTGAGGAATATTCTGATTTGTTTTGTAGTTAGTGGTATGATTGTGTATTTCTATTTATGACAAATGGTGCGTTGATAATGAACATTTGACGCTAGAAGACGCATAGGCCAAACGAGTGGAAGAGACATAGATGCGGCGCAAGCGTACAATGAGCGTAACGGGACAATGAGTCATGCTTTTTCGTACGTGCAGCCGGCGTTCATCGATTTATTAGACGTTGTCACGTCAAAAAGTTTATGAAAATAAATTCAATCTGTAATGACTCTAAGTTCTGCTAAAGTAAAATAAAATAACCATTTGTCATAAAACTATTACCTATATTTCTAATCATTCTTCTATACATTGTCTTTTCATGCGACTTGGATCGATCTGTATCGTTTGTATGCAATCATTTACGTTGCTGCTGTCCGTCGTAACTGTTATTTTAATGATATCACTGTTAATAACTGCTATTTCACATTCAATAACTGTTATTAAACGGATTTTTTGCTTCCACCTGTAGTCAGCTAGAATGCGCTTCAAAACGCAAAGATCGTTCTCGGTGCCTACAGCTAAAGAGACCATCAAACCGCCTAGGGTGCTTATAGCTTATAAATCCACATTTATTTGAATTTAAATGTATAGATGTCCTAAATTGATGTTTATTTTAAATAATTTGTATGTAAACCCAGTTCAAAAGTGTTCCTTGAAATTGCTGTCCTCTTTGTTAAGAAACGCCAATGATTCAAAGATAGAAAACTTGAGCCGCAATCATTCAGATATGAAAACTTAGTATTTAGTAGTCCCTTTCCAATGACATTTGTACAGAAAACCTATGCGTTATTGCTGTTAGAAGACGTAATAGAAAGCAAAGACTAATCTATCGCAATTTTGTGCTTCAAATCTTTTGATTTTCATCACTCGATTGACGTGGTCAAAGAACGCATTCAATAGATTTATTAATAATCAATTATAGTCGACGCATTATGAACTGAGGCTGAGGGTTAAATCATATTTATCTCTTTTGTTTCGACGTAATCATATAAAAACTGTATAGATCGTATTGTGGCCCTGGAAAGGGCCGATTTTATCTTTTCTAGGGATATTTCTTAGTTCTTCAAAAATTCTCATACGTATCTTCCCCTGTGTCATCTTCCTGTAGCTTGATCTCTTAAAGTACTTAGACGCATCGACCCCGCGTGCGCAGGTAGGTAAGAATCGATAACGGGTTGCATTGCGTGCACATTCCTACATTCAGTTATTGCCCGACGACTCAGTTTAAAATGCGTCGATTTTACAACCCTTTCTACCCGAAGACCGCTCAACATTTAAATTATGACTAAATTTTCCACTAAGCATGCGACATTGCAGGTCCAATTTGACTAACCCCGTAGCACCATGAATACCCCCTATAGTTGTAGAGACCCGAATGTGCGAAGCCTATAGAAAACCTTCCATGGAACTCAATTTAGATTTAATTAAATAAAAATATAATTTCAGGATAGTGAAGGCCGGGCGCATAGCATTCAACACGGAGCTACGGGTGATGCGGCCAGAGAGAACACGGATGATACACCAGACGTGAGTTACTATTGTGGGGCATGGGTAACGTGACCGGACGTCCCGTTTTGAACGGGACTGTCCCATTTTACAATTACGAGTCCTGGTCCCCGAAATGAACTGTGGGACGAAAATTTAAGCAGCAGAATATAAAAAACCTTCCAAGAGTTTCATTCTTATTTGAAATGGTCACCAGTTATATTAAAACAAATTTGTTCTTCTGGTGAATATAAATATAACTTACCATTTTGGGTACCTATATTTTGTGATTCGTAACTTTTTCTAAATAAATAATATTTTTTTCTTTGACCACTTATTATTTGACCTAACTTAAACCAATGGCCCGTTTTGAGTCAAAAAATAAATGGTAGGGGCCTCATAGCCTAGCGGTCTTATTAAGCGGCAGCTAGGTGAAGGGTACCGGGTTCGATTCCCGGTTCGAGGGCAAGTTTTAATTTAATTTAAATTTGTTCTCGGCCTTTGGGAGGGTTGTGCGGTACCGGGCGAGTGCCTAAACCGTACATGGTGGACAAGGTCGAATTTCTAAGGCAAAAAGCACGAATTATAAAAAAATCTTATACTTGACGCTGGCCAATGCACAAACCGTGCCAGAGCCATAAAAAACAAAAGAATAAATGGTCACCTTAGGCATGGGTCGGATATTGTACAAGTTTATATTTATAAATAAGTTCCAATTAAATGTAACAAATTGTAAAAATACATAAAATTTATGCTGGGTTTTGGATAAATTACTAATTTTACGTTATAAATGAATATAGGATTTTCTTAAAAAAATTAAGTAGCTTTGTCTATGTAGTTTTTTAATGTGATTGTGGCGGATGCTACAGGTGGATGAAGATGGGCGTGAATCTCAGGGTAGCTTAGATGGATCTGAACGACCTGCCTCTACCAAATCTGGGGACAGCTTTCCCACCGATGAAAAGGTGAGAAATCCGGTGTATAATATTGAAAAAGCGGAGACAGCATGATTTTAATACTAAACAAAATAATTTTACCTCTTACAGCAATCATCTACAGAAAAGAACGGAACAGAGTACAACAGTCTTCTGGATCCTTCCGTGCTGTCAGACTTTACTACGCAAGCGTTGGTTCTGACAGTTCTCGCTACATTAGTTAAATATACGTCAGGTAATATTTATTAAAGAGTAAAAATAAATAAATAAAAGAAACCAGTGGTGCTACCAACTTTTTAGGTCTGGGCCTCAGATTTCTATAACTGTTTCTTGATTTGTCAATCTAATAAACAAGTAGGTGATAGGCTTCCGGTGCCTGACACACGCCTTCGACTTTTTGGGTCTAAGACATGTCGGTTTTCTCACGATGTTTTTCTTCACCGTTCGATCGAATATAAAATGCGTACATAGACAGAAAGTCCATTGGTGCACAGCCGGGGTTCGTACCTACGACCTCAGGGATGAGAGTTCAAACTCAAAATATCGTTATACATATAGGTAAACTAGTACACTTATGAACGTCAAAAAAGAAGTTAAATTAATTGTAAATTTACATTTACTACCAGTTCGCAAGTCAAGGGCGTAGAGCGTGCAAGAAACTTTTCGCCACTCTTTATAATCGCTAAGTTTTGAGTCATACAAATTGTTTGTACTGGAGCAAATCAATCCCACGGATGAGGATCATTTAAATATTCGTCAAATTTATAAAAAGCTTTATTGATTAATTTACGTTAAAGAGAGCTTTGAATTTATTTAGTGATAATTCTTTAATTTCGCTTGGGAGTTTGTTGTAAAAACGAATACAATTTCCATATAAGGAGTGGTTTATCTTCTAGAGCCTTTTTGGTCGTACACTCAAGTTGTGCTAAAGCCACTAGGATTCTGTATAAGTTTGGTGATTCGTTTGTTCTTTACAGAGGAAGATGAGATAAGAATCCTTTACCAATACTTAGCTGAAGGATCCATTGTGTTTCCGAAAGTGTTTCCTGTTATGTAAGTCTGAACTTAAGTCAAATTTAATTATACTTAATTCTCCACTAATAAACTATTTCATTATATTCAAACTTAAGTTTTATTGAGAGTAATCTGTTTAATAAGCTTTATAAAGTAAATATATCAAAAAATATTTTTTTTAATATTGATTATAATAGTAGTTTTTGATCGAAAATAATGTATGTTATTTGTGTAATTTAAGAATATTAACACGTGAAAAACTTGACCCGTTTGTTTACGAGTTTACTGGATTTGTGTTTGATGTTTGTTTTTTTTTGATTTGAAGTTGAACAAGAAACTTTCCGCCACTTTTTCACCAAAAAGAACTGTTTTTCCTTCAGAAATCACTTAAAAATCTCCTGTACCCCTAATTTCAGTCATAGCCTGTTGGATATGAAGATCAATCATGTGCTCATGCACTGCAGTGACCAAGTCATATTGAGCGCAGTACAATGTATCATTCAGGTGAGAGATTCATATATAAGCTGACGACGAGGATGGAACGACTTAAAAGGCCGGCAACGCACTTGCAAGTCCTCTGGTATTGTGTCTTCAGAATAAAAACAATTATCTTTAAATTAAAAAATCACTACATAAATCAAATAATTATAAATGATGTATATCAACAGATTATATTAATTAGACATTCTGTATTCGAATGTCAAATTCGAGCGTCGATGTTTTGAATGAATTTGTGACGTTTTTCACGCAATATAATGGTTATAATGTACATACATATATTGACACATATATGTATGTCATAGTATACAAGTAAATTATTTAAATCTGTTCGACGTCCTGGTGTTCTACACTAGTAGTAAACAAATTGTTAAATCAATACTTTTGAGCTGTCAGAAATTAGAGTATTGACGATTACTTGAAAGGTACGTAAAGTTCGTATTAAGGTCGTTGATGTTGGTACGTGTACGTAAAGGAGCTCCCTGATTGGTGTATCAACAAACGTTTTTATGTCTCTTTTTAACTGTTAGCTTTGTGACATGTTATTTCTATTTAATTCTAGAACATGATAGCGTCTGAAGACGCAAGTCAGCAGCAATTGCATTATATGCAGAGTTGTGGCTTCGGCGGCCTTTGGAGATTTGCCGGGCCTTTTACGAAGGTGAGGAAATTTGCATGAAATTAATAAGATTAATTTTTCAAGGTGATTTTTAAACCTATTTGAATTTTATATACCTTAACATTATTTATTGATTTGACTCTTTATTTATCGAATATACGCATTTATTAAAGTCACAAACAAAATACCAACCAACCAGCAACAACAGACAACATTTAGTTTTTTCCAACCAATTGGAGAAATTTCTAAAAGGCTGTGAGAGTGTTCATGGGTATATCACTTAACAACATATGAGCCTCTTCCCCGTTTGCCCCCTGGTATATAAACCAAATAATTACATAATGTCATATACTTAAAAGCAATTTAAAAAAATAAGAAGTCGACAGAAGCAAACATCAGTTACTATATATAGATATAAAATGATCATGACTAATCAGTGAAAATTCCAGTTTCGTAGTTAAAAAATTACACCATTTTTTTATTTATTTTTTCCTTTCGTAAATGTTGGAACGTTTGTATATATGTATTCCATCTTTGGCTATATCATATTAGTATTATTTTCTGTTATATATAGAATTTATGTTAACTGTTAATTTTACACGTTATTGCCCAAAGGCTGATACAACAGTACGGAGTTTGAGTAAAAATAACAATAACTTCTCTACTATCAGCTATTTTTTAGTACAAAGTGTTTTAAACTTTAAATACTATTTCAGAACCAATGCACAGCGGAAAGTAGCGAGCTGTTCGTGAACTGCTTAGAGGCGATGGTTGAGACTTGTCTTCCGGGAGATGAACCCCGCGTGAGGACACCGCCGCCTGACCCCGACCGAGCAGACACCGAAAGATGTTTACTCGGTAATTATAAAATAATTTTACTATTGGTCTTAACAATATTTATACTTATTTAAATAAAAAATATTCAAGTATATTAAATATATATATATATAATAGCCTCGGGTAATATTCCCAAGTGGGATTACAACGTAATTACTGAGGTGGTTTAAATTTATTTGAATTATTGAATAGTTCAAATTTATTTTTTTAATTCTTTAAAGTCCGGCAACGCACCCGCGAGCCCTCTGGCATTGAGATTGTTTACTTAACAACAGATGAGCATCCTGCACGTTTGCCTCCTGTAACATATAAATTATAGAAGAAAGGGCAAATGAGCAAGAGCCGCTCATGGACATACAGTGCCAGAAGAATTGCGTTGTCGGCCTATTAAGAATCGATACGCTCTTTTCTTGAAGGAGCCTAAGGCCAATTGGTTCGGAAATACTTCAGTGGGCAGCTGGTTCCACATAGTGGTGGTGCGCGCAAAAACTGCCTTATAAATCCTATACTTTACTCTTTTCTGAGTAGGATTCAATGTTTTACAGGTGGACTTAGTGGTAGACCTTCGACCATCTACTGTCCAGGTCAAGAACCCTAGCATTCACAAGTAAGAATATTTTTTTTTTTCATTATTAAATTTGCTCCGGTTGCACTCCGGGAGTGCCGGCAGAAGAGAAAACTTGAATATTAACGTTGTGCATTTTTCATATTTTGGAATGGTTAGGGAATAATTTTGCACGAATTGCTTTAATTATAAGTATAAAAGTACTATCATTTATGTGGTTCAATACAATAGTTATTTATTGCGCTATCGTAGACAAACATGACAATTTATATTACATTAAATACGCCGTGCCAGCTGTCTACTCTCCAACCGTCTTACGAATTTTCGATCAGGTGACGTGTCCTGACGCGAGTTTAACTTTTTTTACCCACTCCAAAAAAAGTGTACAACGCCGCTAAAGAAGTTTTCACTTCAAAAATACAGTAAATAATTATTAAGAGACAATTGTCGGATACTCATAGGTCCGCTAGAATGTCAATCGAACTTAAATCTAGTTTCAAGCTGTCAAACCATTTTTCTTTATTTAGCTTGACAAATGACAGCGCTCAAAACGATATTGTAACTTGAAATTAGAATATGGATGGAATGCAGAAACCAGATTTGTATGTCAAATTCCAATTCATTTTTGACATATGGATGTCACACTTAGACTTGGCACAATGTCAATGTCAAAATAGAAAATATGTTAAGCGTTTTATGTATTCCAGAATGTGGACACGACTCCTAAATGGCCTGAACGCAAGCATCGCAGAGCACCGTACAAAATAATATTCAATAGACTTTATTATTTCCTACCTAAGTTTCGGTTTAGACGGTAACATTGACATTAAGTGAGCAGACAGAGCTGTTTCTTATGCTATTTAAAACATCTGTATAAGAAAATACAATAATCCCCCCTATAACGCGGTAGACCCGGACCGCGTTGAAGGAAAATCGTGCTAGCAGTGTTAGCCTAGTGGCTTTAGCGTGGGACTCTCATTCCTGAGACGTTCATATGTGCGCATTAACATTCGCTCGAACGGTGAAGGAAAACATCGTGAGGAAACCGGCCCTTAGCCCCAAAAAGTCGACGATGTGTGTCAGGCACAGGAGGCTAATCTAATTGCCTATTATAGTAACAAATGATCATGAAACAGATACCGAAATCTGAGGCCCAGACCTAAAAAGGTTGTAGCGCCACTCATGTATTTATTTTTAATTTATGACGCATGTAAACAACTCTTCTTTTATCACAGCTTTTTATTATGATGGGGCGATCTTTACGCACCCAATGAAATTTTTAAAGAAAAATTACTGTAGATTATTATTTATTCTCAGAATAACACAGAGGAAATAGGATTGTAATCGAATTCAAATAAATAAACTGTTATACGTTCATGTGTACGTATACGTACGTGGATGATGTAAAGCAATATTTGATTATTACAATTTAATATGAGATTAAATAAAAAAAGGACATCTCGTGGCGTAGTTAGGAACTAAACATTGCTTGCGTTACAAAATAAATATAGAAATGTCTTTTCGTATATTAATTATTTTGTATTTGTATTTTGGAGTAGTAATTATATCGTACAAACTATGTTATGGATTAAGATCCCACCGCTTCATTAGCTGTTTTTTTTTTAAATGAAATTAATGTTAAATGTATGTTAAGGTGTCAATAGATTAGGCCTATAGAAAATAAGCCGCAATTATTTTTTGTATAATTTGCTTTATAACGTATTTCAAGGGACTAAGCATTTTTTTTGTTGTAGGGAAGAGAAAAAACACCAAATTTAACCAACTACAATAATTTATATATAAAAAATAGATAAAACTGGACAGACGTTTGGCCACAATCCCACCTGTAAGTGAGATGCGGCCTATTGGAAGGCAAGCCTGTCCAGGAGATGCCTATTTAACCAAACTAAACTAGTACTGTAGTCTATTATTTTTGACGTAACAACTTCTAATTAATCAATGATCGCCGGCCGCACGCACGACCAAACATGACTCATTGTCCCGTTACGCTTATTGTACGCTTGCGCCGCATCTATCATTTTCACTCAATTGGTCTAAGCGTCGGAGGATTCACTCCTTTGTGTCCATACAAAATAGTGACAATTCAATTTAAATTATTTAATTTTATTCATAAAAGTATGCAATAATTTCACCAATGTTTTATTATGACGTTACTAATTATCGCCCGTACACCAACTTTAGATTTTTTTTTCGTATTCGTATTTATGAAGCATGAATTTTTATTAATTAACTTATGAATTACATTAATGCCGGTTGACTCTCTATAGGCAACCTATCACTATCCATTTCTTTCAATATTCATATAAAATTAATTTCATCAAGAACTGGTAGAGATTGGAGTGGTGGAATCCTATTATTAAGCATTTATTTTTTATGCAGATTTTAAGATCTCATTAGAATAATTTGTAAGTTTGTTTATAAAGTACCAAAAGTCCATGCTGTCAATAAAGTTAATTTTGTCTTGCCAATTTTGATACTTTATGAGCGTGAGTTTACTAAGTGTTGTACTAAAATTAATAATTGTGTTTAGTACGGCCTATATTTTTATGAACGTTTATTATGTGTTGTGAATTGAATTAGTAATATGTTAATAATTACTAATCGCTGATTTTTATGCGCGCTGCTAAGTTACTTTATTCTAAGACACAAGCGCCATTGATACGAAGGATGTCATATCGTGTGACTGCAAGAGCGGTTTTAGAATCGGCGTCAGGGGGTCATACAGTCTGTAATTTTATATTAGTTAGCATTTATTAACACGCATATAAAAATATAAATATATAATTGTGCACAGTGTATATTTGCCTCATTCAGGACACTCGGGATACTGTGACCACATTCATTGAGGCTATTGAGTATATCTGAATGGATAGGACCTTACAAAGGTTATGTATCATGCGTGTGTGTAATTGAATTATGTTTATATAATTTAATACAAAAATTATCGGAATTTTCTAATAATATTCATTAAACATTTGCGATACAGCGAGGCCCTGTCCTGCTAAGACCAAGTTATCCATGTCCTAGATCCGCCCTTTCATTTCAAAAAAAAAAAAGTAGTCATCGGCTTAGTTACGTTTACGTTGGCATGACAAAAGCAATGTATGCATAAATTTTTCTATAGAATAATATTATTGTACTGTGGGTAGTTTCATTGGGTTTAAATCTATCGTGTATGATAAGAGCTAGAGGGTCATAAGGATTTAGAACGACTACGGCGTTCTTTTATTTATTGTATTTCCTATTTTAATTTGATTCTATTAAGAAAATTTATTAATATAAAAATTAAACTAAAAACATAATATAAACAAAACAGTGGGCAAATAAATATATCCGTGCAATAATATTGTGGGTGCGCAAGACAAGCGGAAATTGCGCTTTCCTGAGTAAATTTGTACAGTACAATCTCACTCAATATCTGTGCGCTTCGGTCGCTGCGTCATCGACTAGCAGTCTAACCTCAAAACGTATCACGTGCACGTGCTTACGTATTTATTTTTTTCAAGTGAGAATAAGTTTTAGTTAAAAATGTCGAATAAACGCAAACACAAGACACTAGATTTGTTTATTTTATTAATTATCTTTTTCTCTATAATCCAGTAATCCGAACATTCCAATAAACCGGCACCCTCCGGTTTTTAATAGTGCCGGATTAGTGAGATTACACTGTACTTGCTCGAGGCACTGCAAGCAATTCAGACCGCTTACCAAGTCGAGTGTGACATTTCCGCATTATATATTCTACATTCCATGTTCAGTCTGGCTTCATGAAGCTTCATCCCCTCTTGCGCATCATTCCGTCCTTGTCCTACACCAAGAAATCTCACCCTACAATCTTATTTTAACCAAAGGGATACTACCAGTCATGACGCCTAAAAACGGGTTTCCTGAATATTGTACCTGATAACTAGACACTTGCTCTGAAACAGCCTGAAAATGTTTCAGTCTCTTGAAAACAAGGGTGGTGTTTAACCAAATCCAGTTTTTTAGTATGTGATAGAGCCTGTCTTGAAACGGTCATATATCACATTTCAGCTTGTTGACTCCTCTGAGTTATAGAAAAACAAGAAATTTACATGAAATAGCATTTAAAATCTATGAATCATTGCTTACATCTGCAAAGAATTGAGATTGTATTTATAAAATATTAAGAGCTAATTTTATTGATCGTTATATGTGAATGTGTAATTTATTGTAATTTTAAAAATGTACCTAAATAAGACTGGTTTTATTCAATCTACCCCTACTTAAAGATAAATAAATAAAAATAAATAAATAAACTTACCAAACCCGAACCTCCTTCGGGGTTTGATTCTCGGCGAAACAAAAATTGTTTACAAATCGAACGGATTCAGATGTGACGTAGCTCCGTTCACCTATTAATCTCCTCTTGCTACGGTACTGACACACCTTGATACATCAACTTGCATGACATTCACCATGCCTGCTGTTTATGGATACTTTTAACTGGAGAATTACGAAATTCAAGCTCTTGTAATAGTCCTTTGTAGGCGGAGGAAAACATCTAGGAAAGCGGCTTGCTTTAGACCCAAAAAGTCGACAGCGTGTGTCAGGCACAGGATCTACTTGCCTATTAGATCGACAAATGATCATGAAACAGATTCAGAAATCTGAGGCCCAGCCCAGACCTAGAGATATTGTAGCGCCACTTATTTATTTAAAAGTCCCTTGCAAAATCAATATCGATTATTAACTTAATAATTATCTATTGAATGGATATCTCCGATAAAATCACATCAATAAAAATCCCCCATCATGGCTGGCCATGGTGAAACTTACTTGATCCAGGAGATACATTTAAATTAGGTACTACGTAATTTAAGTCGCCGTCATGTCTCGTATAAAATCAATCCCGCGCAAAACAATAATTGTAGTAGGCGCGAGTCTCTGGATATTTCTGATTACAATACAAGTATTACCTTTCCAGATCGTATCTATAAGTTTCGTAGTAACTGATCTTACTGAAATTATCATGATTCACGTGTACTTTTCAATGTCTACATAGCAATTAAAATATTAATTGCTTTGTTTTGTTCCATTATTTATGTCTAAGTAATTGTATCGCTTGCACTTCTTTCGCTCAAATTATTTTTTTCTTCACAGTGGCCTGGAAGAGATCCCTCGAATGCGAAAAGGCCACCAAATATTTTATTTAATTATTTAAATTAAATAAATTGTACTGTAGTTATTGCAATGAAGTTTTTTTTATAGAACGGGGGGCAAACGGGCAGGAGGCTGACCTGATAAGTATAAAAAAATCAAAAATAAAAATGCGTAGGTATGTGAAACTGACTGACTTGCTGTTTCTCTTTTGAAGGCTTTAAGTAAACGCGACTGTTTGCAGAATTGTAGCTTTGCAAGTATAACTTTTTTTAAAGCTAAAATAATAATATTATTTGAGTTTTTAAGAAATTTCCTATTATATGAATTGTTTAAAAAATATATAACTTTATCGCCACAAAATAATTTGGATAATAATTTAACATTGTACAATACAATGTTGTGTTGTAAACATAATAATCTAGGGGCGCTACAACTTTTATTATTCTTGACCTCAGATGTCAACATTTAATTGATAATCTGTATAATTTATAGATAATTAGATAACCTGTGATATTTCGGTGTAAGTGGGTGGGTGGGTCTTGACCTGTCTTAAGAATAGCACATTTAACTCCAATTTTTTAATAATAAAGATAGTTATTTCCTATATGTTACATAAATATTTAATCCTTAGTTAAAATTTAAGTCTGCTTTCTTGACTTTAAAATTATTTACCACCGGATCTAAATGCGGTTAATTACATATTTTCTTCTGATGTTTAGTGATCCCGCAGCCCACTATATTATTATATTCTCTAAACGCTGTTGAGACTGGCCATCATTGACTGGCCCCGCTACATATTATAGTGTAGTGTGGATTGTTTCCGCACTTAGGCGCCCAATTGGTCCGTTGTGTGTTAATCCATGGCTAATTAAGTCAGCTTAGCTCCTTCAAGAAGCTCAGAAGTTTCATGGGCACATCACAGGCTTCACGGAGCGACCTCCAACCCGAGGATTTCTGCTCGTTTGGAAGCCACATCCACGCATAGACTACGTGGGTGACCGCGGTATATATTTTAGTGCATACTCCGATAGAACAGATGTCCAACACTACCGGACTTGTGCATTTTATTATCTTATGAGAATACCGTCATATTTAAAAAAAATAGATACAGATCGAATAAGAACAAATATTATTTTGAATGCCCTTCAAATTCCACTTGTATCACCTCAAAAGCCATCGTTTCACAACTGAGCGTTTTTTCAAGGCCGTTTTAGCCGCAAATCACTATGTGGAACCAGCTGCCTACTGAAGTATTTCCGAACCAATTCGACTGAGGGTCTTTCAAGAAAAGAGCGTACCTAGTTTTAAAACTCCGGCAACGTACCCGTCCTCTGGCATTGTGAATGTTCATGGGCGGTATTACTTACATAATATCAGGTGATCCTGTCCGTTTGATCAATAAAAAAATTTGATATATATCAAAAGCCCAGGACTGCCAGACCTTCGTCATTTTATAAAAGCTGAAAGTTCTTCTGTGCGTGTCCCCTATACAGGTAAGAACGACCAGAGACTATAGAGTTTGGGTAGTGGTTACTTTGGCAGATAACAGGTAGTAAAGACTAAGCGCTCGCGCTCGGACCTACAGCGGACTTTCAATGTGTCTGGCAGGGTGTAAAAACCATTGAAACTGTCCGGCTATTGAGGTATCATTTTTTCATAGGTCCCTAAGTAACATATAAAATTTAGCTTTTGTACTCTAACGAAAGTATAATTACAATTTATTAATGTTGAGGGGTGTCTGGCAGGGGGAAGCAACTGTCATAAGTGACCGGCAATGTATGACGATATTTATAAAGTTATCCCTAATAAAATATAAAAAAATTGAGCTTTATACTTTAACGAATTTAAGGTACTATTTTATACACCTTTACTACCTGTTATCTGCCAAAGTAACCACTACCCAAACTCTATAGTCTCTGGTCGTTCTTACCTGAATAGGGGACACGCACAGAAGAACTTTCAGCTTTTATAAAATGACGAAGGTCTGGCAGAAGCAAAGAGCCCTGGGCTCTTAGGATAATAGGGTTGCGGTGTTAATAAATATCAATTTGCATGTTTTCTATTAATTCTTTTTGCGTAGCTTTGACGATATATTGTTACTAACTCATTACCTAGTCGTCTCTTAATTAAAAGTCATTTATTATGTCTAGTACATTTACAATTTTTAATGGATTTTAAAGTAGTTTTTAGTTCAAAAATTTTACTATGCAAACTAATTACAAGGTTATCTCTATGACAATTCATGTTTGAAGTAATTTATTGATGATTTAATTACCATATCGTATTACTGATCGGCTTAATTATTTTTGTCTACGCAGAGGCATACGTCTCTAGCGTATTCTACAAAGTGTACTATGTTGAGTGTTCTGAAGAGTTGTTTGGGTTGATCCCTCCTGTCTCTTTTTAACACCGTACGAGCTGTATCAATTCAAAGTTTTATCAGAACCACCTTAATGGCTGGTAGGTGTTTATTAGCCAAGTTTTTTGTTTTACACAATGTTTGTAAGGAGCTGCAACCATTACGCCATGTTCCACATGACATCTTAAGTAATAAATAATTATAAAATAAATTAAAAACAAAGATTTGTCCTCTATCAGCAGGAGGCATGGTGAAATACGAGCACGCACTTACATTCTCGTGGGAACAACACACAAATACATAGTCAAAATAACTAACATCACCGCATATACGAATTCAAGTTCGATCAGTCACCACAAGTAGCACCCGTTCACGAGTATAACGCATGGCCAGCCATCGGCCCCCTCGCCATATTTTAGGGAGAGAGACAACCCGACGCATGGACCCCGCCACAATGACCTAATACAATAAGGGAAAAAGTAGAGTAAAAATGGATAAATTAGGGGGTTTATAGATATTGGACGAGGACTGAGACAAGATGACTCTGTCACCAAAACTGGTTTCGGCGGTTCTATAGGAAATACAGTAGAACCTCGTTAAGTCGAACCTCGATAAGTCAAAAACCTCCAAATCTCGAAAAAATGTTTTGTTCCCTTCCTTTAAAACACCAAAACCTCCATTACTTGAAATCTTGACCCTCTGTTAATCGAAATAATCACCGAGTCCCTCCAAGCCATTTTGGTACATATTTTCACTCTATAACTCGAAAAATTATATTTGACCTCTGTATCTCGAACATAGGAACGTTTTATTTTACAACCTTTACAACTTGATCATTTGGAATTTATTATCTCTATTGTTCGAACAAAAATAAGTTACCGACTTTAAGAACTTGCCGACAATGTGAGTACACTATTGTTTCTTAGAAAACATTTTAGGAGTATACAATAATAAATTTATGACTCATGGAAACACGTGTTTGCTTGCTTTGTGTCAGGTGTTCAATTTTGATTCCCTTTGAAATTTAGCTTAATTTATAAGAATAAACCTCAAACTCTATAAGTTGAAAACTCTATAACTCGAATTTTTTGGCGTCTCCCTTGATGTTCGACTAATAGAGGTTCTACTGTATTCAGAAAAGTTGGGAGAAATACGAACTAATTATAAACGGTGAACGATTATCCCACATAAGGTTGGCAGACGATCTGATTTTATTTGCCTCAACACGCGACGAATTGGACAGGTCACAGAACTTGCTTCGGAAAGCAGAATTGTCGGTGCAACCCAACCTATTCAACCAACCTTATTTTACTTAGGCATATTTAAAATTGCAATTGGAAATTGTAAACAAGACGGCACTTACAGTTGGCCTACTATACACTGAAAGTCTTGCGGGGAGTGGTGAGCAACTCAAGGTGGTCTCCGAGAACTCGGTAACCTATGGGATGTACCACGGCGAAGGCCAATTGCTTGTGATACCAAGACGTTACGCCTACTGAATGCTGTCGATACTATCGACATATTGTGAGCTCACAGTAGCGAATAATGTGTATAATGTACATATTATTTTTTATCGACAATATCAAATTTGTTTAATTGAAAGGATTTGTATTATTGTAAATAAATTAAATTTCAATGTATATAAAAAGATCGGAGCCTAAATTGGGCCGTGATATCATTTTAATTGAAGGATAGTTGAAATTAGATAATTTAAAAATGACAGCACCATCCATCTTTCTTTATCCAGGGGCCTTGGCATTAATACAAATGTGATATTCTTTTTCAATGACTCCATATATAATTTTAGATTTCAAAAATACACTTCAATGCAAGGGCATAAAGATGGACTTGATAATGATGAAACTTCCTTTTCTCGTTTTTTTCTCGTCATGCATCAGGCAAGCATCGAAAAATTGGTTCTGAGGTAAAAATGATAATTTTATACCTATAAATAGTCAAAACCTTACTCAAAATTATATTTATCCGACACTACGTACATTTATATAGCAGCAAATATTCAAGGTTTCGTGAAAACCAATTAATTTCTTCATCAAAAACTAAAGATATTGTAATAAAAAAAAACGGGTGTCATCAAGTCAAGCCAAGTCAAAAATGATTTATTCATATAGATAACACAATGTACACTTATGAAAGTCAAAAAAGAAATATACATTAAATGCTTCTAATTTTACATTTACTGCCAGTTCTCAAATCAAGGGCGTAGAACGGAAGAGAAGAACTAGCAATAAACTCTCCGCCACTCTTTTTATTCGCCAAGTTTTTTGTTTTACACAACATTTGTAAGGAGCTGCAACCATTATACCATGTTCCACATGACATCCTAAGTAATTAAATTAAAAACAAAGAATTGTCCTCTATCAGCAGTAGGAAAAAAGTTTTGCGACGATGATGAAGTGAAGTCGGCAATTTCGGCCTATTTTGACGACCAAGACAAATCTTTTTTTTCGACGGTATAATAAGTTATTTGACAGATCTGATAAATGCATTGAAAAGGAATAGTTTGTTTTTATTTCATTACCCTTCCCTGTCATTCCACGAACATTTTGACCGCCCCTCGTAAGTATATCGTAAGGCGAAACAATATCTAGATACCCTGTGTTTATGTTTAATCCCTCAATTGGGTCAAAATACAGCCCAGGATTAGTGATCCGGTGTTTGAATTCTCCGTCCGCCAATACGCTGTAACGAAAATATTATCTTAATATTATATGTGTACTTTATATGGCTAATAAATAAGATATAATAAAATTTATTAATTCTTATGTTATTAATAACTTATATATAGTATTTATTATATATAAAATTAGTTTTTGTGAGTGGTGTGAAACATTAGCGGTTTGCACTACGTCAAAATGATGTATGACGTGAATAAGTAAAGTAAGGTTATTTTTTTCAGTTTATCTTTACTATTTTATAAGGGCCTTTCCATGTGGTTAAAGTGCTTATCGGAGTATTAAATTATTTTTTACATAGACCTAATCACCTATTTTATATATTAGATGGGTCTTTTTATATATTATGGCTTTAATAATAATCTAGGGTTTAATCCGCCCAAAAATATTTATTAATCTATTTCTTAACAATTATTTTTAATTTTATTTTATTTACAATACACTTTTATACAAGAATTCATTACTTAAACTGCTAACTTTTACTGGTATTATTTTTTCTTGCGAACCATGCGAATAGTGAGTGAATTATGAATTATATATACAATTTTGTGTATAAATGGGATTCGATTAGATCTTCAAAATTAGTAAATCTTATTTGTTTAAAAGATTTACAGATTGTTTCATCGAATAGAGTTTTTAAATTAATGTAGACAAGAGGAATTGTCAAAAGAAGATTAGCTTTTATAAAAAATAAGTATATGATTAGAGAGTTATCTTTTCTTATTAGTTAATTCCGAGAAGTAGTTCTTCGACATAGGGATGGCTTTCATCTAATAGTTTTATAATTTGAGGAAATTCAGTCGAAGTAAATAGGGTATTTAAGGCTCAAAAGAAATGTATTAGAGCAATTTGTGGAGCAAACTGTCTTGATAGTTGCGTACCTTTATTTAAGAAGCTCAAAATTTTCGTGCACAGAAACATAGGTACATATTTTTAAGTCAAATGTAGAAGTCGAAGTAAGAAGTAGACATGGGGAGAAATTGGCTGTGCCAATAATCAATCTGGAACTGTTTAGGATAACACTTTTTGTATAGCAATTAAGGTTTACAATAAATTACCAATACAATTATAAGATCTTCCGACTAGTCTTAAAAAGCGACTTGGTGTATTACTATTGAAAAAAATGTACTATTCCATTTGATTATTTGCGTGAGACACTGTAGTTGATATAAATTTAATAAAGTATGACATGATATGTACGATACAAATAATATAAGAACTGATCAATTCATATGACTATTAATGTAAAATATAAAATTCCTTTAAAGACAAATTTGCGCGCCATTGTGTGTGGCAGAATATGCGAACTTACGATTGTACCACCTTACACATTTTTGTACCATATTCTTGCAATAAATAAATTATTATTATTATAAAGTCGATTGAAATTGGAAGGATAATGCTGAAGGTTCCGATGATGAACATGAGCTAGGGATTCTCCACAGCGGAACGTGTGGTAATCTCTATTTGAACTGCACATCATACTTCTACCGCACGAAACGCAAGTACAATAACCGAGTTCTTCACACCGGTTTTTTATGAGACAGTGGTGGATAGCAACCATATTATTGCAACTGATGTTGCTATGCTAATAAGTCCCACATATGGCCTGCAACTTTGGGGCAGCGCAAGTGATACCAACATAAATATAATCCAGCGACAGAACAAGATCATAAGAGCAGTTGCAAAAGTACCATGGTACATAACCAACAACGAAGATCACGAACACCTTAAAATGAGAACTATCAAAGAAGAAATCCGGAGACTGGCAGCTAAATACAAAGAGCTGTTAACCTGTCATCCGAACGAACTTGCTCGCCAACTCACCATACAGTATGTGAGTCGACTAAAACGTCACCATAAGTTAGAGCTAGAAGACCGGCAGTAGTTGTAGGCAGAACATGATTAGATGCTTCCAATGGGAAGTCACTCCACATGACAGCACAGAACAAATTCGCTCATAGCCTTAGGGCTGATTGCAAATACCCGCAGAAAAAAAATAAGTCCCAAAAGTCCATCCTGTCTTTTCATTCATAAATTTCTTTGTTTGCAAGATTTTTAATAACTTAGTAGAATTACCAAATGTTTTAAATCTAGTTAATTCTCTCGAAGAGAAACACAGCGAGGCTGATCCATCTTATGATCCATGTCTTCAGGCCTAAGATGCTGTGAAATATTACATTTTTAAATTGCATAATTGCTTTAATATATTTCTTATTCTAGTTTATTGTATTATTTATTATATCATTGTAATGTTGTGCACACTTATCATCCACTCACATGCATATACCTATTGTGTTTTTGTATGTTCTCTGTAAGTGTAGATGTATTTCTTTAGTGCCTTTTAAAAAAATTAATTACTTGCGACATGAAATACTTCTACTGTTCTTGAACGAGTATTGTGTTTTGGATTATTAAGCGGCGTTCGCACTGTTTTAAATCATGGTGGTCACACACAATAAGTTAACGAAACAAAGAGACGAGAAGTTTGTTTATTCAGTGAATTGAGTGAGCGAGAATTTTTTCAGTCTACTTCAATATTCGTTTCTTTAGCCCTGAATTTTTCGCGTCATGCGAAATTTTGATGATTTTTGGCAATTTTCCAAAATTTTTATATTATTTCTTTCAAGTAACAGTTTTGTGATATAATTTATTTCGTCTATTTGTAATTTTTAATAAAACAAAAGCCTAGGGACCTTTAGGGACCTTTTGTTTTACTAAACTCTCACGCACACAAACGGGAACACACGTAAACGTATACGTAAGCACAGACTCACCAATATTTATAATTATTATATTTTACTATGGTATTATTTAATACATTTGGTTTGTAATTTTTTTTTATAAATCAGAAGGTCAAGTACGGCTACAAAAAATATTAAGTGTACTAAGGAATTAAAATGTCTTTTTACTTTGTAAATATGAATATAATAATGCTGCTAGAGTGTCCGGCTTTGAAGTAAGTAGCCTTGGACACTAAGGCCTAAGACGATGGCAAGGGGCCGGCTGGGATGTCGTTGAACACTTCGAAGATGATGATGCTACTTGTGTGTTGATGTGGACATGTTAACCCCACTTCACCTCCTTCAGGTATAAGAATCTTTCACCCAACTTCGATTTTGTTCCTTTTGGAGTACTCTTGGGCTAATTAAAGATTTAAGTTGGCGTCTCAACGAATAAGTATAGCAATGCAGCGAATAAACGCTGCATTAAATGTACACTGCCACAGGGACCAAACTTTATTAATTTGTTTTAATTTTCTGTTTATTAATTTTAATATAATCATTTTATTCAATTGAAGGAATATCCTTAAACAGTTCAAAAATCATATGAAACACAAAACCGTGTGTTATATGTGTGACAACATTGTGAAATAGCCTTTAGTACGTGCTGTTTTCGTAAATATTATCTTCATTTGTTCAATGTATAATATTATATTTCGTTTCAAACGTTGACTGTATTCAATAATTGTTGGCATTCAAGCTAAGTTATTGTAGAATTCGACCCGCTTTAATTAGTTCTTTACTTTTAGTAATATAAAAGGTAAGTTAAAAGTTTAATAAATATTAAATTACGCTATTTTATTTAAAAATTATGATGGATTTTAGCATGTAAATTAATGTCATGGTATAATATATGTAAAATTATGAACGCTTATTAGGTACCATTCCTTCGTATTTAACGTCAATTTTAAACAAAGCAGCGTATTTGTGAAAATAATTTGAATTATGTTTCTCGAATATATGAAGTTCTGAAACGATTAGAATTAGTTTGATACAGTTGTAAATGTAAGTAATTAATTAATCATAACGATTTTTTTAAAAGCCTTTTGTTCTCTAACCAAATTCATACATTTACATAATTTCAACCTAAGCGAGAACATTTTTTTTTTATTTACAACATACTAGCTAGTTGGTCAGGTTGTTTTCCGGCATAGGCGTCATCTCTTTCACGAGCTGATCTTCTACATCCTTCCGGCAGATCGTCTTCCTATCTCATTATTTGACGGCCTGTTTCCTTCTTCATTCTATTTTTCTTTTATCGACCTTATGATATGCCCAGTCCAATTATATTTAGGTTTTTAATTTTTGTTAATACATCGCATATTTTTGTCCTTTTCCTTATTATTTATCGTTGATGGTGTTTTAAATTCGGAAAAAAATGCAATACTATATGGAATTCCTTGAAAATGAATTACCTATTGTCTTTGATATTCTTCATACTTCGCAAAGACCAAAGACGTCCCTTTTTATAAACTTCATGGCTTCTTCCAATTCTCCTAACGTGATATATGTTACAATATCCAGTTTATTGTTACTTCCTTTACTGGAAGATGTATATCTAGGTGGTGTTGGTTGTCTGGTAAACCCACGGGGACCGTGTTGGGATTGTTCTGCTTTTGGTTGCTGTTTTTTAGTGCTCTTGTGCTTGCAATGCTTTTTCCCTGTTGTCTGTTATTACTGAAACGTTATTCACTAACTGGTTGGTATGTTTAAGGTTTTCCAGTGAATTAGATAGTTCTATTTTTCTTTTTCTTTTTTTCGATTTCCGTCTTTGACTATCAATTGATCATATCTTATGTATGCCAGGTTTCAGTTCTCATCGTTGTTCCAATACTTCTTTAGAAAAGTCATCGGTAATGTGTACTTCTTTCAGGCTATTTCTCATTTTCAAAATCACACTTTTAAGTTGTTTGAAAAAACCGTGAGGATTGGTTGGATTTTGTTTTTTTTTCTGTTGACGCCGATACGGTGAATTTTTGTGTTCGCTTGGTTCCAAGTCGATTTATGAATCTGTTTTGATATTTTCCTGCACCGTATGAAACAACTCCGAAGAAGATTTTTTGTTTTCTCCCAAACCAAATAATAAGTTCTCTGTTCTTTCTTCAAATATTCAATCATTTTTCCCAATTAGATAAAAAGTCAGTTATAGAATATCAATACAAATGTTTTTTTATAATACAAAATATGATACACACAGCTAAATGAAATCAAACCTTACAGATGGAAGGTGAAACAAATAAAGCATTTGTTCTTGATGAAAATAAATGCAATGGGCACGTAGAAGTCAGGCTAAACGACACAGGATTCGATTCAAGAAGATTACAGAAGTTTGATGGCGTGTATAGAAGTATAGAAGAGAAGAAGAAGAGATGCATGAAGAACGATCTACAAGCTTATAGCAATTTGTAAGTATTTCAAATTACAATATTTTCGGAATTATTTTACGTAAAGCGCCTGAAAGTTGATAGCACAACTATTGATGTTTGAGTTGATACATTCAGTTATATAGATTTTATTTTTATTTTTAAGCCAGATATATAAGAATATTTACATATAGAAGGCCCTTCACACCTAAAGACAGTTTCCTTAATTCACCGTACGAACAAATACTGATTGAGTATGAAAGAAAAAAGATGAACTCAAAATATATAAACGAGGTTTTGATCGCACTTTTCTTGCAGGAGCAAGCTATTTTATTAACACGTATTAATTTTCAAACTGACACCAGTGAGAATATTTAAGACCAAACATTTAATTGCTATGTGAGGTTTCTACTATGATACGCATGAAACTTAATAAGTAAGCTTCCCGAGTTATTGTAGTCGTGTATTCAAATCCCGACTGTAGTTAAGTTCAGTTGCGGTATCTGGGCGTGTGCCCCCTTCGGGTGATGTGCTGGTTTGCGCCCTGCTAATACAGGCAATCACCATTAAGAGAAAACCGATACGTCTTACTCCCAACTACAAGTGTAAATTTTTGGACTTTATATTTTCTGATCGCTTGAGACGAAATCAGACTTGATAAGAATTATCATCGAAAACCATACAACTAAGCCAAAACAATTTCCTCCTGGACATTGCATTGGTTCGGAATTGAGTTCTATAAAACGAATCTATGGTTAGGAAATTAAAACAAACTTTCTAAAGTTTGATACTGTGTACCTTTAACGCTGGCAGCATTTCCTACTAGTATTGCGATACTTATTCTTTTAGCGAGGAAATCACCAGCTCTCGTGTTACCGGTACTATCTATCAGGCGCCAACTTAATAGCTTAAGAATATTATAAATACTGTATATTTATGTGATGGATCATGGAAACCATATCATATTACTTTTGATACATTTTACGCTTATAAAGTAGTAGTATATAAAACAAATCCAATAATATAATTCATAGAAGATTGCTTATTATTGACCAAAATACACATTCGAATGAATAATTCTTGAACAAAGTTACTGAGTCTTGACAAAATAAGCTACTTACCGATGAAAGATGTTTGGTTCTTTACGTTCACTATAACTTTAACAGCAACAATTCACCACGACTGACACTTTAAATACACCTCTTATAAGGATAAAGTCTTAAAATATGCGTTTGACTTGGGTTTCACCGATTTTTCAGTAAGCGGTGAAAACTTGTTTACCACCAAGGGCTCGGTGGTAAACAAATAAAATCCGATACGCAAATACAGACAGAAAAACTGATACTTTGTTTCGCTCGCACTTAAGTATTTCACGTTAATGCCTTCTCTCTTTAGTTATCGTTGTTATTTTAGAAGCTCATCTAGTTCTATACTCTATCTACGGAGTATAGTTAAATATTTTGTCATGTACATTTTTTTTCAAAGTGACACGATGCTACAATATTCCTATGCGAAGGTTAGATTAGGAATTTTTTTTCAGTAAAATAATTAAATAATTTATTGTAAATTGTCATTTTCTGTTAAATATATCTTTTGAGTAAGTTTTTAAATAAATTTTAAATGCCGTCACGACAAGCTCTAAATCCACAGGCAAACGCACAAACAAAACATTTAAAGACATTATAAATGTTATTTTTTATTATCGCAAAGCAAAGTGTAAAGAAAAAAATAACTTATATTATGTAGATACAAGGATTTGTTAAGTAAATATATGACGATAAACACAACAATCGTGACATTGGTGTTGTTGGTTCGCTAGAGTCTGTCTTTTTTTTCATAGACCAGGGGGCAAACGGGCAGGAGGCTCACCTGATGTTAAGTAATACTGCCGCCCATGGTCACTCTCAATGCCAGAGAGCTCGCGAGTGCTTTGCCGGTCTTATAAGAATTGGTATTCTTGAAGGATCCTAAGTCGAATTGGTTCGGAAATACTTCAGTGGGCAGCTGGTTCCACATAGTGGTGGTGCGCGCCAAAAACTGCTATACACGCTCAGTCGTGGAACGTCGAGGTGATACAGGGAAAAGGAATCAGCTCCCTGCAGCTAAATGTATGCAGCTAAACATATTAAAAAAACTGCCTCAGATTTCTGAATCAAAATGATCATTTGTTTGTATCTGTTTCAATCTAATAGGCATGTAGGTGATCAGATTCCTGTGCCGTCACACCATCGATGTTTGGATCGAAGGCAAGACGGTTTCCTCACGATGTTTCCTTCACAGACGGAAAGCTTATTGGTGTACAGCCGGGGATCGAACCTAAGACTTCAGGGATAAAAAACGATGAAGCCGCTACGTTACTGCTCTGTATTTAAACGCAATAAAGTTAGACCAGGTTAAAATATAATCTAATTTAATGTCAAATAAATAAATAAATATTTTCTTTTATCAAATAACGTATTTAAAATGTTTCCTAAAATACAAACTGATGAAGTATTTCCTTTTAGAATTGTCAATGTCAAATGATGGACTCGGTGAAATGATATTTAAATTTAGAATCTTTGGATTGAAACATCTGCGCAGAAAGCATTGCGCGGCGCAATATTCTCTGTGCGTGTTACTTTAACATCAATGACAATTGAATGCTTTTCTTTCACTACCATATTCGTTATTAACACTTTGATACGAGACGTCATCACCTATTCTTAAGTTTTTGGTTGATTTATTTATTAAGCTATTAAGATTTTATCGCCGGCTTTGAGCGCGGCGACCGAATCAAAAAAATTCCGTAACGAAATTAAAAACCTAACACACGATGACGCATGCATGCACGCAACGCATACTGCGTCTCACATCGGTCTGTGATCGGTGACATAGCGCAGGTGCGTTAGAGTGGGACAGAACGAATACTGCGTATTCACATCTCTCTAACGAGATCGGTGACGTAGCGTAAGCGCGGCCGGTGCAGTTGGTACGCATTAGAGTGAGACAGACTATATAGGCATTTTAGTCTAGAGTCTGGTAGAGTTACTACTCTAATCTGCATCAACAACAAATAAATAAATATTAAAATTACATAAGTTGATAAAAAAATGTTTTTTTTATTAACACTAATTCGTTGCATACAGAAATGTAATACAATTGACTTAATTAAATAAAAAGGAGGGCAACTGGCGGCCTTATCGCTTTCGAACGCTCTCTTACGGGCAACCACTGTGGAAAAAAGAAATAAAATTAGATAAGGTGAGCAAGGAGTGCAAAAATACATAAGACATATATAGTTATTTAGGCAAAACTAATGGAACAAAACAAAGCAATTAAAACATATTATGTTATAGTTATTAACAGTCATCTGGACCATATTAAAAAAAGGACTTACTAGTCTAGACTACTATTATTAATAAAAAAAAATATATAATGATATATCTTCTACCGCATTTACCAAGGAGTGAACACAACCTGCAGCTGGATTCATAATCGAACGTCAACAGAATACAAAATATCATCCGTATCACCTCGACGTCCGTGGTTCCATAACTGAGCGTTTTCTAAGGCAGTTTTTGCCGTGGCACTATGTGGACCAGTATTTCCGAACCAGACATAGGGTCCTTCAAGAAAAGAGCGTACCAATTCTTAAAAGGCCGGCAGCGTGCTTACGAGCCTTGGTAGTGCGAGCGTCCATGATAGGTATCACTTAACATCAGGTGAGCCTTCCTGCCCATTTGCCTCCTGTAACATAAAAAAAAAACAACTCTTCTGAACACTCTCCATGGTGAACGCGGTAGAAGATCCCTCATCTCTACGCAACGCCAATTGATCAAGTCACTTGCCATAAAGTCGTAATACTCGTAAAGAGTTGTTGCTCCTCTGTATTGTGTAGTCATAAGTTCATATACATAATTTATGTATCTTCGACGTTATTGTGCAGCAATAATTTTACATAACTAATTCTAACTTCATTGATAACATTGCATGTTGATAAAAAATGCGCTATTTTTATTTGTCAAGCTAGTCTCAGAAAGCGCGCGAAACACAGCGAACGTGTGCTCGTAAACATTCGAATTTCGAATAATAAAAACAAAAGAGGTTTTTGCGCGGATAGCGTTTGTTTTCGTGAGTTTATTGTTTATGTTTTACAAAAATTTGTTGGAATGTTGCCAGTTTGCTTTTGAATGGATTATTTTAAATGCAGCGACGCGTTTTCTGCTATTTTATTGAGTGAAGTGTTTTATCATTTTTATCGCTATCAACTAATTAGTGTGTTTTTATTAGAAAACATAAGGCATAATTTTAAAGATAACTCAGGGTATGAATTTATGCTCTAAATATATTTACAACCAAATATTCAACATTATTTTGTATAAATTATAATATTATGTATATGGATTTATGGTGGCGTCATATGTAACGATGATGATAGAAGTCAAAATTACCTTTAAATGGAAATATGTTTTTTTATTTAAAAAACAGAAAAAGGCAGAAAAATAACAAAACAAAAAATTTAATAAATTCAAGAGGTTATTAACCTCACTATGGGTGTACATAATACTCACACAGTTTTGCGTCTTTTTTAAGGCAGACATACAAATATGAAACATTATTTCGGGAAGTCTTTAAACATTGCATAGTTGTCATGGAAATTATTATTAACGCGTAAAAAATTCAATATTTTTTGCAATTGAATGCTTAACAGTACGCTTATTTTATGGCCAATAAACCTTTCTAAGCTGAACTGTATATTTTTAATCAAGCAATTTATTTGTTTACGTAATTAGTAAATAAGTTTAATTTATTAATCGGTTGAAATTATAATAACCTTTTCTATTAATAAATTCGAAATGTTATTCCGATTAAATCACTAACGTTATGATTCTATTGTTCGTTATGATTATTTATATTATTTTATTATGCTACATACATATAATTTACTTACACTTTATATTTACGATTTTCTTAACGCACAAAGAAGGTAATAATAAAAATAATTAAAAAGAAAATTAAAACAAATTTTAAAAGTTTGGTCCCTGTGGCAGTGAACCTTTAACGCTGACAAATTATCATTGATTATTTAGTTTACTTATAACAAGACATTGCATATTATAACAGATTACGAAATAAAACTCACACACGGAAGGCTGCGCAGCCATTTTTCTCACTACACTAACACACATTATTATTATACAACACCGTACGAGCCGAACGACCTCTAAATTTCACCAGCATCATCTTGATGGTTGGAGGTCTTCCACGGTCCGCTTCACAAGGCATTTTCTTTTGCGAACTAGCGAACTGTGGAATCGGCTCCCGGGGGGGGTCTTCCCTCAGAGATACGACCTCCAAATGTTTAAAAAGAGAGCCTACTCCTCCCTCAAAGGCCGGCAACGCACCCACTAAAAATGGGTGTCTATGGACTGCGTGGACTGCCCTTTTTGGTCGTCCCGCAAGCTCGTTTGCCCCCCTATTTTATAAAAAAAAAAAACACATACAAAGCATTTTAAGGAAAGAACTGAATCTAGCTTCCATAAAAATTCGCAAAATTCTGTTGTCAATCGTAATTTAAATTGCCTATGTCAGTTAAGAGACCTAAAATTACATTTTAATGTACGCCTTATTGAATTTCTAAATCTTGGTTAATAACATTCTAGAGGATTGGATAATCGTATGTCATACAAAGAGCAGAAGGCTGGGAAACTAACTATTAGAATATTTCTTAAAGAGCATGAGCACTGTGGCTCTAGCGTAGACTCCCATCTCTGACGTCGTTGATTCGTTCCCCGGCTGTGCACCGAACGGTGTAGGAAACATCGTTGCTGATCACCTACTTTCCTATTCGTTTGACTAATCATGTAACAGATAAAGTAATCTAAGGCTTAAAAATACTCCACAAAATCTCCACTGATTTATTTATTTTATGGGCTGACGTGACTGGGTGACGCTGAGTTGGTCTCATATTTGGTTAAAGTTTATTCGAATTTATTTTTTTGCATTCTTTGCATTCTTCTTTTTCTTTCTGATCTGAGCTCTTTTAACACGAACGTAAACCTCGTTTATTAATCTACCCGTTTGTTTAACGATAATTAGCATATTAACGTCATTACTATCAATATATATATATATTATCGTAAATTGCTGTACAGTCAGGAGCATATATAAAAATAATATATTTATTTATTTATGAACACTTCGTTGCATTACAATATAAAAGTTGAACATAATTAAATGAAATGGAGGGCAACTGGCGGTCGTATTGCTTTCGAGCGATCTCTACCAGGCAAACACTGCGAGAGAAAAAAAAATGTATTAAATAAGATAAGGTAGGCAAGAAGTGCAGAAATGCATATTACATATAGTTATTAAGAAAAAACAAACTAAACTAATAAAAGCATACATGAAAAATAAAAAGTAAAAAGTGCACACGAATCACGATAATTTACTCATAAGATCAGTCTCCTTTAACTTTCGTGACCTACTGCTTATACCTACATCGAATTGAAGAACGTAATGAGTATTTTAAATCATTTATTCAAACCTTAACATAACACGCATATGTACAGTATTTACGATTTTCTTAACCTACAGAGTGATAATAAAAATAATTAAAAATTAATAAAAAGAAAATTAAGACAAATTGCTTATTGCGATACCTACTTATTTGTGGAGGGAGGAAAGCAACAGCTCGGGTCACCGGTACTATCTATCTAAGAATGTAATTCGTAATCGAAAATATTTAGAAAACAATAATTGTTTCAAGCCGACACAAAAGAAAACTACTTAAAAATCGTTGGGGGTTGATCCTTAACATTTACATGTTGTCCGATTCTAGGACTTACTGAATATGCATAAAAAATTTCATAAGAATCGGTGGAGCCATTTCGGAGGAGTATGGGAACGAACATTGTGACACGAGAATTTTATATATTAGATGTATTAGATATTGTCAAAAAAATGCAGTTACAAGAAATTATTCCCGACTGATATTACATAGTTTTTGTACTATGTGCGCCCAACTTAACAAATAATTTAAACTAATAGTCTAAAGAGGAATTTTATAGAAAATATTATTAATTATATGTACGTATAATTAGTCTGTAGAGTCTAGGGAGAAAGTTCGCATATACACGTGCAGGAAAAGTACTACTTCTAGCATCTATTCCGCCAAAGCTTACACGACAAAAGATACTTATTTATTAAGAAAAAGTAAATAATGAATTCATAATATGAGAGAGAGAAATGAGTGTTGGGTGCGGGTGTGTGTGTGTGGGTGTAAGGGCCGATTTACATTATCTTAGTGTTTAGGAGAGTGCTTTAGTACAACTTGAAAGGCAAGTTCTTTAGTGCTTTAGTGCGTTGCGAGTGAACGTTTACATTTCTTCCAGTAGAGTATCATTATTACAGCGCCACAATGAACGCGCAACGACGTCGGCAAATACGATCTATTCTACGCAAAATACTAACTGTAGTTATGGAACAAATAGAAGTCGAGATTTTATTCGAAATAAATAAACTAAATATAAATAATAAATAAAATAGCTTCTTTTAAGGCAGTGTATGCCAAATGCCTAGCCTGTTTGTTTTTGTATAAATTGTTTTTAACGTTCCACAAACATTCGTGAACAACATATTCAGACACAAATTTGATAGTTGTATCTTCCGACCATTTAGCCATCTTTAAAAATCAAAAAACACGCACGCGTTTCACGACACTTGTTCACTCTCCTAAAGATTTTACTAAATTACGTGTTTACACACAACGAGGAAAGATCTCGGGGGTCGCGCGGGCGCGGGATGGGTATCACTTGAAACAAAAATAAAAAGCGATTTTATTTTGATTCAACTTGAAAGTCAAGTAGAACCGTACTAAAGCAAGTAGCGTTTACATGTTTCAACTAAAGTACTATCCTAAAGCACTCTGCTAAACACTAAGATAATGTAAATCGGCCTTAGGTGACATCTTTTTTGAGAGAGTTGCGAGGGGAATTCAATATATATAGTGTTAAAAAAATTTCAGGCAAAGTGCACGTATCCGATTTTAGTGTAGTTATGAAATGTAGGAGGAACACACAAGACAAAAATGGATACATGCAGAACACAGGTTAAATACATTTGTCTAGTTCACTGTACATATAAAGATATGTTATGCTAGATAATTATTTATGAGCAATAAACACGATTGTACACAAGAGATTTTCACACTTTTACCATAAATTTAAATTGTGTTTTAGTTATTGTATTTAACACGTGTTATACTACTTTACCTTGAAATACAGTTACGAAGACATTCAGTAATTATGAAGTTGAATTGACTTGTTGATCTCGTATGAGGTTTCTACGGGCTTCTCTTCTCGATAGAAGAGAAGTTCTTGACAGTTCCAGCTTTCAGGTTGTGGTGTAGCTTTTGTGTGTTACATTTATTTATTCCGAAATAACTTATACACATACACACATGACTGCAACATTATTAAGACAGGTTTTCTTCGCTGTATGGGCAAACTTAATTTGGAAGCGTTCAATACATACGAGAATATAGTCTGTAGAGTCCATAACGAATATTGGCAGATTGTGGGAGAAAGTTTCCGTATACACGTGCATGAAAAAAACTATATTTGTCCCCTGTTCTATAAAAAAAAATACTGTAAGGGTCTCTATTCAAATGTAAACAGCGACTGAAAAACGGTAAAATTTCAATTCAAAAGTCTGTATCACATAATAAAAAAATTCTTTTATATAAAATTACAGTTATTAAAATGACATAATGTGTGAATTTTTAATAAGGGTTGGGCCGGTGTGGCTGTAATTACCTTCAAGGGTAATGAGGAGACATGCCAATGCCAAACCCATAACATAGCAAAGGGGCAGAAGCCCCCAAGCTTCTGGGAACCAACACTACAAACCCGCAAATTAGGGGTTCTTAACTTATTATTAATCGAACCCAGTGGCACTACAACCCTTTTTCTTATATCCAAGGTGCAAATTTGCGCACCCCCTGCCCCCAATAGTTGCAGGGGTATGTGGAGCTCGACCCACAGTAGTATCTCTGCTATTCAGAGACTGGGTAAGCAATACCAACCAACTCGAGTAGTTCCGAGATGCTCCGATGTCGCTCTCGCATTCCGGGATGTCAACGGTATGTGACGCTCTGGTGCAATACACACTACAAAGGTAGGAGATGGGGATATCTTCTCCTATTTACTCCGCGTCTTCTAACCCTACGATTCGTCCTAAAGCGCTCAGTCTCTCGTTCTGCTGTCTGCTTCTACAAGCCTAGGTGGGTTTTTGTTTACGATTGCATTTGTTTTTGTTATCATGTTTTTAGTAGAGATCAGGTGATCAGCCGGAGGCATTTTCGGGTCTAAGAATGTTTCTTTACGATGTTTGTTCACGACACGGGCAAGTGTTAATTGAGTACATAGAAAAAATATTGGTGCCAAGATTTTGTCAATATTTTGAATTTACTAATCATAGGTATTTTATCCAATGTAATATATAATATCGTGTTGGCGAGTTTCTTAAAACCCATTGCAAGGATTGAGTCGTTATCTGTTGTGTACAGAGCTGTAATCACTACTCAGAATGTTTATATTACATATGAAATTATTTGTATGGGTGCAAAAATAATTAATCAAAGTAAAGTATGTACCATTGCTATCTATGCACTTTTGCCATGTGATAGGTAGAATCACGCTACCTTACTGTATGGTATTACGCTGAATTTGTATTTTTATTGACGAACCATCTTTTATCTTGCAATTCGCCCCTGTAGTTGTGCAATGCAAACAATGACACCATTGTAGGCAATTCAGTTTTACTATGAATAAACCATAAGCAACATGGAGAGACTATTAAAAATGTTTATGCACTTGCTGAATTGCATTCTATATATGTTACTTATAAATTCGTCACACCATATCGTGACTTCTTATACGAACTGAAGAGTTTATGCTTACTTTATATTTTAAAAAATCCTACTACTAACTATAAATTAAATTAATCAGTGGCGCTACAAGCTTTTTAGGTCTGGGCTTCAGAGCACTGTTTGATTATCATTTGTCAATATAATGCCAGTCTTCTGTACCTGTCACACGCCGTCTACTTTGGGCCTAAGAAATTGTGGAATTTATGAAAGCCGAAAATACATACATATACATAGAAAGGGAGTGTCCCTTGGTATCTGTGCGTAGAAATATGTAGGTACCTACCGTAGAAAAAGATCATGGTACCACATTAGCCATATACTTTAAGTCACAGAGACACGTGGCATTATAATCAGTAACGTCAAAATACATCTTTCAAATTTCAGTAAATTTTTCGTGTATTTCAGAGCATAATTTTATCAAACAAATTTATGTGCAATCTCTTCTTGCAAATATTCCAATGAAATAACTGAAAACGCTTCGCTTTTGCAAAAACTGAAAATATATCTTTTAGGTAGAATCTTAATAGTGTAGAAACTAAATTATACGCATAAAAACAAACGGGTTTTGAAGTGAAAATTGTTTTGAAAACTAAATACTCTGAAGTGTGTGATTTTTTTATGTTCCAATGGAAAAACTGTTGAAAAAAGTTAAAGATTGGCGGAGTGTCTCCAGAAATGCTGAACCGGAGCTCAGCAGGAGTCAGTATTCCCTGGTTTCCACGGGCGAGCTGACAGCAGAGGCCCTTCAGGTCTGGTTGAAGTTGCCGAGGAAGATAAAGTATGATCCAGACCTGGAGCCCTTTCAGAAGAGATACGAGAAAGAAATCGGTAAGTCGCATATTTATTTTCATAGTAAACTTTCTAAACTTATAACCCCTAAATATAAAAATATCTCCTATTAGTTGGCTGAATACAAAGTCAAAGAGAAAAAATTATTTATTCATTTAGGTAACACAATGTACACTTATGAACGTCAAAATAGGAAATATGTAACATTAAATGCTTTGCTGACAATTACTGCCAGTTCTCAAATCTAAGGCGTAGATGAGAAGAACTGGCAATAAACATACTTCTTAGGTAGTGATGCTGTTTCTCGCTAAACACTAAAACATAAATAAATTTATTGTTTTCGTTTTCTACGAAGAGAACGAGTGTTCTGAAAGAAAATCAAGTTTCTTCGAGCTACCGTCGCAGTTTGCACCGCACGGTAGACGTCACAGATCACAACATGAACTCCTCACTATACTTATAACGACTAGTCAATTGTACGCACGGAGTGCCTTCGCCGGCGGCTTCGTATCGTCGGCTCGCATGCGTTATTGCTTCACACTAGACAACTATTGCTCTATCGAAGAATTTACTTTTATGTACAGACCTAATCTTAAAATTACGAACGATACGAAACCGGCTCGCGGCCGAAAGTTTCACTTTCGGCTTTCAGCTTACATTCCATTGAAAAATAGATCCATCGCTACTTATGACTTAAATATTATATTAAATAATTTACAAATAAGGTACTCTCTCGACGAAACGTCTCGGGACACCGACACTGAACCGCCGGGTTCCTCCGCGGAACGTTCCCAGAAAACTTAACGGAATGAAGAATTATTGCTAGAATTTCAAAATCACAAAGTCGACAGGTTCGGAGCGGGCGTCTCAACAGTTGAAGGTGTTCGAGTGCGAGCAGAAGTCGTCTCGCGCGAAGCTCTCGGCGATGACGGAGTACTCGGGCTCGCCGTAGTCGGCGTCGCGATCCGGCCCTCGGCCCAGCCCCGGCACGGTTTCGAAGGGACGCAGGTACCCGTTTTCCTGCTTGCGCGAATAGCGCGCGTCGAGGTTTCGCTTGAAGTCCGGCCGGCACGGCGTTCCGTTGCGCTTCCCCTTGTCGGGCAACGAGCGAAGCGAACCGTTGTTGAGGTGCGGCGCCGGCGCGCCGTTGTTGAGGGTCAGCGGCTGCCTGTTGCCGACGTAGGTGAAGCCGCTGGCGGGCAGGGTGCCCCCGCCGCCTCCGCCTCCGCCCGAGCGCGGCGGCCGGCGCACGGAGCCCTGGCCGCCCGACATGAAGAACACGCTCGGCGAGGCGTAAAGCTCTAGCTACAGTTCCGTCACCGGAATGGGCCTGAGGCCGGACGCGTGCGGGGGAGGCGCGGGGTAGTGCGAGGGGTGGATGCCGCGCACGATGCAGTCCTCCTCGGTCGAGATCGGCTTGTGATAATCCAAGTTTTTTCTTCCCTTGTTCCATTTGTAGTCCTTCAGTTTTTCTTGCATGCTCTTCCGATATCTGTACAGAACTAGAACTAAGGTCGCGACGGACGCGACGCAGGCCACGACGATGATGCAGATGATCGTCTGCTGGCGCGAGTCGTGTAGGACGCAACCCAGGTCGTCGGCGTTGAGAGTCCGTAAATATTTATCTTTAAGGTTTTCGGGACTCGCACATTGGATTTGTGTAAAGTTGCTTTTGTCGTTTAAGAGGTCCCGGAGCCAGAGCAGTTGGCAATCGCAGAAGATCGGGTTGTCTGACAAATCCAGTTGCCTCAACTCCTTACCGATAAAAGTCGTTTCGCTCAGAGCTACAATGGCGTTGTCTCGCAACGACAGATGCCTCAATTTAGGAAGGCCCAGCATGCTCCCCTCTTCTATGATAGACAATTTCTTGTTGTTGGATAGAACAATTGTTTCCAAGTTCAAATTGTCTTCAAAGGAGCCTTTACTTGTTCTCTCGAGCTGCGTTGCACCCGTTATATCCATTAATCGTAAGTTCTTAAGGCCTTTGAAAGAATGAATTTCCAAAGCGATAAAGTCATTCTGCCCCAAGTAAAGTTCTTCTAACCGCGTCAAACTGGACAATTGTTCTGTGGGCACCGCTGTCAAACCATTACCGAATAAATTCAGACTTCTTAGACCTGGAAGACCTCTGAAAGCATCCTCGCTAATATTCGAGAGACCGGCTCCGTTAAGATCGAGTACGGCAAGTCTATTGAGTCCGGCGAAAGCATCGTCCGGTAGATAGGAAAACGCATTCAGCCCCACGTGTAGCTCGGCGAGGCTTCCTAGTAGGCTAAAAGACGTGGTCGGCACTGAACTCAAATGGTTATCATCTAAATAAAGAATCCTCAACGCGGATAGTCCAGAAAATGCCTTCGGATCGATTCTGGATATTCGATTCTGCCCTAAGTTGAGCTCTTCTAGTCGCGGGAGTGTGGTGAAAACGCCATTCGTAAGCTCTTCTAAAAAGTTGTTTTTTAAGTTTAAAACAGTGAGAGAGTTCAGTCCTTGGAAAGTGGCGTTGGAAACGGACGATAATTTGTTATGATTCAAATGTAACTCTTGTAATTTCTTCTGATACGAAAACGACTTCGGGGGTATATTGACGAGATGGTTTTGCGATAAGTCTAGGTGTTGCAGCTCAGTGTAGAACTGCAAAGATGCGTCTATAGTCTTGATCTTGTTGTTGCGGATGATTAGCCGCTGGATGGAGGGGTTGAGCGCGATGGGCAACACGTCGAGGCGGCTCTCCTCGCACAGAACCACCAGTGTGTCGTCGTTGCAACTGCAGCCGCCCGGGCAGTTGGCTAGCGCCGCCGCCCCTCCGCTCCAAATCAACAGCGCCATAGACCACATGATCACCTGGAATACATAACATTCCAAATTAACAACATTATTTGAACATAGTTATTCGGATTTAATAATTAAAGCGACCGCGACGCGTGCTTTTCATACAAATGCAGTGGATGAGGTATTTTAACATACTTATATTATGTAAAGAATTCATATCAATCTTGTTATCTTTAAATATATGTCCCACATTTCCATTTCCCTAAAAATACAAACGAACATCGATAAATGTCGTGGGAGTTGATAGCCTCTCCATTATAAAATAACGGAATCAATGTGGAAACGGAACTCGGCGAAGCGGTAAGAAAAAAGTAAAAATTATTGGAATGGGAATTTCGCGAAGTTTTAATTTATTAAAATGCGCTCGTCGAGAGCCCGGGGCGGAGACGGGCAGCTTCTTTGCTTCAAAGGCGAGCTCCTTTATTACTTTTCCCTTTACAACAATTAGCAGATCTGAGCGATGTAGAGATTTCAGCTTCGGATTCGCGGAGTTAATTACGTTGGCGGCGATTACCGATGCAACATCAACAGTCTGTGTTTTACAAAGAGGATAGTTTGTCGCAAATAAGTCTATTATTCACTGGGTGAAATCCAATTGTAGCTCGTCGCTTCGTGAGCCGGCAGTTCTCTTTGCCGCTCCGCATGTTACTCATCGCGCCGTTTCTTGAGACTTATTTGTAATATCATTCCTATTTCACCCAAAAATTGTTGTCGAAGTGCAGTGTGTGCGAGTAGTAACGGAGCCCTGAGGCTTAACTAGCCTCTAGGTGTGCGGACGCCGGGCTGAAGCTCGCTGTTTTCAGACAAATCCAATAAACTGGTGCATTTCCACGCGAGCTCTTGTTTTATGAATGTCCCGTTGTTTTTGCGAAATCAGTTTTCTGTTAACAATTCACATGTACGTATAGATTTTAGCGAGAGCTTTTGATTTATTCGACGTGGATTACGTTCGTTCAACGAATACTTGTTTCGGAAATGTTCGCGTACAATGGCTTAACGTTTTTTTATTTGTATAAAAGTGCCTCTCACTGTGTTTTCATTTAGTAAAGGAAATCGCTTTAAATTTTTGATAAAAATTATATGTACTAAACATAAAAATAAAAGCAAAGCGAATGTCTTAGTATTGTTTAATAGCATCTCCCTATCTATTATCCGCCAAAGTTTTCAGTTGGACGAGTCTGACAGTATTTGCGCCCTAACGTGCGGAAGATCTTAGAAATCATATACATCTAAGCGTACTTATATAGTTAATATAAGTGCAATCCCAAAGTTTCGGAAGTGGTTGCATTTAAATAAATGAAACAATAAAGAGGCGGCCACAATCCCCATTCCTTCAGCAAAGGATAACGTTACCGTTATTCAAATTAGTGAATGAATTTGCTGGGTTTGTGATTAAAAATGCGAGAGCCGAGCGTCGGATGCGGAATAACAAGAGATCCGGAAATTAGGCCGACAGGACATAGACCCGATTAATTAAAGAAATTTTATAATGTAATTCAAAATTGTCCATTATGTAAGATTTTGTTTGTAAAGGGTAAATAAATGTCGGGTAGTGTTTTCCCTTTGCCGATATAATTCGGGATGGAAACGACAACTTACATAACCATCTCGCTCAGGTTAGTAACGGAGTGAGTTTAATCTTTTAAAATATTCAGAGCGGAAATGCTACGAAATTAGCTCACATCTTTTACTTTAAAAAGTGGTGCAGGTTGCCAAAAGTGGCTGTTTGACGTGTGCGAGGCTTCAATTTTCACTTTATCACAATTTGCACACGACATTTCATTTCTACTTCGCCATGTCCATTTCGCATCATAAAGTGGAGCATTTTCGAAAATACGTTTAAAACTCAATGTTCAGTCGGAAAAAGTGAGAGAGAAATAATATTTCATTTAAGGTTCTAATAACCAAAAGTACAGGCACCACCTGTACTCTATTTAATTTCTTGTCTCTCTTTCCTTCACCTTGGCAGAGACTTTTTCGTCTTGTAATTCTTGATATTCGTTATTAACATATCGACAAGTTGATGAGTCTACAGGGAATCATATAGAAAAATATTTAAAAAAAAATAATGTACCTAATAAAAATTGTGAACACATTCAAGCCAACAAGGGCGAGGTACAATAATAATCTATTTCGAAAAGCAGGTTTCGAACCGAGCTGTAACTAAAACCAATTTCGGAGGCGAGAGCATTGATACGAAAAATAAAAGCTGCCACGGTCGTCCCGGTTATTACAGTGGGCATTTTGCGAATATTTGCGTTTTCCTGACCATTTCACTTTGATATCTGTTGGTATTGACCATTCAAAGAACGGGGGCTCATAGGCACCTGGACAGAGTACAGAGTCGGCTCGCACCTCTAGTGGAACTTATAAATACGTTTATAACGTGTTAGTACTTAATTTCAAATTCGAGAAAGAGAAGATGACAAGGGTCCGATAAAATAAATCAATCGAAGTGTATCTCCAAGTACGCTCGTCAAAGTAGGCGGTAGTGAGTGATGTTTAAATAAATATTTGGTTCCCGTCAAGCGAGTATTTGCTTTAGTGTGAAGAGTCCGGCGCTGAGCGGAATGCATTTCTCCGCTTCATTTGTTGGCGACAAACGTTCGGCAAATGAGTGGGGCATTATGCAGATTTTGTACCTGGGGCACGCAGCCGGCCGACAACAGCGAGCCGTTTAATCGGAAACTGTTAATTGTCGGCGAATTGTCGGGAAATCGTTGGTGAATCGTCGGCGATTTGTCGCGCAAATAGACGGATTCGATGTATGCGGATTTAATTACGATAACTGCGACAAATTGTTCGTGAAGCTCTCGCCTTATCAATATTTGCGGCAGATTCATTGCCCAATGCTTACGGTTTGTATTTATAACGTTTTTAATTACTATTTTTGGTACGAATATAAAGTTAAACACGGATTCTTGATGCTAATTAATAGTAGAAATTCGAATACTTACACATAAGACATTCGACGTGATGATCTCAAGAAGCCTGGTCGCGCAGCGCGCCTGCGCCATCTGGGGGTAGAGGAGACATAAATTAGTCGCTGCACCCGATAATTTCAATCCGACAAATTGCAATCCTGTTTGAGTTGCAAATGTCCACCTCTATAAGGGGACGGATTCCCGGACATCTCCGCGAGCTTTAAGAGTTCATCCTTGATTTAATATGTCATGTAATGGTACTGCTTACCATTAAATTTATTGAGCTTTTCATTGCGATATAATAAAGTGAAATAGCATAAAACGGATTTTGATTGTGGACAGCTAGCTAATTCTTGGTTTAAAAAAAATTTTAAGTAACCATGCTTCCGATGCAGACTTTTGACTTAGACAGACTTTGTTTTGCCTCCTTTATCATTGTATTGGGAGGACAATTAGGGGCAGAACTAAAATAGTTTACATCCAAACAGTTGTCATAATTGTCGACAATAAGCTAAAATGAAAGCAAACTTCCATCACAAAAGGTCTTCGATCTTTGTAAACATCTCAGTTCACACGCCGCAAAATATCTATGTGAAATTGCGGTCGAAAGTGAAGATAAAATACAATTTTATCTCACAACGTGTACGTAGCATGTTGACAAAGGCTTTAATGCTTGGGAGTTAGGACCTTTGTGGAGGCTGCTCGTTGACCTCACACTCTGACAAGACGCAATAACCTAATGTGTGGAGTGGATACACTCTGCAAAACACTGAGAAATGTGGCACTTGTAGCAAAATAACGGCTGAACATTTATTTTGACGATTTTAGATAGATTAAATCAAAGTCAAACTTTATTTAAATAAAATCGGTTTGTATTATTATTTTTATCATCACCGGCCCCGAGTTCAATCAAAAGAGCATAAAAGATCTGATCTGTTTCATGTTCCTGTAAATATAATGCGAGAACTAAGAGAACTGTGTAAAACAATGAAATGAAACAGCGAAGTATAAGTTAATTTGATAAATGTTAGCGCGATACGTAGAATGAACTTACGCTCCAAGGAGTTGGCAACGGTCGTGTCTGTGGCCGCGTGAATTCTCACTGTACCGGTTTGAAACTAGCGTCGTCATCGCCGGCTTTTTGTTTTGCATTTGTAAATACCTTGTAGAGCTACGAAGTGACGTCGCAAATTACTTTTAGCGTGTTTTGGAAGCGGTAACGAGCGGGGGCCGCCACAAACAAACCGAGCCACTAAAAGTTTTCGGAGTCCACTCGCGGTGGAATTCCGTCGCGTCACTGCTACGGACCACTGTTCTATAAAAGTATTTAAATATGTAGTCCTCCGCTCAAACATTTTTTACAAGTACACGTTCCCTACAAATAAGCTTATTCTTCACTGTCCATTCGCTCATTCACGGTGTGATTTATGTTTCTTGTACGAGATACAAATATAATACGAAATACGAATGAGTTCCGAGCGTGCAATTATTTTTAAAGTGTATCGTAATAAAAAGCTTTCTATTAAATCTACTATGTGAATCCAAGCCGCGTCATTACGATAATGTCTGAAATAATGAAATCATTATATACGTTTCCCTCTAAGTGCGCAATGGCCCCTGGGAACCTCCACGTGGTTCTGTGAACACGACACACCTGTCATTCATCTTTAGAACCTACCCATATATTTGCAAGAAAGTTCTAAACATACAACATTCTATTTCCTATTTTAATTTAAATTAGAATACATAAAGTTGGAGATTTGGAAATAAACTGTTCGGTTATGCGAAGGCAGAGGTGATAGGTTGTGTTTTGTTTAGAAACGCCATTTCCTCTTGTTACAGCGACGCTTATCCGGCCGTGATCCGATCGCGAATATTTTCTCCGCAGCGCCCTAATGGGGTACTATTTCCAATACTCGCCTATCAAAATATATTGTCGGAACGTTTAGTTCGGAATGCTCTACAAGTAGGGTATGAGAGGTTGTGAAATAAATTCTCCCATTTATATGGATACAGGTTTTTTGGTTAGCGGTGATAGCGTTTTGTATTCGTCATAACTCGTAATAGGAGAAAAATAAGGGTGTATAAATATATTTCAATAGGTCAATAAATAACTAAGGCGCTTTCGAACACGTATTTCTCAGTAGATAAGCTTACCGATCTGCTACGGACAAAAGATACAATTACATGGAAGATGGCCTTACAATAACTGATAACAAGGCTAGCCCACTTTCGAGATTTCGCAGATAAAAAATCCATTAGCGGGCAGTAATTACAACGAGAACATTGGCTGGATACCTGCTTCTATACACTTATATTAGCATAGTGAAATCTGGACCGAACATGAAGTATATACTTTAAACGTACAACGAAAAGAGTAAATCAGTTTCTCTTTCGATTTACGTTGAATTGGTGCCAAAATGTTTTATGCGAATCACGTTAAAGTAATGTATAGTGTCTTTTAAAGCATATATAAATATTAGAATATAAAGCGAGTTGATAACACAGGGTTTGTAGGACGTAACATTGTTCTCAGTAATGTTTCTACCCTCTAGCAAATTAACTCCGTTTCGCGTGATCCCTAATTTTAGATACATCTCAAGGAATAAATAGGGGATTAGGTCGCGTAAATAAGCACGCGTCACGGAGCTTGTGTCGCGATAAGGGCACCCCCCAAATTGTCTGTGGGGTAAAGTATACACGAACGCGGCCATCTTGCTAAGAAAGATAGCAAATTCCCTTTTCTATGCCTAAAATATAATTTGAACAAAATATTGACTTTGAACAAGCTTTTAAGAAATAATGTTTTTCCAATCTATGAAATTAAGCCAAACACCTACATGGCACAACTTTTCGGCGTGAGCGTAAGTGTAACAATAGATGATAATATTTTCTCGTTTGTGCGTGCGCAGATTGCTGATAACTTTGTCTGCTTTTGTATTGAACTTAACTGTACTTTGACGGCTGCGGCGCTGAGAAACTTGCAAACTCACAACTCGTTTTCATATTGAGTTAGGCTTTTGTTTTCGCCATCCGAATCACAGTTCAACAATATGAACGCCCCGTCATGCTTCCATAAGCGGGATCTTAGATATTCAGACAGGATTCACAAATAGCTCTTTTTTAAAACATACAATACATACTTTAAAAAATTATAACCTTCATTGAAACTACATTGGCAATGCTATATTTTGTACCTTTGTACCTTTCGTTTAGCAGATATTCTTATATGACATTTTAAATCATGTGTGTTATCTACCTATTACCTATTATTATTAAATTTGTTCTTGATTATAATATGTAATTCACTCGTTCCACTACTAATTTCTAAGTTAACAATGACTTAGCATCTCCACGAGAGACTTTAAAGAAGACTCGCCAGGTTTACTAGGCTAATTCCAACTGACAATTCCATACACTGTGGTCAGGTTGTAACTGAGGAAACACGTATTTTTACAATTTCATTAGCAAGCCCATACATCTGTGCCATTCATCATTCGTTCGGTTTAACAAGGAAAGGTCCGCTAAGTGCGCCATTAAATCCGCCTGTTACTAATTCTGAGCGGGATAGAAGGTAATTTATCAGAATTATTAGTCCTTCAGTCCTCAGCCCTCCGTACACCGCGTCCCTCAAGAGGGAGAGGGAGGGGGTCGGTATTGGTTCGCCTGCACTCGCCAAATTTATAAGGTAGCACCATTCAATCAACAGAAAATGTCAGCGAACTAATTACGTCTCAAATCGCTTTTGAGAAATATTGAATAATTCTATTGATTAATTGGGTTTGCGAAGAAATTAGGAACCACGAATTAGCACTTAGCAAAATCCGGAACGATTGCAATCGGCCAGCTGACGGGTAAAACGACCAATGCTCAGTTACTTAATCTGTAACATATATCCATTTGTTATTTATGTACATCTCTCAGTCTATTCAATGCTGAAACAACAAAGTAGTGTTTTGTGAAAACAAGTTCGAAGTACCACATTATTGTCCACAAGATGTTGCCGTCGATAAGTATCAGAAAGTTTACATTGTGTCCACCCTCGCGCATCGCCGTCTGCCGGGCCGCCGCCGCCCCGGGGCCACGCCAGCCTTATACCGACACTTGTACGTAGCGACGACATAATTAACGTAACAAACACAATTAAAAGTTGCCAAATTATAAACGTTTCGACGAATTCAATTTGACAGGCCGCTACGGTGCGAGTTAGAGCTCTCGCGGAATTCAATTACTAAGTGTCCTGAACACGAAGTTTACGAACATTCATAATAATAATCCTTTATTTGTAAGGATGTGGTGTAGGTACAATAATACATTGATTTCTAAGATCTTTCAATGTTTTAATAAATATTATATATCTTTAAAGGATTATAGTGATTTTTATAAATAATTCCAGAGAAAATTTTGGCATAACCAATTTTTCTAGATGAAATTTTGATCTTCTTAAATAAAGGTACACAGGTATCATGATAGTCTGCTCCACCACTAATTGCTTTAATTAATTTTGAGCCTTTAGTAAATAAATAGTGTATTATTTCGACTGACTTTCCCCAAATATTATAATATAATATCATATCTACGTATAGATGAATAATTTCAGTTATGTTGGTATGTTGGTTTACAGCTTTCTTAGACATTGTTTTTCAATGTGTGCTTTCCAATTGAAAAGTTAACCATTATTTATACCCAAGAGTATACACCTACACTGTGTCTAGCTTATAGTTTTTATATTATTAGTCAATGTTTTTTTAAAATTACGTTACGTTTGGTCTTATTTATATTAATATTTGATTTCGGCTTCGTCTACAGATTTAATTAGGTAATTTTTTAAATCTTGTTGTTAGTTATTATAGTAAGTGTTGTGTCATGAGGAAATAGTTTCCAGTTCTAGAGTACAGATATATAGGTTTTGTTAAAATTAGTAGTGGGTGTTGTGAAAAGTATGCAATAATTATTAGTATATTTAAAAATATATCTTACCTATAAAAACACATAAAAAACTTGCGGTAAGTTATATAAAGTTGAGAAAAATTAAGCTATAAGATGAGTGATTTGTGTAAATGGATCTATCCATTATTATATTGTAATTCGATCCGGGAGGCATTGCAATCTGCCGGCCCTCGTGATGTTCGCTAACATTTCAGATCTGGGTCAGTACCTTTTGTTGTTTTAACGCACTAAATAGAGATTTGTTCAGTACAAATAGTTTTGAGGCCATCGTACTAAATATGGCAACGTTATAGATATTTTTGCGTTTTTTTTTGAAGACAATACGATATGCGGGGAATTGGGAATTAAAACGTTATAGTTTTAAACTTGGTTGAAACGTGATCTTGGTCTTCGTTACGATCCGGCTAGTACGAAAAGAAATAAAACGATACGATAAAGCAAATTTATTCGAACGAAAATACAACTGAGAAAATGGAATAACACGTCAAAATAAAGACAATTCTGGAAAAGGAAGCGCGGTCTTTGTGGCGAAAAATTTAAAAATATTTGACATGGACCTCGGGGAAATCAGGGAAGAGCGCGAAACAAACTGTACTATGTGGATACAAAGGATTTTAATCCGTACACTTAAAGCAATAAGGCTCGTTGGTAGCGCACAAAATATGCTTTATTAAGTTTACGCCGCGAAATGACCCGGCGTTGTTTTAGCGGCAACTTGAGTAAATTTGTTAGTGGCCACGTAATTTCCTGTAAAAATAATCGACCGAGGTGTGTTTGAATTTTGTTTTAGCGATACATATTTTACATAACTTTATATTCTATAAAATGTGAAAATAATATGAGCTACTACATGATTCGGGGAATTCATTTCATCGCCTCTAAAGTATGCTCCTTCAGAAGTGGTGATTTTCAGTCACTATTTCGTTGACGGTCTACCAAAGGGAGGGAAATGTTCCATCACATCTCGAAAGCTTTGTACCATGCATGTAAGCATAAGCACGCATTAAGTTAAACTATATCATAATGAAATTATTTATCTAAATAGCAAATGAAAGTTAAATAGATGAGCCAATACAACAACTAAAAGAAAACTGAATTTCCAACTATAAATAAATAATCAATTTCCGATACTTTCTTGACAGAATATAAGGCGTTCGTTGCATTGTTTAAAGGCGGTGAAATTCTAAATCCCGAAGCGTCCAAACGACGGAAGCTCTATGGGGCGATTTGTCGCCGAATCCTTGATATTGCTTAAGAATTCACAGAAATTTTCTTATTTCGAGTCATATGCACGAAATCCGGATCCGCTGTTATGATTGCGATATAAACGAGATGCTTGTTTTTCCTCAGACAATTTTAATAAATGTACCAGACAATACTTTCTCGAGAAATCCTCTTTTATAGATGACAATTTGTAAACGTAATCAAAGTAAATCGCTTGGCTTCATGTTTCATCGAATCGAATTATCCTCATTTTATCTTGCGTCTCACTTATTACTATAGCACATTGGCTGCTGCCCACATGTTGTCTGCGCGGAAGAGTAACAGAAAATCTTTTCATTGTGTGATTGTTGATGTTTTAGTTTCGATGGCACCGCAGGTAACAGTAAAATAGACACACTTTTTTATCGTTTATAAGCATCAAATTGCTAAAAAACCTTGTTAAAATTTATTGATTAGGGACCTTATGTTCCAGGCGAATTATTCAATAATAATTGAATGTTCTGATATCCAAATAGGGTAAGACGAGTTGCGGCACAACGCGACATTAATAATGTCGAGTGTGCGGTCACCCGGCAATTGAACTGCCAGTACATCTGTTGTCTAAACTCGTGTCATTCAATTACATACGCAATTATTGGTGATTGGAGCTTATTGACTGTCAATCATTTACATTAAAAATCGAGGATCCTAAGGATACCTTAAAAGAGTAGTGAAACCTACTGTTAGAATATGCGTTAAATAAATGTTTTTACCCTAAAATAAAAAAAGAGAAGATGAGATTCACCCTACACATGAAAGATATCTGAAGATTACTAATGACAAAACAAAGCTGTCTTTCGAGTCACCCAAAATGAAAGTAAAGGGCGGCAGCAGTTTTGACGCTATTTGCATTGTTGATCACTGGATATAATGCTAATTTCGGACACATGCATACATATTTATTTAAATTCTATAACAAGATAACTCCAGTGGAAACATTACCACTTGATTGATCTTGGAGGTATGTCAAATATCAAAAATAATAATAATAAATAATTGCGTTCCATACTTTTCCCTCAATAAAAATGGCTACTAACACATCAACATACTATGAAAAAAAGTCTTCAGCTATATATGACATAGTTAAAGAAGATAACACTATAAAATGCTTTGGTATACATTAAAATTAATGAATGAATCATGTGAGTGAGTATTGAATTAATTTCCGAGCAGAGACGTCACGTAATTCGTGCAGATTAGCTTAGCAGGTGCCGGTGCAGCGAGCCAGTGAGACAAGCCGACATAAGATGTTCGGAATTAATGCTTTCTGCCATTAATCTGTGCGGACGTTTATCTCCCGTAATTACGTCTTTAGACCACACGTATGTCTGCAGAGCGTTTAAATTATAGCCAACGCCTTATGTTCGCTTTGGAGCCCTATGAAGCTCCGGTCTGACTTATCTCTTCTGCCGTTCACCCTTCCGCATAACGCATTTGTCGATTCGGCCGCTTGAAACATTTGTATAACTAAATGAAAGGCGTGAATTTTGCCGTGTAGCGTGTAGCCATACGATGTAATCCGAAAAACGGTTCAACCATTTTTGTGTACATTTATTGTTCGTTCGCTGCGCGTGGAAATCTCTCGCGTTTTCTCACTTTAATAAATTTTACTTAATAGCAAGCTTTTTCGCACCTGAACCGGCGCTGTTTTAAAACGAATTTACCGGCTCTTTGTTACGGGCGTGTCTGTTAATTCGTTTACTCTTTGCGCGATAATGGGGGCTTCTCTCGCAATTAGCCGCAATTAATATACTCTAAGGAAATGCGAGGATTCTATCCGATTGATTTCATTGTAAACTATTTCTCCACTTACGAGATAAAAAATAAACCCAATTCATAGATGTATTCCATATATATTCCCTGTTGGTACTCAATGTTAATCATTTTACTGATGTTTAATTTTATCAACACAGTTTTATGAAACTAATCCCCTTAGTATGTAATGCAATGTAAAGTTTACTTGATAACATTCAAACAGATGCAATCTTCATGAAGGTGCTGGATACATTAACAAGCGTCCGTAACGCTTTAAGATGTGATCTTAAATGAAGCATATTTGTAGTTTGGCCAGGATTACTTCGACAATAATAGTGGTGATGGTTCGTATCGATAGTCGGGCGGACGGACCACCCGTGAGTCGCTTGCACAACACTAATGGAAGCTGCATTAATGTGGCTGTAAGCTCAATTAAGAAACATGTCCTATTTAAATATTGCAAATTAAATTATCCTTAGCAAAACTTAAAGGGAAAAGGAAGTTCAAATTAAATAATTTGAATAAAATGTAGCTTCTTTAGTGTGATTGCGTTGCGAGAAGAAGAATAGATAAGTAAGATGTAGTGTAAGAGATAATTCCTACCGTTTTGGTAATCGTTGTGGCGGTGAAAAGTATAGGGTGCGATCGATCACAGGGGAACAAACGAGCCCTGCCTTTTCCTAGAATTATCTGGTATTTCTTAGAGACGGTCCGCCCTCGACGCGGTCCCAGTGTCAGCAGTTCGCGAGAATATACAATAAATACTTCTCTTCTAAATTCATCTTATAAAGATTATTAAACTATTTTTGAAATGAAATCAACACAAAAATATATAGTCGTTATTGTAAATTACGACTATTTATAATTGAAAAAGAAATAAAGACAACAAACAGACAAAGAAAGAAAAGCAACGTTTTTTAACCCGCAAACAAATTAACATATTGAAAAAGAATGATAATAGTGTAATATTAATAAAGACAATTTGCTCTGGACTTCTTAGGATTTTCTAATACATGGTCACAGAATCCAGTTAAGAGTTCCGGAGGCTCTCTCTGCTCTTTCATAGCTTGCGCCACGAATAACGAGCGTGATTTATGCAGGTGCAAGCCGCAATCATGCGCCATTGTGCCGCGCCCGCGTCGGTACCCGGCTCGAAGGATCACTGAGACTTATCAGCTATTGTGCACCTACTTCCACTGATATGGCACTGTATGTTTATCAAATGTATATATTTCATGCGTTTAAATAATTTATTGTTACAAAATCTAAATAGGTTCCTACTTGTTTTAAATAAAAATAATTTAGCGACTCACCGCACTTGTATACTAAATTGGTATCGTGTTCATTCTATAAATTTTGGAATGGGCGTACATGGCTACTTGTCTGGTAAGCAACCAGAAGGTTTTACTGAAGTTATCGAAAAATGAAGTATTTTCGTATCAGTATCAATAAATTAGTACCACTATGTTAATCTAAACTAAATTTCAGTAGAGTACCGCGAATACATGACATAAGGAACGGAACGTGTTAAGGTGTCCACAGGAAAGTCACGCATGTTACTAGTTTCACTTAATTTCAATATCATTTTATTAGTATACTGTAAACGTACGCGTAAACAGAAACAGTCTCGTCGAACAGCAAGTTCATTCTAATATCGGAACAGCGAGTGATTCGAAACATTTTCAGCAGACATGCAGAGTGCCATTCCCGAATTAAATTCCTGCCATTTCTGAACTAGGGAAAACACTGAAATACAGCGCCGACGACTATTTGTGGAATAAATAAGGAGACGCGTGCGATTCTCATAAAAATTGTACTTTACCGTATCAAGGACGTGATCCGTGTCGCAATTGCCGGAGCTTTGCATTTTTAAACTGTTTCGGATCGACTGGACTCTATAAAACCTTCTGCTGTGATACATTTGTCGAGCCTACGTGCTTTTAAGCTCGCCTATATTTAAATTTATTTTGTAGTGTTGAGGATTGTTAACCTGAAATTTATCCCGAAGCACGTGACTTTAAATACACGTTAACAAATTTAATGCACTCGTCGTTTGCCGGCGAACTACGCCTACCTTTGTGAATAAAATAATAAATTAATTCAAAACGGACTGACAAATGGAACCGGACGGTGTCAGAAGCGACGCATAACGGTTAAGGATTACTTTTGCAATTTTCAATTCGTCAAGCGATCAATTAAACTGGGGTTAAATGGATTTGGGGGCGATGGGGGGGTCGGTGATCGATCACACTGAGCACATTAAGCAGTAGTTAGACGTAAGCCGCCAATGAAGGGCCTGATCGATAGATGATGTGAGAAAAAAAATGGCACTTTCTATTGGACTTAATACAAATAGCGTTTTGGATGTTTAAGTATGTACTTGCTACTTTATACAACGTATTATTGTACGAAATATGACTGAAATTCCGGCGAATCGTAAAATTAGCCGAAAACGATATGATTTCGATTCATAAATTGTGAATGATGTTGTTTTATCCCATATTGAAGCGTGTATGCTGGTAATGAAAATAAAATTTAACGGAGCGAATAACAATAGCTGGAATTATAAACTTAGTATTGATTCGAGACGAGTGAATGTTTAGAAATGTCAGTGATTATATCCCAAAAAGTAACAACAACAAGATAGAAATAAGTCTCCTAAAATCGCTTTATGAATACATCGTATTCGTTTACTTTGGCCATTTGCTTCGGGAAACCAAATTTTGTGCTCCAGGTACAACCAAAATTAGTACCTAATGATTGAAGCGTTAAAAGTTTCCGACGTTTGATGTTTTCTAGGGAATATTATAACTGCTGAAAAATAAGCACAAGCATGAATATACTGTAAGAAACATTACATGTTATGCTGTCTACGGAGCAAAACGTTTCTTTTGAGACGAGTTGCACCGTTAGATGCGAAATTATATTTTTTGAAAGTTCATATTAGTTAGGTTCCGCAATAATTTATGATATGTATATTAGTGGAAAATGTATCATCGGAATGTCTCGTGCGACGTATGCGGGCGCGCCGATATCGTACGTCAATGCAGACGTTAATTATGTTGAGTGATCTTGAACGTTGCCGACATAGACCGGAACTACGTCGGGTAATTTCGAAATTTGTTTGAACATGTTGTGGCTTAAGCAATTCTTGTTTGCTTAATTTATTGGTGACTGATTCTTTTACTTATCTAATCAAGCGACTATTAAAATATCAAAATCTATATGAACTTTAATTGGAATAATCACAGGCTAATATTATTAATCCCAATTAGTATAAAAGGCACTATTGTAGCGGCCATTAGTTATAAGCGGGCGGCCACTCCCCTTCGCTGTATATTTCATCAAAGCACGACTAAAAGGGTTATTAAGGGGACAATTACTTTAGCTGACCATTTTTTAATAACCGTTGTTAATATTGAACTGCAGTGTTTAGGAGAAAATTTTGAAACGGTTTCGCTTCGCTTAACGCATCGCTTGGTTTAAAATGCGTTAATTGGTTTTGGAAATAGAGAGACACCTTCCATTACTTCTATCACGTTTAGAACAATGTAATTAGCAATTGCTACTAGTAATTGCCGGAGTCTAAGTCTAATTCAAAGTTCATAAAAATACATTTTACCCAAAACCTACAAATTATAATATTTTATTCATGGTCTTGAAAAAGTCTTCATTTTTCTTTATATTAAATTTCTAAAGTAAGGTACGTTTATAATATTTGCGTACTATTTATATATGCCGAAGGCAATTAATATAAAGAGTACATATACCTAGAGCCAATATATTTAATGATCTGCCTGAACATATCCTTTGATCGGGAGCCGAGAAGCCGATCATAGTGAGCGAAGTGAACGCAGCCACAAATTGACTTCATTTAATAATCTTATACTTTACCAAAGCTGTACGTTCGCTTCAATCACACTAATATACAATAATTGCGGCTATTTTAACAGATAATATTAACTCGATGTATTGATATAATTTGACATATTTGTTAACCGTTCCGATTTACGAATCAGTTAAAGAAATCAAGAAAGTCCATTGGCTAGCCGCACACACGCAATAATATTGTCAAATCAAGTTTGTCAATTTGTTTTAACAATATATGCCTCCGCATATTTCTCAATATTATTGCCAATATTTACTAATTTTAAAAGGCTCAGTCACGAACTGATCCGTGATCTACGCGGAAGTATGGATAATTAAAAAAAATGTGTCATATTGTGTATGGCAATAAGCCTGTTAAATAAGAATCCGCGTACTAAAAAAAACGATGGATTAAAGAATGGATGCGAAAAAGAACGGAATTGAGCCACTTCCAATTAATTAATTAATTAAGGCTCACAGAAAAAGATGATTTTAAAAATTATTATTGTTCTTCTTCTTATAGTGCCATCTCCTTGCGAAGGTTGGCGATCATTATTATTATTTATTTTTATTTTTTTTTAATCCAACAAAAATCAAAACAAACAATAATATTTGAGACAAAGAAAACAACTCATTTGACGTGCACTCATAGATAAATTATGTTAAACTAGAATATTGAAGTAAGGCCCGCACACACACAATAATATTGACAATAACCCTGCCTCCCCCTGAATATTGACGGCATATTTCAGAATTTCCAGAAATTCGCAATAATATTGAACAATACCGCAATACACGCCGCACACACACAATATTATTGACAATACGTATTTTATTGTCAATATTATTGCGTGTGTGCGGCTAGCCATTGGTGCACAGCCGGGGTCGAACTTACGACCTCAGGGATGAGAGTCGCACGCTGAAGCCACTAGACCAACACGGCTCAATTACACTTACGCCGCATATAATCCTCCAAGATATCACCCAATAACGGCACTCGTGTGGGTTATTTATATTATTTTGCATAATACCAATCGAGTTGGGATGACGGCAATGTAAAAGAAACTCGCTTGAACGAGATTCCATCAAGGAAGGGTTGCTTGTAATAAAGTAGCTTATCCTATGATAACCGAGCTATAATCCCTCCTAGAGGCAAGAGGCTGGAACCTGATTTATTAGAGAGTACTATATAGCTTAGTGAGTCTTGCGGTAAGTTTACTTATTATTATAAGATAGGCAAAATAGGCTGCCATTCGTATTATATAAATAGTACGATATTAACGATATCAAACAAGTCGAAAGTGCGATATACTAAATTGGCTAAGGCATAATTTAAACTAACGATCAACTAATTAGCACTGACCGAGGTACACGTTTCAGCCGGCGCACAGATTTTAATCAGGCCCAGGTTTTGTTCGGTTGCAGCGATGTTAATACTGATTGACGCGGCATTAAGCGATGCTCTTCTCATTTTAGATTGATGGAATTGATTAGAACAAACCGGCCGCTAATTTTTCTGTGTTAGTTAATTATACCAGCTTTTCTATAAGACCTTTTTCGCAGTTTGTTTACTCTAATTCGAAGTAATAAAGAACAAATTCATGTATTTCAGATACACAAACGTCCATTCGCTAAATACTATTAAGCAGTCCGTATCCATGACAAATTCCATACGAAAATTGAGTTCATTGAATATGTTGAGAACATCATTTGGTACTATCAGCGCGAATCACATCCACATTTGCACCGGTGGCGGAAGCATCATTCAAATTTACACCTTCCCGACTGACAATAAAGTCGGTTTCGCTCTATTTGTGGCCGGTTGGGTAATGCGTCCGGGTGCACTAACGATAATTCTCAACGCCATTATTAGCCCGCTTTGTATAGGAAATGTTCTCACTCCGGCAACTCCTCGGGCTCGGCCCACCGTGCTTGTCGATTATTGAGGTTATTCACTCAGGATTCCTACAGCTACACTCGACTTTATTCTAGGCATTGTGCGGGCAGCAAAGCTCACACATGTAACCGGCAACATTTTAATACAAACATCCAAATGTTTGCTTATTACCTCGTAAATAATTAACACGTACGCCAAACATTGGTTCGAGGAATTATACGTACGTATTTAATCTTCTAATATACACAAATTCAACATGTTCCTGAAATAAGCTCTAAAATAAGTTAAAACGTTCCTCGAATCCCGTAAGACGGCGGCGCGTACTATATATTTAGAATAATAGAAATGTATAGAAATATATAGAATCTGTTCTAGGCATTCTTTAGAAATAAGTTATTAAAGTATTACTATCT